>JAZKJV010005207.1:0-507100 GCA_037367405.1 Ottelia alismoides | reverse complement strand
TGCACCAGCTGGATATCATGATAGTATTTGCTAGGTACTCCTGCGAAATCCATTGCCAGGGATTCGGAACGGACAAGGCCAGGAGTACTTGAGCGACATGGCGAACGAAGCCACGAGTTCCTCGGTCCCGGAAGTTCTCTGGTGTTGATCCTCTCACACTTAATTTTCTCGAGAGGTTGCTCGCGTTCGATCCCAGAGATCTCTCTCTTGCTGAGGAGGCACTGCGTAATCCATACTTTGTGGGTTTAGCTCATCCTGAATGAAAACCATCCACGGTGCCGATTCCGAAATCCGAGTTCGAGTTCGAAAGTAGGAGATTGATTAAATATGATATCAGAGAATTGATATATTGTGATATTCTTGAGGAGATCAAAGCTGCTTCGCATACGACCAAAGGAGAAAGATCGCATTTTCTGCCACTGCCGACCTCAGAAACGGATTTTTCTTCAAATTTCACAGGGACCACATGAAAAAGATTTTCCGTTTCCCCAAAATCTAACCTATCTCCTCAAACCATGAACTTTTTATACCTGAGCCGGAACCCCTGAGAGGGACTAAGCTACACTGGGAAGCCTTCCGCATGCAAATTGGAGACGAATCAGAGGCATTCGACAAGCGGGTACCGGTTGTAAGCGGAAGCTAGACGTTGATCACCCGAGCTCCGAGAAGCTCTCCTTCGTGGAGATCTCCATGACAAGAGGGCTCTCTCTCTCAGTTCAGATGTGGAAGAACAAAAATAAAAAGTGAACTGAGGAGAGGAGAGAGAACACGAGAGAGAGAGAGAGATCTTGCAATAATAAATATATTTGAGGCCGATGAAGGGGTCGAGGGGTTGTGTAAGGACTAGGCCGATGATAGGAGGGGTGTTGGGCAGAGAGGAGGTCAAGGAAGGGAGGTCGGGCAGAGGCGGCGGGGAGGTCAGGGGAGGGGAGGTCGGCCGGAGGCGGCAGGGAGGTCAGGGAGGAGGAGGTCGGGCGGAGGGAGGGGAGGTCATGGGAGGAGAGGAGATGATGTCGTGGAGGAGGTCTGGAGGAGAAAGGGAGAAGGAATGCCATTTTTGTAATTTTGAGAAACAAAATGGGCATTATGAAAATAGAATTCACGGAATCCGATTAATTTTAACAGCCAAATGGATGGGAGTTTAACCGCAGGGTTCATACGGCAAGAGTTAACAAGTTTACGGGTTGAGGGAAGAATTACGATGTTTCAAAGGTCGTAGAGGTAATTGACAAAGATTATAGGGTCTGCCAGGTAAAATCCCAAAAATATATATAAAAATATAAAAATAAGTTAAAAACATTACCCTGTATATATTTCAAGAAACCCAGCCTGCAAATTGTCAAAATCTCAACTCCGAACATCATAACTTCTTCATACGAACTCCATTTCACTCTACTCGCCTTCAAAGTTCATAAAATAATATTCTCTAATTGATAAAGTGGTTTCATCGAATTCGGAGTCCGTTTGCAAAAAGTCGGTTTTGGGACCAAAAGACAACGGGGTTTCTGGGCTATTTATTTATGTAACACGCATTATTTATCATTTTCTTAATTTTATAATTTTTAATCTTGTAGTTTCACTATAATTTATTTCATAATTTCTGGAGATTATTTATTATTTTAATAAAATCAAAAACCCTAAAATATAGATATAAATGACCTACATAGATAATAACCCTATTTATTAAAATATGTAAATTAATTCATAAAAATCTATAAAATTCGTATCAACCTTATTTATTACCCTAATAATTAAGAAAATATAAAATTAATTTTTATTTAATTATTTATTAAATTAAAAATCTAAAACCTATTTATAAATACATATTTATTAATATAAAATTTATATTTTACATAATAATTATTTATTAAAAGTATTTATACCATAATTTAGAAAATTAAGTTATTTAACTTTCTTGTATTTATACCTATTTAAAAATAACGTATTTTACTAATTTATATTTAATTTATAAGAAATTTAAAGCTTTGGACAAAAGGTGCTGACACGTGTCAGCACCTGGAGTCTTCTTCTCCAAGAAGCTGTTCAGCCGGAGTTGTTCAACCGGCCATCTTCAAGCAATTCTCCCACGGCCATCCAGGACCTTCCAGCCAATCTGAACTCTCCGTCTTCTTTCCCCCAACTACCCTCTCCATCGCCACCCTTGGATAAACCTTGGAGCCCAAGCCAAATGTCCTATAAATAGGCTCCAAGACGCCATAGCCAACTAACTCTTCAACAACCCTGAAGCCCCAGCTCCAGGCTAACCGACTCCCCACCTTCCAACCTTCGCTCTGTCCATATCGAGGCGGTGACAGCGCCAAGGAGGAGTTCGCGAGGAAGAAGGAACGTCGGAGAAGGTTCCAAGGAGGTCCGCCACCTTGTATCGCAGCCCAGCGCGCGTCCAGCTCCGGCCAAAGGTCGACCGTCGAGCTCGTTTTCCAGGTAATACACCTTGATGTCCATAGACCTTTTCATCCATTTTATTTCAATTTTCTTCTCGATTAGCGAGCCACGATTAACGTGGCTAATCGCTTACTTAGGAAGCCTAATCATCCATCTCAAAGGCCATAGTCAAAATCCATCTCGATTCGCTTTCATTTCGTTTCAAATCAATCATCAAGCCATTGTCACTTTCACGCAGTCTGGAGGTTAGTTGGAAAATTAACATTTTTTCTCAACTTTCGAGCTTGATAATTATAATCCCTCGGCCAATTCTACTTGGATCGAGCATATATCCTTGTTCATTGCAGGTCCTTCTTCAGCGCGAATCATTTTTTTAGCCACTGGAAGCTAACAATCTATCATCAAAAGTCACCTCAAAGATGGGGTGCTGTGACTGATCAATCACCAGTGAGCTGAAGACACCATCTTCATCGACTTGCCACCGCCGCTCGGAGCGTCGCCGCCACCCACCCTACCGCGGGCGAGCTCGAGGGGTGGAGGAGCCACCCCTCTGGCCCCGCCGGAGCGCCGAAGTCATCGCCCGTCGGGCGGCGTAAGTCGGAGAAGCGAGGCTCATCGCCAGGACTGCAACACCTCAAGAACGCCCGACTTACAGGCTTGTGACACGTGGCAGTCGCAGGACCCTCCGATCACGGCGCGCATCTTCTAATCTCAGCCGTCCAACTCGAATCGGTGTGAAAATTGCTTAATAAGTCCAGCCGACTTCCAAGATATTTCACCCCGCCTCCAGAGTTTTGCATAATTGCATTTAGGTCCCTCCGCAGAGACCTAAATGTTAAAACTTTGTTTAGTTTTTCTTCAGAACAGTCCCCAGGACCAAATTGCAAATAATTTTCGTAGTTTTCTTGCGGTTATGCCCTGGGCTGTAGGGTTGTTTCTTGTTCTTGTGACCTTGGATTTCGACGATTTCTTGAGGGTAGTTACGCAACTACCCCAGCTACTTAGTATAAAATTTTCGCGGCTTTTTGACGAGTTTTCTACGTGTTTTGATTTTATCGAAAGCCGCTTCGTTTTGCTTTGTTTTCTTGTGTAGTTCGAGTTCGCGGCTCGAACCCCGTTCACCCTATTATATAGTATCACCTACATATTATCTGCCTATTGTATAATAAATAAATCTCTTGAAAAATATCCCTTTTGAAAACTAAATAAAAATTTGAAAATAATAAAATCAAATAAAAATAACAAAAAAGGTGCTTTTCTTTGACTTAAAGAAGAATTAAAATAAGATTACGAAGAGAAGAATCTAGGGAATTTTATTCTGCCTCCTTAAGTTCGACCCAGAACACTTGCCTGGTAAAATAATTAGTGAACGGTTTTCCAACAGAAAACCGTAATTTGTTTGATAGGTTTAAGAACCGAAAATCTTGTTTCGCGGCTTTCGGCTACAACCGATTGCTTACTTCTTTCTTCAATAACAAAAAGAAAGCCGCGAAACTCGATTCTTTTAGCCTTATCAAAATGGTGCTGTTGCCGGGGAGGCGTTAGATTCTTTTGATTTTTCGTTTTTCGTGATTTTATTTTTCTCTTCTCTTTGTTCGTTTTTCGTACGGTTTTTCGTACGGCTTTTTCGTGTTCTATTTTTCGAGTTTCTCTTTTGTTTTCTTACAGCTTTCTCGACTTCGCGGTTTTCACGGCTTTCTCGATCGGCTTTTCTTTGCTAACCATCATTGCAGGGCCTGCAGGATCAACTGGCTTCTTCGGAAGCCGAGCCAGTTGAAAGAGCAGAGGTCGGCTTCTTCTTCACGAGTCGACTGCAGAGGAGCAGAGTAGTTAGTACACTTTTGTTTATAAAAGAGAGAGAAAGGGAGAGAGTTGTTTATTGATGCTTTTTTAGGTTTTTTTTACTCTATCTGCTTGTGCCGCGTAGCTAGTTCCAGGACTTGCAACCTAGGTGCTTGCTTTAGGGTTTTTAAATAAAAAGAAAAAAATAGACGTTGTCTGAAAAAACCCATAAAAATCGCAAAACTAAAATCGGGACTGCTAAATCTATCTGACTAAAAACCGTAAATCGACTCAAGTGATTTGGGAGAGTAACCCCCGCACATTTCTCAGAGTACGCGAGCGAGAGACGACACTTAATAAAAAAACCCCGAAATCTTTCAAAATACTACTTAGTTCATACACCGAATCACTGCTTTTCGGTGGGTACGCTCGGGTAGCCGACAACGGTCTGAGTTTACTTAGCAGAGTGGTGGATTTAGAGGACAATGCGTAAGGCTCCGTCCTCAAGTAACGTGGTTCGGAATCGGTTCGTGTACTTGCCACCATACTGGCTGAGAGCAAGTGGGTTCTTTGTAAGGACTCGGGACAGTATCGCGGGAGATACATCGGGTACCTATTAGCTCGCACAGCACACGATAAATCGCAAAGATTGTTTGCTAATTACAACCCTATAACCGAAAAGATAAAAGACTGAACTCTTACGGTCTTCATCAGGGTTGAGTTGGTGAAAACAGGGTTTGCTTTGTGTTGCTTGCGGGGCGTGAATTTCTGCAGCTTTCGCATTTCTCTCTCTCTTGAATTGTAAACGTGCTCTCCCGACTTTTCTCTTGACATCGAAGATGACGTCTCGATGGCTTTTCGGCTCAGACTCTGTGAGCTTTCAAATGTCCACCGTCGAACGTACGTCTTCACAGGTTCGGGATGACCCTCTTCCCGAGCCGGTCCTATCATATCTCGAGGCGAGTCAGACCCAAACTCCCTCACCTCCTGGCCAGAAAATTGAGACAGACTCTCGTCTCAATAAATCATCTCCAATTGAACTATCACTGAGTGCTTACGAGAGCTTCTCTTTTCCAGACGACTCGAAGCCGATGGCTCGCGGTAAAGCACTAGCAGTAGAAGAGAGGGCAGCAGCTAAGGAGCAAGGATGACGGAAGATCAGAAGCTGCAGATATTACTACTGAGATTCTCGATACACTTTAGCAGATGAATCTACAAAATTCGAGAACAATTCCGAGTTCAGACGGAATTACAAGGCAAATAGCCACGCTGCGAGCAGTGGCCAGGAACCAATTACCGCCTACGGTTCCCGCAACTTTACGGGACGAGTATGACCCGGGCGCAAGAACGCTCCACCATTGGATTCGGCTACCGCCGAATCAAGGGCCATACGAACTCCGACCGTCCTTCATCTCTTTTCTTCCCAAGTACTATGGGAATGCCGTAGAGGAGCCGTTCACGTTTTTACAATAGTTTGAGATGATCTGCGGAACGGCTTGTTATCCAGGTGTAACGCAGGAAGCCGTACGCCTCAAGGCTTTCCCCTTTGCCTTAGACGATAAGGCCCTTTATTGGCTGAGTCATTTGGGGAGAAATTTCTACGTGGGACGACCTGAAGTCCACCTTCCTGCGCAAGTATATTCCTCTAGGAAGGACGAACATGATGAGGAGCCAGATCTCCAACTTTACGCAACTGCCGCACGAATCATTCCATGAGGCATGGGATCGATTCAAGGACCTGACGGAGAGATGCCCGCATCATGAGATCCCGATGAAGGTGCTCGTATAGAATTACTTCGGAGGACTCCAGCCGGAAGTTCAGGGGCTAGACAATGCCGCATGTGGCGGCAGCTACTTAAATAAGGATGCCGAGTCAGTCTGGGCCATCTTCGAAGGTATGGCCGAGAACTCAAGAGTTGTAGACTCTACTCGGGCATTTCAAAAAGCCCCACAGCCACCACATCACCGAGAACATAATAAGGTGGCAAATATCTCAGACTCTTAACTCCAACACCAACATGGGCTTCATTAGCGAGAAATTAACGTTGGTGGATGTGATTCACAAGCAGGTCCAAGACCTACAGCCACTGCGAGAGTTGGAGAAACTCTCATCTCTACCTCAGCAGCTGAGTGATCTATCGAAGAAGGTCGCTGATCTTCAGATCCAGTACCAGCAGAGCCAGACTTCTTCGAATGCGCAACCAGCACAGAGGATCGCACCCGCTCCACCCACCTATCAGATCCATTACATTCAGAGCGAGCCCGAGATTCCGCAGCTCGATTGGCATGAGGATCAGTCTCATGCCAATCCCGGCCAGATCACCAGCACCGCAGAGATGAGGTGGAGCCGCAATCCACTTTCGAGATCAACGGGATTTGGTATACTCCGATGCAGCAGCGAGTATATACCGAACCAGCAACCGCAGCAGCCATACGGACATCCGCAGCATGGACGTCCGCAATTTCAGCACCGCCAGAGCTTCACGCAGCAGCAGTCTCATCCGAATGTCACCATCAGAGACCGCAGCCTTCATATCAGCACCCTGCCCAGTTTTCACCGAATTATTCTTTTCAACAGCTGCAGCAGTCTTCCTCCACACCTCAGCGCTACTCTCAACCTTCCACCTCTCAGCATTTCACGCCAAGGCAGGGAGAGGAACAAGCCAGGGCCACCACACCGAACTGGAGATGTCTTCACAGGCCCAGGCACTCAACCAGATCATGGATATGCTGAGGTACGCTCCAGATCGCGCACAAGACAGAGATGGAGCAGGTTAACCATCGTCTGGACGAGTTAATCGTGCCAAAAACCACTCTCCCAGCCCCATACTCAGATGAACCCAAACAACAAGAGGAGGCATCCAGAGCAGGTAGACACTACAGGTAAGATCTCGTTTCCTTAATTTTTATCTAACTTCATTCATCTCAGGAGCGATAGATTACCGCAAACACCTGCTGGAGAAGAGGAGAGGGCACCAGAGGACACGAGCATGATCCAAATGCGAGGAGGAGAAACCGCAAGAGGATGAGGACCAGTATGCAGAATCGAGAGACAGGAGCAATGCCAACTCATCAGATATGGATACTTGCAACTCAGACGATGATATCACGCCAGATCAGGCAGAGAGCCCGGACAAAAACATTTCTTCCCCTGTTTTAGAGAGTTTTGTAAATAATTCTGAGACTCTCGATGTAAATGCAGATTCTGAGTTGAATAAAACTTTTGATTTTCTGACTCCTGACTTTATTCCTTTTCCCGATGCTTTATTTGGGAAAAGGAAAGAAAAAGAGCAAAAATAATCCTGAATCTCCACAGATCGAAAAATTACTCAAAGATCACATCCTTTCTGAAGATCCCTCTCATGATGCCTTAGATCAATTTCCTACGCTCAAGAATCAATTGAAGAACAGATGCACCACGCGTAGGAAAAAGAGATCTCGAACAGAAAAGCATGTTTTGACTAAGGATACATCAGGTGCGATACAGAATAAGCTTCCAAAAAAGAAGAAAGACTCAGGTGCACATTATGTCAGATGCGAGATCGCAAAAGCCGAGTTCGATCGCACTCTATTAGATAACGGTTCCTCGATCAATCTGATACCCGCTTCCTTACTCGAGAAGCTCGAGTTAGGTCTTCTTTACAATCCCGCGCGATCCTTCAGTTTGCTGATAGATCTGTAAAGAGACCTAAGGGTATACTTAGGAACATTATCGTAACCGTGCAGGGTCTGCAATTTCCCGTGGACTTTACAGTCCTAGATATGAATTGCCCTGCACAGTTACACCTTACCCCGATCATTCTCGGGAGACCTTTTCTAGAGACCGCAAAGGCTCTCTTCGATTATGATACAGGGAAGGTATCTTTTCGCGTCAAGGGCGAAAAGGTACATAAAGAGATGGCGAGAGAATCAAACACCTTCAGTGATGCATCTTCAGATTTTCTGAGTTCTTTAGCCTCCTACGATTACATGGATGAGGTCCGTCTTGACGACCTCGAAAGATATCAGGTAGAGACCCAAGAGTGTTTGACAGAGGACGGGTCCGAGACCTCAGGTGGTAATTCTTCCGATGGGGACTTTATATTTCAGTTTGGATGATGATGAGCAAAGGGATCAGACTTCTAATGAAATCAATGCAGGTCTTTCAGATTCAGAAATTCTACACAATTCCTCCGTCTTAGATAAATCAGAATTCTATCTAGGCTGACTTATTCTCTTCTGATCATTCTGAGGAGTCGGACGATGTTTTGAACATCTTCTGTAGTCCAACTCTAGAGCACTTTGAGATGGTGGATAATCAGAATGCTGACAAATCCACAACCGACACAGATCCCCATACAACTACAGATGATGTTTCAGCAGATACAGATACTACCTTGCCAGAACTTAAAACTTTGCTACCAAACATGAAATATGCCTTCCTTGCGGGTCCACATCAACGGTTTCCGGTCATTATCAGTTCAACTTTGACCGATGATCAAGATCTCGTTTGATGGAGATTCTAGAAAGAAACCGAAGGCCATTGGGTGGACTGTATCCGATCTTTGCGGGATTAATCCTGCTTTGTGTTCACATCATATCTATCTCGATCATGACAGCAGACCCTCCAGAGAGTTTCAGCGTAGGCTTATTCCAGTTTTACGAGAAGTTGTCAAGAAAGAGATCACAAAATGGTGCGACACAGGGTTCATTTATCTCATCTCCAACTCCGAATGGGTTAGCCCATTACATGTTGTCCCGAAGAAGTCGGGAATTCAGATGGTGAAAAACGAGAGTGGAGAGGAGATTCCAAAGAGAGTAACCATGTCGTGGAGAGTATGTGTTGATTACAGAAAGCTGAACACCGCGACGAAGAAGGACCACTTCCCTTTGCCTTTCATAGACCAGGTCATAGAACGGTTGGCAGGGAAGGGGTACTTCTGTTTCCTTGACGGTTACTCTGAATACAATCAGATATCAATTGCTCCTGATGACCAGGAGGAAAACCACCTTTACATGTCCGTTCGGCACGTATGCCTTTAGACGGATGCCCTTTGGATTGTGTAACGCTCCTGCGACCTTCCAGAGGTGCATTCTTGCTATTTTTGCGGACATGGTCGGTGATTTTCTAGACGTTTTTATGGATGATTTTCGATCTATGGTGACTCCTTTGATGATTGTTTAGCGCACCTAGACCAGGTTATGAAAAAGTGTTGTGAGGTAGATCTCGTTCTGTCCTGGGAAAAGGGCCATTTTATGGTTACTCACGGGATCGTGTTGGGGCACGTCATCTCCCAGCGAGGCATGGAGGTTGACCCTGCCAAGGTGGATGTCATAAAGAAACTCGAGCCACCATCCAACATCAAACAATTATGGTCATTTCTGGGGCACGTCGGCTTTTACCGACGGTTTATCTAAGATTTCTCCAAGATTGCCCGACCGTTAACTGAATTGCTAGGCAAAGACATCGAGTTTGTTTTAAATGATAAATGTCTCAATGCCTTCCTCACATTGAAAGAGAAAATAATCAGTGCTCCTGTCCTACAGCTGCCTGATTGGTCTCTACCCTTCGAGATCATGACGGATGCATCAGATTTCGCGGTCGGGGCTGTATTAGGGCAGAGGAGGAATGGACTTCCCGTAGCTATTCACTATGCCAGCAAAACCTTAGATGATGCTCAGAGAAACTACACAGTGACAGAAAAGGAGATGTTGGCAGTAGTGTTTGCACTAGACAAGTTTCGATCATATCTGCTTGGCTCGAAAATCACTGTATACACCGATCATTCAGCTATCATATTTTTAATGGAAAAGAAGGATGCCAAGGCACGCCTTCTTAGATGGATTCTTTACTTCAGGAATTCGATTTGGATATCAAGGATAAACCTGGAGTAAAGAATGTGGTAGCTGATCACCTCTCCCGATTGCTGTCAGATCATCCTTCAGAAGAGTACACGCCAGAGATCGCAGAGAGATTTCCTAACGAGAGCATCTTTGCGGTTACAGAACTTCCGTGGTATGCAGACATAGTGAACTTTCTGGTCACACAGAAAAGTCCTCAGGGTTGGCCGAAGAACAGAGTTGAGAAACTAGTTTCCGAGGCACGATACTACCATTGGGAGCATCCGCTTCTTTTTCGCGAAGGACCGGATTGTGTTTACAGGTGATGCATTCCTCAGGAGGAATATAATAGTGTCCTCACTTTGTGTCATTCTCTACAATCAGGAGGACATCATTCAGGGAAGAGGATAGCGCAGAAGATACTACAGAGCGGATTATGATGGCCATCTCTTACCAGAGATGCTTGCACATTCGTGAAGAGTTGTCCAGATTGTCAGAGAGCTGTAGGGACAGTCAGTGCCAGAGATGCAATGCCGATGCGACCCGTTATTATCTGCGAGATCTTTGACGCATGGGGCATAGATTTTATGGGACCGTTCCCTTCTAGCAGCGGCTTTGAGTACATTCTTCTCGCCGTAGACTATGTTAGCATAAGGGTGGAGGCTATACCCACACGAACCGCAGGCAGCAAGACCGTTTGCAAGTTCCTAAGGGAACACATCATTTCGCGGTTCGGGATCCCTCGTATTCTTATCTCTGATGGGGATAGCCATTTTATTAATAAGGAGGTGAAAAAGCTAGTGAAACAATACAACATCGATCACAGAGTAGCTTCTCCTTACCACCCGCAGACGAATGGCATGGCTGAAGTCTCAAATAGGGAGGTGAAATCAATTCTTCAGAAATTAGTATGACCGGATAGGAAGAACTGGTTACTTCTTCTAGATCAGGTTCTTTGGGCATATCATACTGCATATAAGACTCCGTTAGGTACTTCACCATTCCGGCTAGTTTATGGAAAGTCGTGCCACTTGCCCGTAGAGATCATGCACAAATCTGAGTGGGCAATTAGAGAAATACTGATGGATGAACAGAAAGAAGGGGCCAAGAGAAAGATAGATCTGAATGAGCTGGTAGAAATTCGAAATCAAGCATACGAGAACATACTTATCTATAAGGACAAAGTGAAGAAATGGCATGACAGACATATTCGACACAAGAGCTTTGTCCCTGGGTAGAAAGTCTGGTTGTTCAATGCAAGGTTGAGAATTTTTCCAGGCAAATTGAAAAGCAAGTGGGAAGGACCGTACGTAGTCAGAACGGTGCACGACAATGGCAGTATTGCGATATCATATGTGTCACCTGGTGCACAGCCTTTCGTAGTTAACGGGCAGACGCTGAAGCACTTCGTAGAGACTACTGATCATCTGGCCCATACTGAAGTGATCTATTTTGTACAGGAATCATGATCATTCCTTCACTTCTTCCTGTACAAATTCTTTTGAGCCATTCTGGAGATTCACAACTCTTGTACATTCTTCGTAGACCACAATCATCTCCGTTTTTGCTCGTCTTCTATGCTTAGGATACTAGATCCTAAGTATAGGGGGGACCGATTGCTCGCTGTTTTATGTTTTATTTTTTGTGTTGATTCTTTTGTATAGCCATTATTTCTCACGAATCACTGGTCCCCAATTTTTGGCTACACTCTTTTCTATACTTAGGATGCCTTATCCTAAGTATAGGGGGGACCGAGTGATTTCGATGATTTCGTATTCTTTTTCTTTTGAACTTTCATTATTTATCCTTTTCATTCAGTCATCCCATTTTTGCTCTCCCTTGATACTTACGACGGTCTGATCGTAAGTATAGGGGGGTTGACTGACTTGTGATCGATACCCTTTTTCACCCACTTTTACTTAGCATGAGTTATGACCTCCTTTTTCTCTTTTGACGCTATGGGGACATAGGTCAAGCTAAGTATAGGGGGGTGTGTATATATTGTATATATACTTTCGGCCATAACTCGTACTTTTATGTATTTTCTATATCTATAAAATCCATAAAAAGTGGGTACGGGTTAATTTAAAATCCACTCTTTTTTTTATAAAATCCTTGTAAATAAGTAAAATATGATTAAAACTTGTATTTAAAACTTGTAATTAAAATATGTATTTAAAATTTGTACTTAAAATTTGTATAATACTTATTTAAAACCCTATTTATTAAAACATGTGTAAAAACCATTCAATCCTTGTAAAATACTTTGTAGATAAAATTTGTAAAATACATTAGATACTTAACCTAAATAAAATATATCTTGTAAAATTCATGAATAAGACCTTGTTTATAAAAATCATAAAAATCCATAAAAAATACAAAGTCCTAAAATTCAGAAAAATTACAAAATTCTTAAAATCCATAAAAATGAGTAAAATTCAGAAAATACACTTCACAATAACATGGTTGCATTTGCATTCGCATTTTTCAGAATAAGTTTGATTTCTGGAACTAAGGACTGAGTCTAGTCTAAAGGATGGAGCTTGATTACGGCCTTTAACGTTCATTGTAAGGAGCCTGATTAGGAACTGGAATTTAGACTCTTCAGGTCTACCGACTTAAAATCTTTGGGTTCCGTAAGACCATATTCGGGAAATCAAGTCATCTGAGCATAAGTAGACATTTTGGAGTCATCCGTACAACTCTACACCAGTGAACCAATCTTGAACACATGCACTCTGCACTTAGCTCGACTTGCATGGAGTTCCGAAGGGCAGTACACCTTGGTAGTGCGTTTCTATCCTTACCTTTGCGGCATTGACGTCTAAAGACGGGAGAGATTGGGGTTGCGATAGTTGCTTCAGATGAGGGAAGGATCTGCTGACACAATTTTTCTAAGACCTCAAAAAAGGGACGGACTAAAAAGATGCTATATCCGTCGAGGCACAAAAAGATGAATGTAGTGCAAGCAAATTACAAAGTCAAAGCAAAGCATAAGCCACCAAATAAGACCACACTGGTCCAAGTTTCCACCAAAAATGACCACAATGGTCCAAGCTTCCACCAAAAATGCCTGCACTTCTTAATGGAGACTCAGCTACACCGGTTGGGCTTCACAAGGAGATGCGTATCCACTGGTCGCACTCCACTTCTTTTCTCATTATTCTAACTTCTCCCTATATTCGATTGTGGACATAGCAGAACTGAACTCAGAAGGGAATACCTCCCTCCCTGAGGAAAGATTAGCGAGATGAGGAAGCCATAGGAGTGTATAGCCGGGATAGACGGTTTCTGCGGTTCTCTAAGCAGGAAGAGCTAAATCAATTCACACACTGTACAAGTTGACTTCAAGGATGATAGAGTTTGCGATATGAATGAATGAGTCTGAATTAGCCGATGAAGTGATCTTGAGTAAGGATTATGGAACTTGAGGACTGTTGAGGATAAAATCCTAATCCTAGTTAAGGTTTCGATAAAATGCTTGTTTTAGGCCCGATCGAGCTCTGTCCTTTGTCTGTTCTCATGAATTGGTTTAGGAAAACAAATTCATTCTAACTTTCTTTCTTTTCCACTTACTTTTTCAAAATAAGTGTTTGCTAAGGGACTAGCAAAGTTTAAGTATAGGGGGTTTATGAATCCATGATTCATTAACTTTTTTGTCGCATTTTGTCTTAAAGCCCTTAACAAATACATGTAAATATTCATTAATTCTCATCTTTTAACAAAACACCCTTCATGTGTAAATATTCACTTTTAACCACTAAAATCATGTAAATAAATAAAGAACCAGAAAATAAAGAATAAGGCAGATTGAATATATGTATATATATGTAATATGACTTAAATATAAATATAGATGTAATATATATTTATAACCTAACCCCCGAGACCAAGTCAGCATGGATTGGTCGACAAACCAATAAGTAGGGGGAGATAAGGAAAGAAAACCAAAGAAAAATAATTTAACACACACAAATACACCCTTCATTATTTATAAAATAAATACAAAAATTCAAAGAATTTTAATTATTTCATATGAACATATTTTTCACTAAACTCTTCTCCTAATTATTCCTAAAAAATATATATAAAAATATAAAAATAAGTTAAAAACAATACCCTGTATATATGTCAAGAAACCCAGCCTGCGAATTGTCAAAATCTCAACTTCCGAACATCATAACTTCTTCATACGAACTCCAATTTCACTCTACTCACCTTTAAAGTTCATAAAATAATATTCTCTAATTAATAAAGGTGGTTTTCATCGAATTCGGAGTCCGTTTGCAAAAAGTCGGTTTTGGGACCAAAAGACAACGGGGTTTCTGGGCTATTTATTTTATGTAACACGCATTATTTATCATTTTCTCAATTTTATAATTTTTAATCTTGTAGTTTCACTATAATTTATTTCATAATTTTTGGAGATTATTTATTATTTTAATAAAATCAAAAACCCTAAAATATAGATATAAATGACCTACATAGATACTAACCCTATTTATTAAAATATGTAAATTAATTCATAAAAATCTATAAAAATTCGTATAAACCTTATTTAATACCCTAATAATTAAGAAAATATAAAATTACTTTTTAATTAATTATTTATTAAATTAGAAATCTAAAACCTATTTATAAATACATATTTATTAATATAAAATTTATATTTTACATAATAATAATTATTTCTTAAAAGTATTTATACCATAATTTAAAAATTAATTTATTTAACTTTCTTGTATTTATACCTATTTAAAATAACGTAATTTACTAATTTATATTTACTTTATAAGCAATTTAAAGCTCTGGACAAACCAGGTGCTGACACGTGTCAGCACATGGAGTCTTCTTCTCCAAGAAGCTGTTCAGCCGGAGTTGTTCAACCGGCCATCTTCAAGCAATTCTCCCACGGCCATCCAGAACCTTCCAGCCAATCTGAACTCTCCGTCTTCTTCCCCCAACTACCCTCTCCATCGCCACCCTTGGATCAACCTTGGAGCCCAAGCCAAATGTCCTATAAATAGGCTCCAAGATGCCATAGCCAACTAACTCTTCAACAACCCTGAAGCCCCAGCTCCAGGCTAACCGACTCCCCACCTTCCAACCTTCGCTCTGTCCATATTGAGGCGGTGACAGCGCCAAGGAGGAGTTCGCGAGGAAGAAGGAACGTCGGAGAAGGTTCCAAGGAGGTCCGCCACCTCGCATCGCAGCCCAGCGCGCGTCCAGCTCCGGCCAAAGGTCGACCGTCGAGCTCGTTTTCCAGGTAATACACCATGATGTCATAGACCTTTTCATCCATTTTATTTCAATTTTCTTCTCGATTAGCGAGCCACGATTAGCGTGGCTAATTGCGTACTTAGGAAGCCTAATCATTCATCTCAAACGCATAGTCAAAATCCATCTCGATTCGCTTTCATTTTCGTTTCAAATCAATCATCAAACCGTTGTCACTTTCACGCAGTCTAGAGGTTAGCTGGAAAATTAACATTTTTTCTCAACTTTCGAGCTTGATAATTATAATCCCTCGTCCGATTCTACTTGGATCGAGCATATATCCTTGTTCATTGCAAGTCCTTCTTCAGCGCGAATCATTTTTTTAGCCACTGGAAGCTAACAATCTTCATCAAAAGTCACATCAAAGATGGAGTGCCGTGTCTGATCAATCACCAGTGAGCTGAAGACACCATCTTCATCAACTTGCCACCGTCGCTCGGAGCGTCGCCGCCACCCACCCTACCGCGGGCGAGCTAGAGGGGTGGAGGAGCCACCGCTCTGGCCCCGCCGGAGCGCCAAAGTCATCGCCCGTCGGGCGGCGTAAGTCGGAGATGCGAGGCTCATCGCCAGGACTGCAACCACATGAAGAACGCCCAACTTACAGGCTTGCGACACGTGGCAGTCGCAGGACCCTCCGATCACGGCGCGCGTCTTCTAATCCCAGCCGTCCAACTCGAATCGGTGTGAAAATTGCTTAATAAGTCCAGCCGACTTCCAGATATTTCACCCCGCATCCAGAGTTTTGCATAATTGCATTTAGGTCCCTCCACAGGGACCTAAATGTAAAACTTTGTTTAGTTTTTCTTCAGAACAGTCCTTCAGGACCAAATTGCAAATAATTTTTGTAGTTTTTCTTGCGCTTATGCCCCTGGGCTGTAGGGGTTGTTTCTTGTTCTTGTGACCTTGGATTTCGACGATTTCTTGAGGGTAGTTACGCAACTACCCCAGCTACTTAGTATAAAATTTTTGCGGCTTTTTGACGAGTTTTCTACGTGTTTTGATTTTATCGAAAGCCGCTTCATTTTGCTTTGTTTTCTTGTGTAGTTTGAGTTCGCGGCTCGAACCCCGTTCACCCTATTATATAGTATCACCTACATATTATCCGCCTATTATATAATAAATAAATCTCTTGAAAAATATCCCTTTTTGAAAACTAAATAAAAATTTAAAAATAATAAAATCAAATAAAAATAACAAAAAAAGGTGCTTTTCTTTTACTTAGAGAAGAATTAAAATAAGATTACGAAGAGAAGAATCTAGGGAATTTATCCTGCCTCCTTGAGTTCGACCCAGGAACACTTGCCTGGTAAAATAATTAGTGAACGGTTTTCCGACAGAAAACCGTAATTTGTTTGATAGGTTTAAGAACCGAAAATCTTGTTTCGCGGCTTTCGGCTACAACCGACTGCTTACTTCTTTCTTCAATAACAAAAAGAAAGCCGCAAAACTGGATTCTTTTAGCCTTATCACTAACCATATGTCACTCAGAAGCAGAAGGCCGTAATCATAACTGACCATGCAAGGGATACTACGAGGGCCCTCTTTGAGCTCTATGTTAGAAGTCTTCAGAGAATGAGGAGGAGATGCACGATATTCAAGAGCTACATCAACACCATCCAAGGATCTTTTCTCAGGGAGCTGAAAATAAAGGAGAGCACGATTGCATCATCAACATCACGGAGATACCTCAGATACTATGAATGACCATGCACATTAGGTTGTGGAAGATACCACTGCAGCTTCTTTTCTATAACATGTAGTAGATAGTTTTTATTTTGATCCCATGTTGCATCAAAAAGATTCAGGTGTAAAGAACTAAATCTCTGTTAATGCAAAGAATGATCGTCTAGTTCGTGATTCATATTATTCATCTCTTGTTCCCTTTCCCCTTGTGCTCTTACAGCAGGAAAGCACATCAAAAAGATTTAGAAATATGATCCAACATGCTGAAGATATGGGAAAAATCCTCAAGCGCATCACGGAAGTGTGATGATCGCTTCGAATGCGATCGGGAGTGACTTGCCGCACTAGTTTCTCGATGCAGCAGAAATTAAATTTTTTTATGTGATGAAACAACATGATCCAAGAATACTTCTCGGATCGTTTCATGTACACCACAAACAAGTAATAGGGTTACCTCTTGAAGCGTGGTTGCGATCGAGTCTCTAAATGGAGAGACCTCGTGACTCAAGTCCGATCCAACGGAGGAGACGCTTGCGAGCGTGGGGATGAATCGCGTGCTCCTCGCAATCCATGTTGATGATCCAAGAAGCGAATCTCCTGATCTCGTCACATGAGATCCAACATCTTCTTCACGAGCAAGACGCACCGAAGGAGACAGAGATCCATGAGTAGATGATCCGGCAGCACAACAACGATGCTGCGTCGATGACGTCTCTCACAATGGCTCCATGGAGGACGGCCATTATAAGAGAGAGATAGAGACTTGGCGTGTAGAGAAAATAAGAGAGAGAAACTCGTTGAGTCAGTGTAAATCAAAGAGCAAGGCATGCCTCTTCTTATATAGGATTTTGGGAGTCCATGGATCCCAATCCATCGACAACACACAATCAATGGTTGAGATTGATTTGTGTTTCTTTCAATGGCCATGATTATGTTGTGAAAAACACAACAAAAATTAATTGAATTAAATTTAATATATATCGATAAATCAATATATGTAAATTTAAATCAAATCAATTAATTATCCTTGGAGATAATGAGGAGATGAACCATATCCCCTAAAAATGGGGGACGACAACTCTTCTCATGAGATCTCATTTATCTCATGAGATCTCATTGTCTCATGAGATCTCATTATCTCATGATATATCTCCAAAATTTACAACAACAATTGTTATAAATTATTTCATAAATATATTTCACAATTATCTTGTGAAATATTGCAATCATGCCATTAAAAAATTGTGAATCACATTCACTTCCCAAAAGAAAATTTAAATTATATTTACAATTAATCATCTAATGTGAATCCAATTCACATTAATAATTAATTAACGAATAGAAATCATAATTTGCTCTCTCTTATATATTATAAATCACATTTATAATATATATGATTAATATGGATAGTGCTATCCACATTATTCATATCCATAATAATTTAAATCACATTTAATCATCTTGGATCTCTTTTCCCATGTGCCCAAATAACATGAATCACATTCACATTATTCATATCTTTGATAATTAAATTACATTTAATTATCTTAGATATCTCTCCCTATAATATGAATCAAATTCATAATATCCATGATAATTAAATCACATTTAATTCTCAATCTACTCGATGCTTGGATACTTATATCAACAATGAAATTATCCATGAACTTTTTCAAGGATAATGCGCTTTCTACGAGGATACTTGGAGATAAGGACAATGCGATTGTATTGTTCCATGTTTAGTGACTTGGATATTGTGATCACATCTCAAATCCAGGTCTCGGGCCTCCCATAGATGCTTGATTAAATCAAGACCACAAATCTAATCTTCTCATTGCATCTGAATCACATTCATATCAATGTCCACCATTTGGACCACGATCAGATTACTTCTCTACTGAGAGGACTCACTAAAATCTAGGCATGTTTCATCACTCCCTAGGAATGGAAATGTCGTGGTTATATAATCGTTTATGATCACATCACTCTTAGGTATTCCCCATACCTTTTCATCCTGCATACTGGAAGACCCAAAATAAACCTGAAGTATTAGATCAACTTTATCAGTAAGTTTCTCCTTTGATCATTGGGATTTGGTATTGATCATATACTTTCCAAAAGCATATATTATACCTAGGTCTTGATCATATAGTTTTTAAAGGTATATATTAAACATACAAATTCAGTCAAGCTTCCAAATCAAGACGACCGTGCACGGAATTTGATTCTTCCCAATATCTCATGAGTGAGATCACATCTTCCGGTTCAGTTGTGAACCTGTATGATCCCTTTGAGAGATCGTATTACTCATATGCCCTTTTATGCACACCATCGTGCCGGTGTTTTAGACCTGGATTAGGTCATCAACTATTGTTTGCTAAATGTACATACTCAGACATATAGTAACACTTTTTCTCCGGTCAGAGGATGCGTGCCTATATCGTGACAGTATATGACATAGGACTTTGGTTATCTCGATCTCGTTAAGTCAACTCTTTGACCTAACTAATCTGACACCTCCGAATCTCTATTCCTATGCAGAGGACCTGCATCAAGAGGTCGGTCAGATATCAGCCTATGTGAGAAAGGATTGCCATCTCCTACTCAGGATGGAGATCATCTCTTAACAATCATTTGATGGTGCTTGATGAGTCCTCAATCTAACTCTTAAGATATTCATCCAAGCACCGGCCTCTATGATTCAATTATTGAATCAACAACTGTATTATTATTATGATGGCCATGGTACATAACCCTAATTGTACTAAGGGACATATTATGCAAATTATTTATTATTCATTTCAGATCAGGGAATGATATGTGCAATAATAATTATTACATAATGGCTTGTCGTGGGCTCGCATGTCCAACAATCTCCCACTAAACCAAAGAGCCATTAATGGGCTAATCATTTAAATCCACACTTATGTGACAATCATATGCTATTTTAGAAAATAACTACAAAGCTGATCATTCACTCTATTCGCGCGAGACTACACCAAGTCCTTTTAGGGCACTTGCATATCCCCAGGTAACAGTGCTCGCATCCAATACGAATGTTGCATCTTATGCAACGAATACTCAATCTTGATAAAGCAATTATAGTGTCCTTGACACTATTGCTCAGTAATTATTATAACAAGTATTTCCATAATCCTCATCATAATACCTTTATTCCTGGAGATCTCTATCTCCCAAGGCATCTATAGTTAAGACCCTTATAGATCACTATCTACAAGGCCTTAAACTTTTGAAGATAAGACTTTGAGATCACTATCTCAAAAAATCTTTTCATCTATGAAGATTTTGTTATTACTTCAATCAAGTATTTTCTCTCCATAGCAAGATTAGCAACACTTTACTACTCCAACTGCATGGCAGATATCTGGCATTTATACACACCTAGCATACACCTAGCTTCTCGTAACCGATGCACAAGTGCAAGCAATTCTAGCATTCACTTCCTCAACTCTTTGAGGTGTTATTCCTTTAGATAGCTTAGTACCAAATCTTAAGGGAAGTAAGCCTTTCTTGGGGTTTTCTAATAATGGAATATGTACAGTCCCAATACCCTCTTTTCTTTGCTCCTGAACAACTTCAGAACTAAGATCTAAGGGGTATCTTCAGATGATATCTCAAGGTATGGAATAACCAGTCTATAAAACACTTATTATCATCCTTATATCATTCCAAATGATTAGGATATTATCTACATTTAGCACGATGAACACAATGGCACTACCACTAAGCTTCACATGGTACATCAAGATTCTATCTGAAATCATAACACTTATGATTTCATCAAATGTGATGTTCCAACTACAAGAAGCTTATTTGGGTCCATAGATGGATTTCTTTTGCTTTCACAGCTTACTTTCCCAAATCATGAAGTCCTGGGGCTACTTCATGTGAATATCCTCAGAGAGGTATTATTAGAGAAACGCAATATTGACTTACATCTTGAAGATGCAAGGGTTTGATCATTAAGTTTCTCAATCTTGGCCACCGGGAATTGGTATAGATCATATGCCTTCCCAAATTATAGCAATAATCCGATGGGCTTAAGCATGGTTACTGAAGAGCAAGTCTCATCGCAAGCAGTGTCTTCTCTTCCAGTGTATAGCTCGTGGCTACGAACCGGGCTATGAAGGTCTCTACCTTATCATCAGATTCCCTTTCTCTTGAAGATCCATTTACACCTTTATGGGTCTTACCCATATAGGTGGATCCTCGAGGGTCCATATACAACGCTTGTATATGAAGTCTACTTTAGACTTTCATTGTTAAAATCCATCTTTCCATGTCATGATCCTCAGGAGCTTCATCACATGAATTCCGGTCATTGTCAGACTTAACTGACACATAGAATACATCCTTAAACTCATTTGAAGAGGTATTAATGTTTCAACTTTAATTATTACTTTTCTATTTCAGGAGCCTCATTATCATCTCAAGATTAAATGAGTTCCTTTACTTCATTTTCTTCTTGATTCTCAAGAGTTTCAGTCTCTAATAATCACATTCTCAGAGATTAGATTTTTTAAGAATCTCAAGGTCATAAAGTAGGTATCCCATACCATCCTTTATTTTCCTAATGAAGTAGCAGTCTCTAGTACTTAATTCCAGCTTACTTGCATGGAATCTTATTAAGGATATATAGTGTAGTCTCTACTACCTATATACCTGGAAACTAAGAGGTAATTATGCTAAAAAATATCATTAATCAAATCATGTCACACATGATCCAATTGTATCTCCCTACAACTCTATTGAGTTCAGGTTTATCAGGAGGAGTGAGATAGAAATGATATTCATATCTCCATAAGGTATTCTTTGAATTTTATCTAATAGGTACATTTCATCTTTCTTCAAACTTTGGTTTTAAACCAAAATTGTGAAATCTTTTAACATTTCAAAGGTTTCTTAGGTGAAGATAAGAACTCTCATATCACGAATAATCATTGAATGATATCACATATCATCAATGTCTATTATGATACATATGTCCGCATACATCAATATGTATAAGATCATGAATACCCTGGCATCTTACACTATTCCTAGAGAAGAGTGTATTGGACATATTTTGAATACAATATTCACAAGTATGTAAGATATGAACCTTCAGACAATCTAAAGTTTAATACCTCACTAGTCTATTGATCATGTCAATAGATATAAGTCCAAGACTCGATGCCGGATCATTGTCAAATGATCTTCATCCTCCTATTGATCTGTTAAGGTTTAATTTTCAGTATTATAAATCTTAATGAACCATTCATTAATTTCTAATTTTGTGGAGTCCACTATAACTCTTTATGATAGGTTTATTCCAGAATTCATGTTTATTTCCAACATTTAGAAATAAACTATGAGTGTATTCGTATATCTTGGTCATAGAGACATTCTCTAAGACAAAGGGCTCTCCCACTGAAAATATGAAGTCCATCTATCCAATAGAGATTGTTGCAACAATTGCATCAATATCCATGTAGATGACTATTAAACTTGAAGATCAAATTCTCCAATCTTCTAAAACATATGCAACCCATTGCAAGTGTTAGAAGATTGAGATACAATTATAAGACTTTATCTTGTTCAATAAGCAAGTCAATATCAAGGATTTATGTAGATTATTCTGATGCTCCATCCAAGTCCTTCACAAAGGATTTTTGACAGACTTGATAGTCATACTATCAACACATCAACTTATTGCAGTATTGGCATTCATCCAACTCTTTGGATGTCATATGGAAGTCATAGAAGTATGGTTAACTCTTTTACTATCCTTCTCACATGGGTCCAACCCACGCTTCCACTGTGCTCTTCTCATCTATAAACAACAATTATTCAAGACAAAGAATCTCTTATGTTGAATTCAAAAAATTTCAATACAAGAGTACTGCAACATTTATACATGCTTCATTAAACTCATACAAAATGATTATTACGAAGCTTCATGAATGATTTGAGTATAGATAGTAGAATGATGACATTCATCATATCTACATACATCTTAACTCTTAGAGACTTAGGTTCAGGTAGGTATTCAAACATTTTGAATACATCATCTCTTTTGAGCTACCATTCAGCATAATGCAGAGAACCATGTCATTCATGATTAAATGTCTAGAGCACATATGTATGCCAGAATGTCTTCTTATATTTTATCAGGATTATTCGACAATTACGATCGCCATCGACATGTCACTTCCAAAGTACATTCAATGAAGGATAGAGACATACGAACCCTAAGGTGATGTCTTATTGTCTTATTTAATTGTCATTCCTCATTGTGTTGAGGAAACTTGCACATTGCAACCACATATATTATGTGTCCAACTGCAAGTACAATATCTGGATCATGAGTCCGATCCATGATATTTTATTGGTTATTGAGTGGGTTTAATGAGGATTATCTGAAATAAGAAATTTGCATAAGTGTAAATATATTATATATACATATTTTACTTTGATTTAGGAATTTTTATATCAAAGTTGTCTTACCTTGTCAACACTGAAAGTTCGTTCCCTTAGTCACTTTAAATGTAAGAGATATACTTCCCGTTATATCTCAAGCAAGATCTGGGATCTCCTTCCTTATCTTTGTCACATCCCAATAATATAAGAACTTGTGACTCCGATAAAAAGAAGCGGGAACACTTTCCTCCTTGCAAGTCCAACTTGCATTTCCCAATTCGGTCTTTAACACTCGGGCCCACCACCCCTAAGATGATGTTGACACATTGTTAATTGAACCAACCGTCAACAGGATTAGAACTCGCTATGCGCAATCCAATATCACCCCAATAATATGAGGACTCGATATTGGGGTCACTACGCATACGGACTTACTCTTTCGAGAAGCAAAGAGCTCGATCCAGGTGCACTTGCATACAGGAGCTGTCACTTCGGAGAAAAGTCTCCTACATACAGTCCTTGGCGACGGAACCCTTCGCCTTGACGGGAGACCATGGATGTCACTTATGTGATCCTCCATATCATATTCAAATTCTAATTAATCATCATGAATCACATTCATTATGATCAATTCTTCTGAGGGAAATACACATCTATTCATAATAGAGTGTTTTTACTTGGATATAATCAATTTAATTACATTAAATTAATTATCAATCCAATTTTGAATCAACAAACTTGATTATTACTTAAACAGTAGGTATAATCTGAAAGTACATATTATTCGATTTTTAATAATTAGAAAATACACTTTGACTTCTCCGGCATTATCGAGTCCCTACCGGCTGTCATGGCCAGTACCGACGAGAGTGGGACGGACCACATACGTTGCATCTCTCTGACTAGACACCATATCTACCTCACGAAAGGATAATGCCAGATAGATCATTATGTACTTAGAGATACTCATCGATTTTTCAACCGAAATTATACCTTATAATATTAATCAAAACCATTTTGATAATATTATAAAGAGATCTGCTAAACAAATCCCCAAATCCGATTCAAGCAATAGGGTGTTGCATGTAAAAGTTGTCCTACAACTATTGTAGAATAAACTAGGGTTTTTCATGAAAAACAATGTTTGTTGATGATTTCATATCAACCAATCTTGATCAAGATCAACTATTTTATTATTTTGATTAATGAAATGTCATTCATGGAATTGATTACCATCTTCAAATATTTCACAAACATTTATCAATAATCATTTCAGAAAATTAACAATTAATTTTCATCAATTTATTTGAATGACTATCACAAGGTTTTGGATAATAATGCAAATTCCAGCAGTGACCCTCACTAACTAAAAATAGCATATCTCATTCATTTTAAATCCAAATTAAGCAAAATCAATTTCTAGATATTGATAACGTAATTTAGAAACAAAACCATGTGATAAACATGCATTTCCAGGCGTTTTAAAACTGTAGTTAATATCTTAATTACATCTCTAATCGTCACCCCTGAAACAATAGATATATGGTTAATAAAACGACCTTTTCTTGAGCAAATGGGATCAAAATTACGCAAACTCAAATCCTACTATTTCCTTGATTAATGGGGAACATTGTCCAATTTAAATTCATTTTTAAACATGTTAAACAGGGCCTAAATTGTATTATAAGACAGGGTTGCGATAATTGAAATACTAAAATCTTCACGAACCCAAACAAGCCAAAAGCTTCGTAGGTTCATGGATCTAATCCAAAACCTTCGACAACCTAGCTTTGGTACCACTTGAAGGATACGGGAAAAATCCTTAAATGCATCACAGAAGCTTGATGATCGCATCGAATGCTATCGGGAGCGACTAGTCGCTCTAGTTGCTCGATGCAGCGGAAATTAAATTTTTTTTATGTGATGAAACCACATGATCCAAGAACACTTCTCGGATCGTTTCATCTAAACCACAAACAAGTGATAGGATTAACTCTTGAACTATGGTTGCGATCGAGTCTCTAAACGAAGAGACCTCCTATCTCAAGTCCGATCCAATAGAGGAGACGCTTGCGAGCGCGGGGATGAATCGCGTGCTCCTCGCAATCCATGTTGATGATCCAAGCGGTGGATCTCCTGATTTCATCACACGAGATCCAACATCTTCTTCACGAGCGATACGCACCTATGGAGATGGAGATCCTTGAGTAGATGATTTGGCAGCATAACGACGATGATGCGTCGATGACGTCTCTCACAATGGCTCCATGGTGGACGGCCATTATAAGAGAGAGATAGAAACTTGGCGTGTAGAGAAAATAAGAGAGAGAGAGAGAGAGAGACTCGTCGAGTTGGTGTAAATCGAAGAGCAAGGCATGCCTCTTATTATATAGGGTTTTGGGAGTCCATGGATCCCAATCCATGGACAACACACAATCAATAGTTGAGATTGATTTGTGTTTCTTTCAATGGTCATCATCATGTTGTGAAGAACACAATAACAATTAATTTAATTTAATTTAATATGTATCAATAAATCAATATATTTAAATTCAAATCAAATCAATTAATTATCCTTGGAGATAATGAGGAGATGAACCATATCCCCTAATAATAGGGGACGACCTCTCTTCTCATGAGATCTCATTTATCTCATGAGATCTCATTATCTCATGATATATCTCCAAAATTTACAACAACAATTGTTGTAAATTATTTCACAAATATAGTTCACAAATTATCTTGTGAAATATTGCAATCATGCCATAAAAAATGTGAATCACATTCACATCCCAAAACAAAATGTAAATTATATTTTCAATTAATCATCTAATGTGAATCCAATTCACATTGATAATTAATTAATAAATATAAATCACGATATGCTCTCTCTTATATATTATACATCACATTTATAATATATATGATTAATATGGATAGTGTTATCCACATTATTCATATCCATGATAATTTAAATCACATTTAATCAACTCAGATCTCTTTTCCCATGTGCCCAAATAACGTGAATAACATTCACATTATTCATATCTTTGATAATTAAATCACATTTAATTATCTTAGATATCTCTCCTTATAATATGAATCAAATTCACATTATCCATGATAATTAAATCACATTTAATTATCAATTTTCTCTATGCTTGGATACCTATATCAATAATGAAATTATCGATGAACTTTTTCGAGTATTATGCGCTTTCTCCGCGGATACTTGGAGATAAGGACAGGGCGATTGTATTGTTCCAAGTATAGTGACTTGGATATTGAGATCACATCTCAAATCCAGATCTCGGGCCTCCCATAGATGCTTGATTAAATCAAGACCACAAATCTAATCTTCTCATTGCATCTGAATCACATTGAGATCAATGTCCACCATTTGGACCAAGATCAGATTACTTCTCTATTGAGAGGAGTCACTAAAATCCATGCACGTTTCATCACTCCCTAGGAATGGAAACATCATGGTTATACAATCATTTATGATCACATCACCCTCAGGTGTTCCCAATACCAGTACATCCTGCATAGTAGAAGACCCAGAATAAACCCGAAGTATTAGATCAACTTTATACTGTCTGCTTCAGGGTTTTTATCAGTAAGTTTCTCATTTGATTATTGGGATTTGGTATCGATCATATGCTTTCTAAAAGCATATATCATACCTAGGTCTTGATCATATATTTTCCAAAAGTATATATCAAACCTACAAATTCAGTCAAGCTTCCAAAGCGCGACGATTGTGCACGGAATTTGATTCTTCCCAATATCTCATGAGTGAGCTCACGTAGTCCGGTTCAGTAGTGAACCTGTATGATCCCTTTGAGAGATCATATTACTCATATGCCCTTATATGCACACCAGTGCGCCGGTGTATAGACCTTGGTTAGGTCATTCATGAACCGTGAATTCGGACCTTTAATTTCGTTGAATTAGCACTTGATATGTCTTTGCAGTCGGGCCGAACTGGTCTATCAAAGACCATCTAATTGATATGTCGATAAGAATCAGGTGGTCATGTTTTTATTTTACTTGGCAAGAACCAAGGTCGAACTCAGGGACACGAGCCTCTCTTGTGATTATCCAGATTTATATCTATGTAAGTAAGTGTTGAATTGGAAATTCTAGGTCAAACTATGCTAACGGATGAAGACATAACAATGCTTTAAAACAAACAAAACATGCATTTTTTATTTTATTTTAATCATGCGAATAAATGTGATGAAATTCAGTGAATATAAGCCCTACATATAAATACTTGAGCCATAAAAACATACAAGCCAATTAGCGTCAAATAGTGAAGCACTCTTCATTCATGTAGCAATTAAGCATGAAAAATACAAAAAGCTGGACACTTAGAGAATAAAATAATGCATTACAAATAATAGTGTAAAATCTAAAATATGAGCATGCCATAAGAAAGACAACAAGAATATCTTCAAAATGCCACTGAAATCAACTGAAATGGAAGTACGATGCTCAAGATATGCAATAAAGAAGACAATGGCATAACTGAAAGAAAACATGAAAAGATAACTACAAACAAACCCCTGGGAGGGGCTAGAATGCAACAAAAGTAACGTGTGAGGCCTTCCCTGTAAAAATCCCACACACGCAGGGGTATATTTGCAATTAGTAAAACCCACAAGGGTAAAGGTCAAATAACCCCAGGCGCGCGTGCGTGGCACATGTAGCAGGACATGTATGCAAATTTGATAAGAAAGCGGGATCTCCCTGCAAATTTCCCCAGATGGCACGTGCTGACGTGCTCTCCATGCTCGGGTCGGCTTTGAGGTTCGGAGGAGGCCCGGGGTGCTTCGGCTAGGCTCGGATCTCTCTGAGGCTCGAGGAAGGCTCGGCGTTGGTTCAGGAGCTCCGAGCCTATGGATCGGATGCGGGGGCTTGGAGGAGCTCTGGAACTGCCACGTGGTCGGATGTGATCCATCCGATCAAGTCGATCGGATGGCTGCTGAACGCTCCTGGAGGGACGACGTGGATTCCTTCGCGCCGTTGGATGATCGTCCGAGAGTTTCATCCAACGGAGCCTATGCTTCCTTCTTCATTTTCAACTAGCAGCGGGAACCGAGCTCTGGCGAAGGAGCTCCATCTCCGCCGCTTCATCTCGGATAAATTGGACCTCCCCGGAGCTCCATAAACAATCGTCAAGGTAGCCACGAGCTTGGGGAGGTCGCTGGTCTTTCTGAATAGGTCCATCGGAGCTCATAGGTCAAAGGCGGAGCTGACGAAGGTGGCTCTGATGGTATTCCGACCATTGAAGGAATTCCACCTGCGGGTTAAGTCCAGCTATTCTATGCATGCAGGGGAGTTAGTGTACGTGCGTATGAATGGTGCAAGGTTCTGTGCGAGCGAGGAGAGACGAGGAACCGGAGCTCCATCTTCGGTAACCGGAGAGGAGGTGGGTTGTGGGTGTCCAGGTAGTGGAGAAAGGGGAGAGGTGATCGGGACGTTGCGTATGAATGAAGGGAGTGAGGCGGAGCTCAAGGGGAATCAGTGAAGGGCGAAATTAGATGAGCAAGTCTAATTAAATAAAAAAAGAAGAAGAAAATGCAGAGAGAAGTTGAGGTGCTTACCTGATCGGAGATGGAGGAATTAGCTTGGGCTTGGGTTTCCAGAGGATCCCCGGTTCTTCGTTGGACCCCGATAGCTACTTCGGGCATCTCGAGAGGACGCAAGGCGCTACGACGACGCCGATGACGGCGATGGGTTTCACCGGGGAAGACATGTCATTTTCGCTCGATCCTCCACCTCACCCTGTCACAGGGAGATGGAGGAGGGCTGGGCCTCCTCCCGCATAAAGGTGGACGGAGGTTTCTGGAGGAGGAGGCAGAGTATTTGAGGGAAGGGGAGTCGGCGGTTGGTGAGGTGGAGTCATGATTTGTGAGGGGGATATGGGGCGACTGGAGGAAGATCATGGAGGGTGGACGTACCCACGAGGAAGGGGGGAGATTGTTGAACGTGGTGAGGCGGTTAGCGATTGGAGAGGTTGTCGGAGAGGGTGGAGAAAATGTGAGAGGCGAAGGTGGTGCGCGAGCTGAGGAAACATGGAAAAAAGGGGGGATGTGAGGTAGACGACGGGTATGTAGCCGTTGGATCACGTGATCCAACGGCTTGGATCGAGGCGCCTAAGAGCGGCTCTGATGAGATCTCGGGCGAAATAGGATCGAAGGGTCATAAAGTTGCCACGTGTTGCCTTGGTGATGAAGCGCGAGCGGGCAGGCACGATGTGAAGGAGCAGCCGATCGAAGGGTTGACATCGGATGCGGAATGGGAGGTGGTGATTTAATGGACAGAGAAGACATCGGATGGCGCACAAAGCGCCACGTGGCATGCTCTGCGTAAGGCGCGAACGAGCGGTGAGGATCAGAGGTGGGGATGATCCAATGGCTAGGAAGAAGGCGCACGTGGAAAAAGCGGATCCGTTGGATCGGAAGGAGATCCAACGGTGTTGGATGAGGGCAGATGAGACAAAAGAGGCCGGGCCACATGGCTCCACCAGAACGGGCCACGTGGCCCAATCAGATTATTCAGAGAGAAATGTTTATTTTTGAGTGGTTAAATGGCCGAATTTGAGAAAACTCAAAACATAAAAGTTGTAGATCTCGATGAGATCTACAAGTTTTATGTTGACTAAAAATGGAGATGAGGTCATTTGAATACACAAAATATTTTTGAGGGTATTTTTAAGGCTAAAAATACCACGAATTTTAATTTGTGATTTTTTTGTGATTTTTAATTTATTCAAGACTCTGAAAATTACAGGACATTATCTGGTTTTTATTGACACAAATTTAAGCAAGGGGGTTAATAATGGAAAATTATGATGATGAATTCGGGTTTCATCAGTCATTAACCTATTGGTCTGCCAAATGTACATACTCAGACATATAGTAACACATCTGTCTCTGGTCAGAGGATGTGTGCCTATATCGTGACAGCATACGACATAGGACTTTGGTTATCTTGATCTCGTTAAGTCATCTCTTTGACCTAACTTATATGACACCTCTGAATCTCTATTCCTATGCAGAGGACCTGCATCAAGAGGTCGGTCAGATATCAACCTATGTGAGAAAGGATTGCCATCTCCTACTCAGGCTGGAGATCATCTCTTAACAATCATTTGACGGTTCTTGATGAGTCCTCAATCTAACTCTTTAGATATTCATCCGAGCACCAACCTCTATGATTCAATTATTGAATCAACAACTGTATGATTATTAAGATGGCCATGGTACATAGCTTTAATTGTACTAAGGGACATATTATGCAAATTATTTATTCTTCATTTCAGATCAGGGAATGATATGTACAATAACATTTGTTGCATAATGGCTCACCGTGGGCTCGCATGCCCAACAATGGCATTGTCTTGTAGAGAGAATATCATTGTTAAGTTGACATTTGATGAGTATGTGTCTTATGATCCTGCATTTCAGAAATATCTTAAGGTGAGACGCACAACTACTAGGGTTAGCAGGAAGAAACTGGACTAATATGTCAAGACTTATGTCTTATTAATAGCCACAACCTATTGTCTCAAGAATCAACAGCGACCAAGGAAAAAGAGACATAAGTGCTCATTATGTGGAGAGTCGTATCGACGACATTACTTTTGCACACACCCTCTTGAATAATAGTTCTTCAATTAACTTACTTATCTTAGTGTTATATCAGGAGTTGGAGTTGGGACCACTTTGCAAATCAAGAGATTTACTTAAATCCGCAGATTGTTCAATGAAGAGACCTAAGTTAGAAGTGAAGAACATTGTTATCTCAAATGAGGGGTAGGACTATCAATTGGCGTCACATTCTTAGACATGAAGATCCCTGATCATTGGAGAGAATCTCAGACCATTCTTACGCGACCTTTCCTTAGGACCGTAGGCGCAACTTAAGACTATGGTACGAGAATGATGAAGTTTCGTTCGCTGAGAGGAGAGGTGAACCTTGAGATGGAGTAAACAAAATGGCAATGACCGAATTTAGAGAGTAGCACATAGTACACATCTTCAAAGGCAGATTGCAGAATGATTAATACTATTCGGATTCGAAGATAGGTTCCTTTAGGATAGAGAGAGACCCCTTAATATGGAAAAGTGATGAATCTTTGATTCGTCACTCTAAAAGTAAAAAATAGAGCTTCATTCCTGAGTAATTAGCTGCATTTTCTATTTATTTTTCATTATTCCCATTCATGCATTTAGAATTAATATTTGTATAATGCATATTTGCATTAAATAAGAAGCCACTTTCCTTTGTAAATATTACATCTATATTCACCATATTTCCTTTATTTTTATCTATTTTCACTAACTCAGAATTTAATATAATCAACTCTATAATGCTATATAACTAACACTAATAAAGGAAAATATAAAAAAATACTAACTTTTAAAACTGATAAATAAAATCCAAACCCTAATTTGATACTAAGAGCTTTTAAACGTGAATATCTCTCACACAATCTCTTACGAACCCCTACTCACTTTTGAATTTATGTATGTTCCATTACCTTCAAAACAATACCAAATTCAAAAGAATTGGAGTTCATATGTGAAACTTTGGTTTTGGTTCCCTCATTGTATATTGTACATATATCCCTAGATTTATTTATTTTATCTTTTTTATTTTTTAATTATCAAAAATCCAAAAATTAGATTAAGTTTTAAATTTTGGTTTTATATTTTATCTAATTTTATTTCGATTTTTATTTTCTATAAAAGATGCCAAAAAACTATGCAAAAGAAAAATTGTGGTATGTTATATTGATGAGATACCACCAAAAATACTTTTCGTACATATAATTTATTTTGATTTTTAGTCCTTCACAAAAGTTGTGGATCTCGTCGAGACGAGAAACCTTTCATGCGAACCACTTTTTAATTTTATTCATTTTGTTATTTCTTTTTATTTTTATTTTTCAATTAATTTTTTATTTTTCTAGGTGCGACACATGGCCGCTCCTAGAGCTCCCATGTATCACCCCATTTTATATTATTTTAATAATTTCATTTATTTCACTTTATTTCATTATTATTCATTTACTTATTTATTATATATATTATTTTTATTATAAATTATTTATAATTTTTTATTTTTGATTATTTATTATTTATTTTTCTTATTTAATTTAATTATATTTCATTCTCTTTAGTTTAATTCAATTTTTCTACTCGCCACGTGGCATGCTCAAGGGTGGCCATGTGGCACCTCCCCCTTCTCTATTGTCTCCCCCTGTGCTCCCTTGACCCGTTCCACCTCCTGCGGTGTTCGCAACCGCCGCCCCGCACCTTGCGAGGCCGTTGCGCAACCACCTTCGTTCCACTCTATCCATACCAACGCAACCACTTGCAGCCGCACCCCACTCTCCTCATGACCTCACCCATTCCGCAACTGTCAACTATCATTCTCTCTCTCTCTCTCTCTCTCTCTCTTCATCCCACTCCCCGCTCAATTGCATCCCAGCATAATGACCAATACCCTCGATCTTCGTGTGACTCAGTCTACCTCCCCATCTTCCTCGATTACTATAACATCCCATAAAGGTTTTCTCACCTGTCCTATTGAACGGTATCTGCCATTGGGAGAAAGCTCCAACCAACTTGGTGACAACAATCCCTCTATCGAGCGAAGACCTTTACGCGAGATCCAAAAATTTCTTCTCTATCGTAGATCTCCACCAATATCTAGAGAACATCATGTAGTCCCTATACTTTTTCTCCTCTTCCCCTTCTCCTATATATTCTTCTTTCTGCTCTCCTTCTTTCTTCATCTTCTGTCTTGCTCTACCCAAATCTTGAACTACTACCTCGTTCTATCTCTTCCATTCTTTTCGCACCACCTTCCGCTTATCCTTCGACCCTCGACTCCAATCGACCGCCCCTTAGTTGTCCTCTGCCACCATCACGAGAACGACTGCCAGTCACAGTCATCTTTATATGCCCCTCCAGTGGATGTGCTTCGCCGCCCAGTTGCCCTCGTAAGTCATGTGTCGACCGATCGAGCTCACCACATCGAACCACCTGCCTCATACTTAGACTCAAACCACGTTCGAGTTGCCTCCCATCCACCCTCTTTGCTCCCCACCGGTCATGCTTCGCTCGCCATCGCACTCTCCTTGAGCACCACACCTCTCTCTACACCAAACCCGAGTTTATCCACCGCTTGGTCGTGTGTCGACCGAACCCTCAACACATCGCATCTCCACCAACATCCAGGATCCCACAACCATAGATCACCTCTTCGCCTCACCGCTAGAGGATGACATGACTCCACCAAGCACCACCTCCTTAGGCTCAATGCTCAAGTCACGGCCCTGGCTTTTCCAACCCCGTACATGACAAACACGACGGAAGGGGAAACTTTTGTTTGCACCCTCATTCTCAAGCAAATAACAAGGATCCTCCATTCAGCAGAACACGTGTGTGGCATGCACCGTGTAGGGAAAAAGTATAGAAAAACCTCGTCGGTTCTGGAAATTAGAGAAGCACCCTTAACACTATTTTTTGTTTATTTATTTTTTTAATTACATTTAGAATCCTACATTTATCTTGTTATTTGAACATCATTTTCACATCAATTTTTATTTCCAAAAATTACATATTGTAGATAAACAAATTCCTTATAAAATGAGTATTTATTTGTATTTTTTGAACAATGATCGATTTATTATAATTAATTCAGAGAAAACTTGAATAGCTTGCCCATTTTATGCTCTGAGATTGCTAAATTATTTGTAGCTCTAAAAATTCCAAAAAATGACATTAGATAAAATTACTTTTGTTCTACATTATGCTTAAAAATCATCAGATTTGCATGCATATCGAGGCCGCAATAAATTAAATAGTGATTTGACTAATTTATTTTTAATTAATTCCACATTTAGTATTTTAAGGAATTAAAAAGTGTTATGGATATCTCTCACACAGACCTCTATATGATAATTTAATATCTGGAAAATATTGGTGTTTTATTTTTAATAAAATTAATTTGTGAAAAATCACCTTACATGCATATTTAATTCGTAATTAATCCATACTGCATTAGATAATAAAAAAGCAAAGCATTAATTTCATCATCTTTCATCTTCTGGCTAAGTTAACATTGTTTGAATGAAAATTTCATTTTAATCCTAGAACTTTTCCAAAATTGCATTGCATTTATTAATTGCATAAAAAAATATTTCTCTGACAACCTAAGTTGTGAGTAATATAGGGATTGACCTAAGGAGACAATGTCCTCATCAAGTTCGACCTTAGGCTTGCCCAAGTAAAGAAATTGACCGCTCGCTTTAATTGTTAAAATTAATTAGCAGTTTTTAATTGATTTGTTAATTGCACGACTACAAAAATCCGATACTATTAATTAAGGAATTTTAACAGATTTTCAAATGGTACCGTTACCAGGGAGGCACAACTTAGGTTGATTTTTAGAAAATTTAGACATTAGGTTTTCAACCCCCGTGTTGTCTGACCTCGGATTTTTCTTGTAATTATTTCTATATTTATTTTTTATTTTTTGCTTCATTTTATTTTATTTTGTGTATATCTCTATGACCACCATCTTATTTTTTCTACAAGGGAACCGACACAACAGAGTGGCCACTTAGATGGTCGAGCAACTCAAGATCATTGAAGGCTGGCTTTTTTGGGAATTAAGCTGATTGAAGGACGCATAAAATTAAGATCGAGTGGCGTCGTGAGAGAGTGTAGAGTCCTCATGATTTTATTTTTTTCCATTTTTTTAATTGATTCATAATAATTGCATATTTCCACCAGATCTTGTTTGGGATCTCCTGTTTGTACCTAGATATTAGACTTTATTTTGTGGTGTATCGAGACCTGTTTCACTCTCTGATGAGGGTGGGGCTCGACTTGTGTGTCTCGTAGGCTAGACCTGCACACACGACTCTTAGAGGATTTTATTGGTTTTATCTTCTTGTGCTTACGAAATCTAGGACCACACATTCACATTTAATAATATGCACCATAGAACATTCTATCTAGTAAAATTACAATTACATTCTTCCCGACTAATAGAACTATTTGCTAGGTGCGGTTTCATTGTATGCATTTCATATAATGTAAACATTTCAATTTTGTATTGCATTCGGAATGTAGAGCACGGGGATCACTGTAAGTCTTCTGAACTAGGCATGCATCATTGATTTTATTGTTGCATCGGTTTTTCTAGACTCCCTTCCCCTTGGTTTTACAACTTAGGATTAACGGAAATCAGGACTACTTGATAGGTGTGCCTTGTGTGTTGGATTTAATTCAATGGTAATGTAACTTAAAATCAGGATTGCTAATATAAAATTTGTTAAAACAATTGACTAAAATTAACCCTTGTCTACATGATAGAAACCCCGTCATTGTACACATTTTATATTGTTGATAGGTGAGGACGCATACTTAGGATAGTGCCCCAAACTCAATCTTTATCTTATGTAAATGACATCATATTTGGTTTTGTCAATTAACTAAAATGGAAAATATAACGGTTGGACCTTTGCGACCATTATTTTGTTGAGGTGGTGAAACTAGGGTTTTCTCTTGCATTTGTTTTGTGTCAGTCGGTGTGTGTTTCTTGTATAATTAGTTCACATTTTTACATCAATCTGCTCTCATTCATTCTCGAAAATGTTGTCTCCTCAATTCCCATACTGACCATTTTCACTGTCTTTCTCTTCCACTGACCCTTTCTTTGAGACAGATCCCCCGCTCCATTCCAACTACGAAGTCAGATCTTCGACCAACTTCCTAGCCCCTTCTTATTCCTTCCAATGGAACCCTGTTTTTGAGATGGTTCCTGCTCAACCATCTTTCTTCTCTCCGTCTCACCCTGGTCAGGAAGTCGGACCTTCGATCGAATTCTCCCCTTCTCCGCACTTCTCACCTACCCCATCTTCTTACACCCCAGATGCGCTTCCATCTGTGGTTGATTCACTTTACAGTGAGATGCTTGCTGAAACCCAAGAACCATTTATAGAGAAATCTACTATTGAGATAAAGGATTGGTAGAGTTACCTATCCCCATACACCTCATCTGATTCTCATATGACTGTTGGTATAGAGCCACAAAATGCACATATACATCTGACTAGACCTTAGGGTACCACATGGTCTTACCGAGGAACTGAATGGATTGACCTGCACATTATGATGTTCCGAACTTGATTGACTTTAGTGATCAAACACACATTGAACTGCCACTCGATGACCCTAAACATACATGGGTCTGGACCCATGAGTTAGATCTATGAGCACCCTATATATCGAACCCATTACCTGAGGCTCTAACCATGATCTGCCATATTGATGGTCTCTACTCGACAAAGCACTACATGACGGAGTCAAGGTATGTTGAGTAGGAGGCGTATAAGTCTCAACAGTATCAACCAATTGAGCATAATTCACTAATAATTTGCCATGGGAACATTATGGAGGATGACATTTCCAGACCTGTCAAGAGACATGAATCAATTGATGATAGACTGAAAAATGTCACCAACTTATTGAATTTGTATGTTTCCAATCTAGATATGGAAGTAGAGTATGACCTGAGATGATTTGATGTTGGAAATCAAGATAACACTAGGGGACCCTTACACTCTGTACAACTGGATCCAACTCTCCTCCCTCTTCTACTAACCACTTGCACTCCAATATCGAGTTTGCATTTTCTCCCTCCCCTCCTTTACATACCGAAAATATAAAAAAATGAAAATCCCAAAAAAAACAAAAAAAATTGAAAAACCAAAAAATATCATAAAGTTGAACATGAAAATGACTTAAAAATTGGATCATGTCCTTAGGGAAGGAATTGCTGGGGAATTAATTCTTAAGCTTCTCTTAGTAAAGGCCATAGATCACTTTCGGGACCTCAAAAGATTTGTGAGTAATAAACTGATTCCCAAGAGGTCAGCCATTATGAGAACAAGGACATAAAGACACCTACTTGGTGATGGGGAGAAAGTACGAAAGCCAAAGAGTGAAGCGGTTGCCCCGAGTTGAATGCGGAATCAATGACACCATTTTCACCCATTGAAGAATCAATGATGAATCATTGATAAATATCCTCCCAACTTTCATGCTTGATAAGATCAAACTCGAACCACTTAGGAAATATAGAGAGATCGTGCTTCTGGCTGACTGATCCATCAGATAGTCGAGAGGAATCATTTCATTCATCATTATTGTCCATGGTGTTCCACTCAGAGTGGACTTCACGGTTATTAATGTTTAGAACCTTGGAGAGTTCACCTAGTCTCCCATCCATTTTGAGAAGCCATTCTTAGCCTTAGCTAAGGCACTATAGTCCGAGAGACTCGAGAGATAGATTTGTCTACATTGGGTACACACCGATCAGTTGTGATCTATGAAGACATAATCCAACTCGATGCAACCCATATAGTCTCTAACAATCGTAACCATCAAGAGGTAGATGAGTACTACCTCTTTGCTACACCTGAGTTACCAACTATTGAGCCGACAATGGGATAACAGACTCCCCACACATCCACAACTTATACTGCTTGCATCACCACCACTGTGATAGCTCCAATAAAGGACTCACAAATCGAAGCTATACTTAAGTGGGACACAACTTTTTCTGATTGTCTTGACCATTTCAATGATCCAACACATGAAGTTACCAATGCAAAGCTAACTGAAATCTCTACTACATATACGAGACATGTGCCGACCCTTTAGGAATATTACAATCTATATGGTGGCTCATGTGATGAGGAACCAATGGTTAGCACTGCACCACATCCTTAGTCTTCAACAAAGAAGACAACCATGACTAAATTGATCCCATCCAAAAACATGGTTTCTCCATACTCTAGTCGGTTATCCAGTGAGAAGAAGTTGAGAACTGAGTCCTCAGGCGTTCCCCTGAACCCCTCAAGGTGTGTCACTCTCCTCTCCCTCTCAATGCTTCAGGTCCTAGAAAACCGACTTAGAAAGTTTCCTTCAACTTGTCAGAGAAGGAATTTTCTGAGGAATCGTCGTCAGGTCTGGATGAGGTGATATAGTGAGCTCCATTTGGTTGTTCTTAAGCTTTATAGGAGCAAGAAGAAGTGTGTCGACCCTTGTTGGAAGATCCCTTTGCCTCATTATTATTATTCATCTGAGAATGATTCCAACAGTGACACACTTGTATATTCCCCACCTCCTTGTTCACGCAAGAAGGTTCGTTAAAAACCTTCTTGATCCTTGTACATTCTCCCAACGTCTTGTATATTCTTCTTCTTTCCATCCTTCCCCAATGATTCGTATAACTCGCTCAAACTCCATATAGTTTCTTTTATGACTATACGTTGGCCGACCGAAGACTTAGTATAGGGGGTAGGGTGATCCGAGTCGCTCCTTCAATACTTTTTCATTTTCTTTCTCTCGGTATATTCCCCAATCACATGGGTTCTCAAAATCACTCATATCCCATACTTAGGTTGACCAGATCCTGAGTATAGGGGTGATTGATGCCCTCCATATATATTTATCTATCCATTTCTCCTCTTGACCTGGACCGCTCCATTTTTGCTCTTCTTCTATACTAGGGCTAACCAGAGCCTAAGTATAGGGGCAGGTTGACTTCTATACTTTTTGTTATTTTAACTCTCCTACGCTGTGCACGAGTTATGTCTTTTCCTCAATTCATGTGCTTTGAGGACAAAGCAGATGCTAGTATAGGGGTCGTGTATATATTACATATATACATTACCCATAACTCATACTTTCATGTATTTTTGGTATATATATCATGCAATAATTACGCGATGGGTAAAATAGTTAAAAAAGTCTTTTTTGTGAAAAACATGTGTATTTGTATAATATGTATATAGTATATAAGTTGTGAAATCTGTATAATAAGTTTTAAAATTCTTGTAAATAATACTTTTGTAAAATTGTTGTAAAATAAGAAATATACCAAAAATTAATTAAAAAGAGGCTTCTTATCTACTACTGCACATCATCTTGCATTCATAAAAAATATCTGGCACTTAATTCATATTCATTTCATGACATATGTATTTTATTTGCATATAAAGAATATGCAAAGTGGAAAGTTCGTGGGTTCTGAACTAAGTTATGTATAGAAGTCAAGAATGGATTTGATTTGATCTTAATCTACTTAATTTTAGAGGAACCTTATAGGAACTGGAGTTAAGATTTTTCAGGTCGTGTGATTTAATTCTTTGAGTCCACAAGACTATTTTCACATGTCATCTTGATTTATCTATGTTGAATATTTTAGACACATGCATGATTCTTTTAGACAATAACCTAACTTGGACAAGCACCATGTATGTAGCTCTTCACTGATGAGGTGTTGAGGAGGAAGATTCCTTTTGCTCAGAGTAGCACAAGGGTGGAAACATCTGTCCTCATCTAGGAAGGGTAGTGCATCTCAACCTCGTTTAGTGGTGTCGATTTCTAACGATGGGATGTTGTGGGTTGCAATAAAGATTCAAATGAGGGATAGTATACTGGTTCAAGAAGAAAAACTCGTTATGTACATGCTACACTTTTGTATATATAAGAGAAACTCCAAAAAATTAGACAGGCAATAAGTTTTAAAAATTTGATATGAATAAGAAAGGCATATGCTTCAAAGTCTCATACCAAGGAAGCCTACAACTGGAGACATGGCTACACTGGTCAAGCTCCACGTTATGTGATTACATTTGTCGCAATCCATTCTCTTCTCTACACCCTCTTCTTAAGCTGGTTGCACTTGAACTTAGAAGGGAATACCCCGCTCCTCGAGGAAAGAGTTGCTAGACCTAGGAATAAGGGTTACCTTGTTAGAGGAAGCTATTTCTTTTTCATTCTTGATGTGGAGAACAATATTCACTTACACAATACAAGTAAGATTCATGTCATCAGAATTTACATATGATAATTTGTTCTGACCGGACTGTTGAGGCGACCTTAATATAGACTTGTGGAACTTAAAGGATGTTAGGTCTTAAATCCTCTTACCAATAAGGTTTCACCACACCGTTAATCTAAAGATCGAGTCGAGATCCATTTTCACCTTTTGTTCATGGCCTTGGTATGGACCCAAAATCATTTCACATATGTATTTAATTTTTGTTTCTCAAAGACGAGCAAGGTTTAAGTATAGGGGGTTGATGAATATGTCTTTCATCACTCTAAAATTTTAAAATAGTGCTTTCATTCTCGAGTAATTAGCTGCATTTCTCTACTTATTTTGCATTATTGTCATTTACGCATTTAGAATTAATATCTTCATTTTAGCATGCATATTTGCATTAAACAAGAAGTCAATTTCCTTTGTAAATATCACATGCATATTCACCATATTTTCCTTATTTTTATCTATATTTTACAAACTCAAAATTGAACAAAATCAACTCCATAGTGTAAGACCAATAAAGGAAAAATAAAAAACTAACTTTTAAAACTAACCAATAAAACCTTGAAGGATACGATGAGATCCTTAAGTGCATCATGGAAGCATGAGGATGGCATCGTATGCGATTGGGAGCGACTTGTCGCACTAGTTGCTCGGGGGAGCGAAATTAAAAAAAAAATCATGCGACGAAACCGCATGATCCAAGAACACTTTTTCGGATTATTTCATCTAAATCACAAAAAAGTATTAAGGTTACATTTTGAGGCGTGGTTGCGATCGAGTCTCTAAACAAAGAGACCTCCTGTCTCATGTCCAATCCGACGGAGGAGATACTTCAGAATGTGTTGATGAAACGCATGCCCCTCACAATCCATGTTGATGATCGAAGCAACAAATATCTTGATCTCATCACACGAGATTTGACATCTTCTTCATGAGTAAGGCACATTAATGGAGTCAGAGATCCACGAGCGAATGATCCGGCAACATAACGGTGATGCTATAGTGATGGCGACTCTCTCTGGGTCATCATAGTGGACAACCAAAAAAGAGAGAGCAAGAGATGGTGTGTAGAGAGAAACAGAGAGGGAGAGAGCTTTGATGATGTTGTAAAATTAATGTTTTAACTTGAAGAGCAAGGTTGCCTTTTCTTATATAGTGTTTTGGAAGTTCATGGATCACAATCCATGGACTACACAAAATCGACGGATGAGATTGATTTGTTCGTCTTTCAATGGCTAATATTTTGTTTTAAAAAATACAACAACAATTAATTTAATTTAGATTCAATATGTATTTATAAATCAATATAATTTAATCCTAAAATTAAATCAATCAAACTTGGAGCTATTGGAAAGGATATTGCCTCACCCTTTCTTAATGGGAGTTGATGGAAATCTTATGTAATCCCATGAGATTACATTATTCCATGGAAATCTCCAATATTTACGACAACAATTGTTGTAAATTATTCTACAAATATAATTCATAATTATTTGTGAATATTGCAATCTTGCCACCCGGAAAATTGTGAATCACATTCACAATCCAAAATAAAATGTGAATTACATTTTTAATTAATCGTCTAATGTGAATCCAATTCACGTCAACATTTAATTAACAATTTAAATTACAAATAGCTCTCCCTTCTATATTATAAATCACATTTATAATATATATGGTCAATATGGATAATGCTATCCACATTATTCATATGAATGATAACTAAATCACATTTAATCATCTTCTCATGTACCAAATAATATGAATCACATTCACATTATTCACATCTTTAATAATTAAATAATATTTAATTATCTATGATATCATTCCTTATAATATGAATCAAATTCATATTATTCATGATAATTAAATCACATTTAATTATTTATTTTCTCAATGTCAGATACGTATATTAACAATGAAATTATCTATGAACTCTTTCAAGGATAATGCGCTTTCTCCACTGATACTTGGAGATAATGTCAAAACGATTGTATTGTTACATGTATAATGACCTGAATATTGAGATCATATCTCAAATTCAGATCTTGTGGACCTCTCATAGATGCTTGATTAAATCAACACCGCAAAATCTAATCTTCTCATTGCATCTGAATCACATTCAGATCAATGGCCAACATTTGGACCAAGATAAGATTACTTCTCTACTAAGAGGAGTCACTAAATTCTAGACTCGTTTCATCACAACCTAGGAATGGAAGTGTCAATTATGATCACATCGCCCTCACGTGTTCCTAATACATGTACATCTTCCATACTAGAAGACCAAGCATAAACGTAAAGTATCAGATAAATTTTACACTGTCTACTTTAGTGATTTATCATTAAGTTTCTCATTTGATCATTAGGAGTCGGTATCGATAATATACTTTCCAAAAGCATATATCATGCATACGTGTTTATCATATACATTTCAAAAGCATATATTAAACCCTACAATTCACTCTAGCTTCCAAGTGAGACGACTATGCGCAAAATTTGATTCTTACCAATATCTCATGAGTGAGCTCATATCTTACGGTTCAGTAATGTATGATCCCTTTGAGAGATCATGTTACTCATATGATCTTCTATGCACACTAGCGCGCTAGTGTATAAACTTTGGTTAGGTCATCCCTATTGGTCTACCAAATATACATACTCAGACATATAATAACACATCTGTCTCCGGTCATGAGCGCCTATTTTGTGACAACATACGACATAAGACTTTGGTTATCTCGATATCGTTTCATCAACTTTTTGACCTAACTTATGTAACACCTCTAAACCTTTTTTCCTATTTAGAGGACCAGCAACAAGAGGTCGGTTAGATATCAACCTTTATAAAAATGATTGCCATCTCCTTCTCAGTCTTGATATCCTTTCTTAATAATCATTTTATGGTGCTTGATTATTCATCAATCCAACACTTTAGATATTCATCCAAGCACCTGCCTCTATGATTCAATATTGAATCAATAGTTGTATGATCATTAAGATGGCCATGGTACATAACCTTAATTGTACTACGGGACCTATTATGCAATTAATTATTCTTCATTTCAGATCAGGGAATGATATTCGCAATAACATTTATTACATAATGGCCCGTTGTGGGATCGTATATCCAACAATCTCCCACTAGCCCAAAGAGACATTAATGGCTCCATAATCCTTATCAACATTTATTGTATAATGCAACCAATACTCAATATTTTTAGTTATAACATCCTTGACACCACAACTCAATAATTATTATAACCAGTATCTTCATAATATTTATTAGAATACCCTTATTTCGAGATATCTATCTCCTAAGGTATCTACAGTTAGACCATTTAAATCACTATTAAAGCCTTAATTTCTTGAGTATAAAACTTTGAGATCACTATCTCAAAAAGTCTTGTCTACTTTGAAGATATTGCTATTAATGCAACTAAATATCTTATTTCCACAATAGAATTAGTAACAATTTTCTATTTCCACTGCATGGTAGGCATATGACTTTCTGTACACATCTAGCACACACTTGGCTTCCCATAACTGACGTACAAGGACAAACAGTTTTAGCATTCACTTTCTCAACTCCTTGAGGTGCTATCCCTTCAGATAGGTCAGTACCCTTTCTTAAGGGTAGGAAGACTTTTTTGGAATTTTCCAGAAAATGGAACATGTCCAAGGTGTACTACAAATGCGATAGTCCCAATGCCCTCTTCTCTTTTCTTTTCTTCTGAACAACTTCAGAATTAAGATCCAAGAGTTGTCCTTGGGATCATATCTGAAGGTATGGAATAGCCAGATTATAAAACACTTGTTATCACCCTTATATCATTCAAATCATTAGGTATTATCTACATTTAACATGATGAACACAATGACAATCCCACTAAGATTCATATGGTACATCAAGATTCTATCTGAAATCATAACCTTTATAATTTCATCAAATCTTATGTTCCGACTACAAGAAGCTTATTTAAGTCCATAGATGGATTTCTTTATCTTGCACACCTAGCTTTCCTCAACCACGAAGCCATAACGCTACTTCATGTGAATATCCTAAGAGAGTTATTCATAGAGGAATGCGATCTTGACTTCCATCTTGAAGATGTCAAAATTAGGTTGTGTAGCTATAGTTAGCAGTAACTGATGAGTATAAGCAAAGTCACTGAAAAGCAAGTCCCATCACAAGGGATGTCTTCTCTTCGGTGTGTAGCTCATGGCTACGAGCCATGCTTTGAAGGTCTCTACCTTCTCATCAGATTCACTCTTTCTCTTGATGATCCATTTACACCTAACATGTTTTACCCTTATAGGTGGATCCGCAAGGGATCCATATACAACACTTGTATATGAAGTATACTTTAGACTATATCGCTAACATCCATCTTTCCATGTCATGATCCTTAGAAGCTTCATCACATGAAGTTCGATCATTGTCAGATTTCTCTAAACATGGAATTAGTCCTCAAACTCATTTGAAGATGTATGAGTGTTTCATCTTTGATTGATCTTTTAGTTTCTGATTTCAGGAGCCTCATTATTTTCTTAAGGTTAAATGAGATCCTTCACTTCATTTTCATCTTGATTCTCAAGAGAGTCATCCTATAAGAATAATATACCTAGAGATGAAATCTTTTAAGAATCTCAAGGACATAAAGTAGGTATCCAATACCATTCTTTATTTTCCTAATGAAGTGGCACTCTCTAGTGCTAGATTCTAGCTTACTAGCATGGAACCTCATTAAGGATATATATTGTAGTCTCTAATACATATATACCATGGAAACTAATAGATAATTATGTTAAAATTAATCATTGAACAAATCAGGACATACATGATAAATTGTATCTCCCTACAACTCTATTGAGTTTAGGTGTATTAGGAGGAGTGAGATAGTAATGATATTCAGATATCCGTAAGGTATTCCATGAATTAATATAATAGTTACAAGACACCTAGGTTAGATCAAATTCATTTCATCTTCCTTCAAATTTTGGTTCTAAATCAAAATTGTGAAATCTTTGAACATTTCAAAGCTTTCTAAGGTGAAGGGAAGAAATCTCATATCACAAATAATCAACGCATGATATCACATATGATAAATGTTTATCATGATATAGATGATCCGCATACATCAATATGGATGAGATATTGAATAGCTTGACATCTTACACCATTCCTATAGAAGGGTGCATTGGATAATTTCTACTTTTTAATACAATATTCACAAGTATGTAAATTTTGAATTTTTAGACAATCTAAAGTTCAATATCTTACTAGTTTATTGATCTAATCAACAGACATATGGTCAAGGCTTGATGCTAGATCATTGTCAAATGATCTTCATCCTCTTATTGATCTTCTAAGGTTTTAAATTTTTAGTATTAGAAACGTTAATGAACCATTCAATAATTTCTTTTTTAGTAGGATCCACTAGATGTTCGATTACCATCTGAAATATTTCCACTATAACTCTTTATAGTAGGTCTATTGCAGAGTTCATGTTTATTTCCAACATTTAGAAATAAATAATGAGTGTATTCTAATATATATGTCTTAGAGACATTTTCTAAAGATGAGGGCTCTCCCACTGAAAATATGAAGTCTACCTATCCAATATAGATTGTTGCAACCATTGCATCAATATCCATGGATGACTATTAAACATTAATATCAAATTTCTAGTCTTCTAATACATATGCAACCAATTGCAAGTGTTATTAGAAAAATGAGATGCACTTATTAGACTTTTAATCTTATCCAATAAGAAAATCAATTTTAATTATTATAAGTAAATGTAGATTATTTCAATGCACTATCCGAGTCCTTCTCTATGAATCCTAGATAGACTAGATAGTTACACGTTTAATACATCATCTTATTGTAATATTGACATTCATCCAACTATTTGGATGTCATATGGAAGTCATAGAAGTACAGTCAACTATTTGACTTTCCTTCTCACATGGGTCTGACCCATGCTTCCACTGTGCTCTCTTCATCTTAAGCAACCATTGCTTAAGACAAAGGATTTCTTATGTTGAACTAAAAACGAATTCAATGTAAGAGCATTTCAACATTTATACAAGCTTCATTCAATTCTTACATAATGAACATTATGAATCTTCATGAATGACTTGAGTATAGATCATAAAATGTTGACACTCGTCATATCTACATACATCTTAACTCTAAAAGATTTGGTTCAGGTAGGTATTCAAACGTTTGAATACATCATCTCTCTTAGAGCCACCATTCTGCATGATGTAGTGAACCATGCCATTTGTGAATAAATGTTGAGAGCACATACGTATGCCATAACATCTTCTTTGATATTTTAAGAATTACTTGACAATTACGATCATTATTGTCATGGTACTTCCAAAGTATATTCGATGAGAGAGCATGACTGTAGAGACATAGAAACCCTAGGTTGTCCTACTATCCATTTAATTGCCATTCCTCAGTATTATGAGGAAACTTGAACATTGCAACCACATACATTATGTGCTCAACTGAAAGTACAATATCTTGTTCATGAATCCTATTCATGATGCTTTTCTGGTCATTATTGAGTATTGCATTGAGTGGGTTTAATGAAGGATTATATGAAATAAGAATTTTGCATAAATGTGTGTGTATATATATATATATATTACTTTGATTTAGGAATTTTTATGTCAAAGTTGTCTTGTCTTGTCAACAATGAAAGTTCATTCCCTTAATCACTTTCAATGTAAGAGATATACTTACCATTATATCTCTAGCAAGATCTGGGATCCCCTTCCTTATCTTTGTCACATCCCAATAATATGAGAACCTGTAACTCGAATAAAAAGAAGCGGGAACACTTCTCGCCTTGCAGGTCCAACTTGCATTTCCCATTTCATCTTTAACACCCAATCCCACCACCCCTTAGATGATGTTTACCTGTTGTTAATTGAACCAACCATCAACATGAATAGTACACTCTATGCGCAATCCAATATCACCCCAATAAAATGAGGACCCTACATTTGGGTCACTACGCATACGACCTTACTCTTTTATGAAGTAAAGAGCGCGGTCTAGATGAGCTAGTATGCATGAGCTGTCACTTCAGACATGTGTCTCCTACATGCAATCCCTGATGACGGGACCCTTCGCCTTTACTGGAGACAGTGGATGTCATTTATGTAATCCTCTATATCATGTTCAAATTATAATTATTTATTATTCATATTCACATATCTTCCATGGTAAATAACAACTCTATTCATAATAGAGTGTTTTAATTTTAATTGGATTTCAATTAATCTAATCATATTAAAATAACTATCCAATTAATATCCAACAAACATTCTTTATTGTTACTTGAAATATGGTATTATCTCAAATAAGTATTATTTCAAAATTTAATAATTAGAAAATACATCATGATTTCTGAAGCAGTATACCAACCCTACCCGTTGTCATGGTCAGTACCGACGGGAGTGGGACAGACCGTACACGATGCAACCTCCTATCCCAATGCTCCCTGACTAGACACCATATCTTCCTCGGGAAAGGATAATGCTTAATCAATCACTTTGTACTTGAGATGATAATCAGTTTTTCAACTGAAGTTATACCATATAATAATAATCAAAATATTTATGATCAACATTATAAGGAAATTCACTAAACGGTTACCAATCCTATTCAAGTAACTATGTTTGTTGGAAAGTAGATCATGTAGATAAGGTAACCAATTTGTGATCTAGATCATATCTAATCAATTATTGGTTAAGACAATATCATTTAAGGAAATAATTATCATCGAATATTTCACAAATGATACCCATAAATATTTCAGGAAATTAAACTATTTAATTTAACTAATTGATTAAACGACAATCACAAGGTTCTTGATTAGGAAAGTAATTTCCAGCATTAACCCTCACTTACTAAAATTTATATATCTCAATTAATTTAAATCCAAATAATAAAAAATAAGTTTCTAAAGTTTGATAATTGGATTTAAAATATAACCTATCTGATTTGCATGCATTTCTAGGCATTTCAAAACAATAATTAACTCTTTAATTACGTAAAGATTCACAGTCCTTGAAACAGTGGATACATGTTCATTAAAATGATCATAACTTGAGCAAACTGATTCTAAATTATGCAAAGTCAAATCACATGGTTTCCTTATTTAATGAGTAACATTTGTATTACTTCCATGTTTAAAAATTTTAAACGTTTCCTACAATATTCACTAAACAGAGATGCGAAAATGAAATGCGAGAAAACTTCCGCAAACCCTAATGAACCCAAGTCGTCCTAGGTTTATGGATCGTATATGAAACCTTTGACCTAAGGCTCTGATATCACTTGAAGGATATAATGAGAACCTTAAGCGCATAACGAAAGTGTGAGGATCACATCGTATGCGATCGGGAGCGACTAGTTGCACTAGTTGCTCGAGGCAACAGAATTTAAAAAATTTTCATGCGACTAAACCACTTCATTCAAGAACACTTCTCGGATCATTTCATCTAAACCACAAAAAAGTATTAGGGTTACCTCTTGACGTGTGATTGCAATCGAGTCTTTAAACGAAGAGACCTCCTTTCTCAAGTCCTACCCGACGGAGGAGATCCGTTCGAGTGCGTTGATGAAACACATGCTCCTCGCAATCCGTGTTGATGATCCAAGCAATGAATCTCCTGTTCGCATCAAACGAGATTCGACGTCTTCTTCAGGAGTGAGGCACACCGAAGGAGACAAATATCCACGAGCGAATGATCCAGCAGCGCAACAACGATGTTACGGTGATTTCGACTCTCTTTGGGGCATCATAGTAGACGACCATAAGAGAGAGAGGGAGAGATGGCGTGTAGAGAGAAAAAGAGAGGGAGAGAGAATTGATGATGTTGTAAACTTAATGTTGTAACTTGAAGAGCAATGGGTGCATCTTCTTATATAGTATTTTGGGAGTTCATGGATCACAATCCATAGACTACACAAAATCAATGGACGAGATTGATTTATGCTTCTTTCAAATATGAAGATTTTGTAGTAAAAAGCACAACAACAATTAATTTCATTAAGATTAAATATGTATAAATAATTCACTATATTTTGATCGTAAAGTTAAATTAAATCAACTAAACATGGAGATTTTGGAAAGGAGATTACCTCACACTTTCCTAATGGGAGTTGGAGAGAATCTTATGTAATCCCATGAGAGTACATTATTCCATGATAATCTCTAATATTTACAACACTTGTTGTAAATTATTCTACAAAAATAATTCATAATTATTTTATGAATATTGCAATCTTGCCATTGGAAAATTGTGAATTACATTCACAACCTAAAATAAAATGTAAATTATATTTTTAATTCATTGTCCAATGTGAATCCAATTGACATCAACATTTAATTAACAAATGTAAATTACAAATATCTCTACCTTATATATTATAAATCACATTTAAAATATATATATATGACTAATATGGATAGTTGTATCCACATTATTCATATACATGATAATTAAATAAATTTAATCATCTTGGATCTCTATTCTCATGTGCCTGAATAATATGAATCACAATGACATTATTTACATCTTTGATATATAAATCATATTTAATTATCTATGATATATCTCCTTATAATATGAATCAAATTTACATTGTTCATGATAATTAAATGACATTTAATTATAAATTTTCTCAATACTCGGATACATCTATCAATAATGTATTATTCGTGAACTCATTCAAGGATATTGTGCTTTCTCCACGGATACTTGTAGATAAATACAAGGCAATTGTATAGTTTGATTTATAGTGATTAGGATATTGAGATCATATGTCAAATCCGGATCTTGTGGACCACTCATAGATGCATGATTAAATCAAGACTGCAAATATAATATTCTCATTGGATCTGAATCACATTCGGATCAATGCCCAACATTTGGACCAAGATCAGATTACTTCTCTACTAAGAGGAGTCACTAAAATCCAGACCCATTTCATCACTCCCTAGGAATGGCAGCATCATGGTTATACAATCATTTACGTTTGCATCGCCCTCAAGTATTCCTAGTACCTGTACATCCTCCATACTGGAGGATCAAGAATAAACTTGAAGCATTACATCAATTTTACACTGTCTACTTCAGGGATTTATCATTACGTTTCTCGATCATATACTTTCCAAAAGCATATATCGTGCCTAGATGTTGATCATATACTTTCCAAAAGCATGTATCAAACCCTAAAATTCAGTCAAGTTTCCAAAGCGAGATGAATGCGTGTGGAATTTAATTCTTCCCAGTATCTCATGGGTGAGCTCATATCTTCTGGTTCAGTAAATGAACATGCATGATCCCTTTGAGAGATCGTATTACTCATTTTCCCTTGCATTCACATTAACAAGCCAGCGTATAGACTTTGGTTAGGTCATCAACCTATTGATTTGCCAAATGTACATACTCAGACACATAGTCACACATCTGTCTCCGTTCAGAGTACAAGTGCCTATATCATGATAGCATACGATATAGGACTTTGGTTATCTCGATCTCGTTATGTCAATTCTTTTACCTAACTAATCTAACAACTTCGAATCTTTATTCCTTTGTTGAGGACCTACATCAAGAGGTTGGTTAGATATCATCCTTTAGAGAAAGGATTGCCATCTCCTTCTCAGACTAGAGATCCTCTCTTAATAATCATTTGATGGTTCTTGATGAGTCTTCAATCTAACTCTTTTGATATTCATCCAAGCACCTGCCTCTATGATTCATTATTGAATCAACTGCTTTATGATCATTAAGATGGCCATGGTACATAACCTTAATAGTAATAAGGGACCTATAATGCAAATTAATTTGTCTTCATTTCAGATCAGGGAGTGCTATTTGCAATAACATTTATTACATAATGGCTCGCCGTGGGCTTGTGTATCCAACAATCTCCGACTAGCCGAAAGAGCCATTAATGGGATAGTCTTTAAACCCACACTCATGTGACAATCATAGGATATTTAGAAAAATATCTAGGTAGCTTATCAATCACTCTGTTCCCAAAAGACCATGCCAAGTCCTTTATGACACTTGCAGATCCCCCAGTAATAGTTCTCGCATCCAATGCGAATGTTGCATCTCACTCAACCATTACTCAATATTGTTAGTTATAGCGTCCTTGAAACCACAAATCAATCATTATTATAACCAGTATCTTCATAATCGTTATCAGTATACCCTTATTCCTAGAGATCTCTATCTCCTAACGTATCTACAGTTGAGATCTTTTAGATCACTATCTATAAAGCCTTAATTTCTTGAGGATAAGACAATGACACCATGCTGATGATTCATTAACTTTTATATCACATTTTGTCTTAAAACCCTTAACAAATACAAGTAAATATTCATTAATTTCCACATTTTATCCAAATCATATTCACGAATAAAAATGCACTTTTATGCATCAAAAACACGTAAATCATTAAAGAATAAAGAAAAGAAAATAAGGTTGATTGGAGATATGTATATATGTACAATATGACTCAGATAATATAAATATAGCTGAAAGATATATTTATATAACCTAACCCCCGAGACCAATTCAGCATGGAATGGTCGACAAACCAATAAGTAGGGGGAGATAAGGAAAGAAAACCATAAAAATAAATTAAGATACACTTCACACACTTTTCACTATTTATCAAATAAATACCAAAACTACATTGATTTTTAATTAATTCATATGTGCATATTTTTCATCAAAATCGATTCCTAATTATTCCTAAAAAATGTATATAAATTATGAAAAATAAGTTAAAAAGATTGTATTGTATATACATCAAGAAATCCAGCGTTTAAATTGTCAAATTCTCAACTTCCGAACCTCATAACTTTCTCATACGAACTCCAATTTCACTCTACTCACCTTTAAAATTCATGAAATAATATTATATAATTAATCAAGTGAATTCATTAAAATCAGAGACCGTTTGCTAAAAGTCGGTTTTGGGGCTTATTGGCAAAGGTGTTTCTCAGCTATTTATTTAATTTAGAACACACTATTTAAAGTCTTATTAATTTTATAATTTCTAATTATTTTCTTGATATTTTATTTTCATCATGATTTCTTTTATAATTTTTGGAGCTTAGTTATTATTTTAATAAAATCCAAAACCCTAATTTATAGATGAAATTGAATAGCATAACTTATACCCGTATTTATTAATATATCTAAAGTAATTTATTAAAATCCATAGAAATTCACAAAGACTTTACTGATTATCCTGATAATTATGAAAAATATAAAATCATAATTAATTAATGATTTCTTGAAATAAAGTTCAATACCTATTTATTAAGTATTATTTATACTTATTTAGTAATAAATTATTTATATTTCTAATAATATTTATTATTTACGAAAATTAATTATACCATAATTTAGATATATTAATTATTTACAATTTTCGTTTATACCCTTTTTTAAATAACATGAATTACTATTTATTATATAATGTATATGAAATTTAGCATTCTGGCCAACCAGGTGTTGACATGTGTCAGCACCTGTTGCTTCTTCTCCAAGAAGATGGTGAACCTTCTGTTCCAATGCCTCTTCTTCACCTAATTTTCCCACATACATAGAAACCCTTTCATGCGATCTTATCCCTTCATTTCATTCTCCTAACAAACTTCATACACGCTCACCATTGTCGAGCAATCACCAGTAGACGTCCTACACCCTGCAAGCACAAGTAAATCGTCCATTTTCTATCTTTTATTTCTCGATCTGCGTGCCGAGATTAGGTTAGCTAATTACGCGATTAGATCATTTGATCATTCATCATAGACGCCACACATTCAACTCACTTCAAATCCAATCGAATCAATACCAGTTTCATCCTCTTTTTTACCATTTACACGTTGATCTTAATTCTTGAAACACCCTTTGAAACTTGCAAGACCTAATGATTCTTGGCTGATTTCTTCGCAAATCGAGCAAAATAAAAATTGTTCGTAGGTTCAACATTTATCTAGAGCCATAAAAAACAACAGAAAGCCTTGACGCACAAAGAAGAATGAAGAAATATTATCTTCTTCAACCTCCAGGATCAGTTGGATTGCCATCTTCACCGGCGATCACCTACTACATTCCGCCTCCATTGGAGGAGTTCACCCGCAGGCGAGCTCGAGGGGTGAAGGAGTCACCCCTCTGGCCCTACAAGAGGCCCAAGAACGTCATCATTCATCAAGGATAATTCAGAGAAGGAAGCCCCTTGGCCAGCTGCGTCAAGATCTTGAAGAACATCAAGAAGACCAGACTCTACAGTCACGCGACATATGTCTAGAACATGCGGCCCAGATTAAGCTTCGCCTTCTAATCTCAGCTATCGGATGCGAAGGGGTAGAGATTTAACAACATAATCCCAGTCCGATTCCAGGAATTACAGGTCGCCCCCAGAGTGTCCAAAATTTACAATTAGGTCCCTTTACGGGGAGCTTATTGTAAATATTTTATTTTTCTTCGCAGTTTAGTCCCTTAAGGGACCTTTCTGTAATAAAAACTATAATTTTTCTTTGTAGTTAGGAACCTGGCTTGTAGGGGTCATTTGGACCTTGTATTTTTTCATTTTCCCGTGATTTTTCTAGGGTAGTGTGATAACTACCCAAGGGATTTTTCGAGTATTTTTCCCGAATTTTTCATTGCTTTCTTGTGCGGTTTTGATTCTTGTCTTCTCGAGTTTGTTTTAAACCTAATTTATTCACCATTTCTTTCAATATAAAATCAAGAATAAAAGAGGATTTGTTGGAATTTATTCCTTGTCTTGAAAACCGTAGTTTGAGCATTCTGCTTCCTTGTGTTCGACCCAGGCACACTTACCTGGATAAATAAAATAGTGTAAGGTTTAAATAGGAGAGAAGCCAATTAATCTACTTCACCTTCTCTTTCTCTCCTATTTTAACCGACTTTTGTTTGATTAACTTGGAGCTCATTGCGGTTCTCTACACTGACAACACATTTCTTTATCTACAATCCGATCTGAGTAGCATCAAAATGACGTCGTTGCGGGGGAAGCGTTGTTTTTATTGCGATTTTTGAACCGATTTCACTCTATTATTCTTGGCTTTATAAAATTTCATTCGATTTTCGATTTACAGTTTTCAATAGGTTTTACAATTTTTCGCGTGTCTTTCAAATTTCTGTTTACGTTTTTTGTGTGTTTTTGTTTCTTAACTAAATTTTGCAGGGCTTGCGGGTTCAGCCGGCTTTCTCGAATGTCGCAAACAATAGAAAGTGCAGAGACCGAGATCCTCGGATGCTGAGGGCAAGTTTAGTTAGGATTTGTTTTGTAACTTTTTTGTTAATTCTTGTCAAAAAAGAAAAAGAAAAAGGAAAGGGCACTTGCCCGTGTTTTTGTTTTCGTAGAAAGGGACCCCATATAGGCATCCCGACTTATACCTCCCCTCCCATTTTTTTTTCTCGGGGTCTGATTCGCCGGGTACCGTGCATTCGGGGTATCAGGGCACTCACGGCAGTTTTTCTAGCATCGTGGTTTTTACACGGCTTTTTACGAGGCTAGGTGCTTACTGAGGAGTTTTTTCTTTCCTATTTGATTGTGCTCTCGTAGTTAGGATCATGACTCGCAACTTAGGTGCATGATTTTAGGACTTATAAAAAATAATAAAAACACTCGTTAGATGTTTGTTTGAAAAAACCCAAAAAAATACATAACCCAAAAATAAAATCGAGACAGCTAAGATATCTGACTTAAAATAAACGTAAGATTCAATTGATTTGGGAGAGTAATCCCGTACAAGTTCTTCTCAGTGTGCGCGAGTGAGAGATGAACCTCAATAATAAAACCAAAACTCGTATTTGTTTCAAAATACTACTTAATCTATACACCAATTCATCGCTTTTCAGTGGGTACGCTCGGGTTGCCGGAAATGGTACGGGTTTACTTAGCAGAGTGGGGGGTTTAGAGGACACTGCGTAAGGCTCCATCCTCAAGTAACACTGGTAGTCGGAAACGATCTGTACTTACTCCCATACTGGCTGAGAGCAAGTGATTTTTTGTAAGGACTCAGGATAGTATTGTGAGGAAAATTCAGGCTCCTATCAGCTCGCATTAATCGATTATTATATGTGTTTGCTAATACAATCCTAAAACTGACAAGATAAACAATTGAACTCTTACGGTCATCATCGGGTTGTGTTGGTGAAAATAGGGTTTGCTTTGTATTCGTTTGCGGGGCGTGAGTTTCCGCGGCTTTTATGCATTTCCCATCTCTCTTTAATCGTAAATCATGCTCTCCCAATCATTCTCTTGACATCGAAGATGACGTCTCAATGGCTTTTATGCTCAGACTCCGTGAGCTTTCGACCGTCCATCGTCCATTGTACATCTTCACAAGCTCGGGATAACCCTCTTCTCGAGTTGGTCCCATCTGATCTCAAGGAGAGTCAGACCTAGACTCCCTCGCCTACCGGCCAATCTTTTGAGGCAGACCCTTGCCTCAAAATATCATCAATATCTCCAGCTAACTTTTCGCTGATTTCTTATGAGAATTTTTCTTTTACAGAAGACCTGAAGCAGATGGCTCGTGGCAAAGGATCAGTAGAAGAGAGGCCAGCAGCTGAGGAGCACCATGAATGAAGACAAGATCTGGCTGCAGATGTCATGACAGGAATTCTCGATACCTTACAACAGATGAACATTCAGATACGAGAGCAATTTAGAACTCAAAACGAGTTACGAGCTGAGATAGCCACGTTGCGAGCAGGGGCTGGGAACCCTTTACCGCCTACAGTGGTTCCCGCCACTTTACGAGAAGAGTATGACCCGGGCGCGAGAATGCTATATCATTGGACCTGGCTATCGTCGAATCAAGGGCCATACGAGCTAAAACTGTCCTTCATCTCATTGCTTCCCAAGTTTTACGGGAATGCTATAGAGGAGCTGTTTACCTTTCAGCAACAGTTCAAGATGATTTGTGGTACGGCTAGTTATCCAGGAGTTAAGCAGGAGGTTGTTTGCCTCAAAGCCTTTCTTCCACCGTAGCAGATAAGGCACTTTACTGGTTGAGTCATTTAGGAAGGGAAGTTTCTACATGGGACGATTTAAAGTCCACATTCCTGCGTAAGTATTTTCCTCTGGGAGGACGAACATGATGAGGTGTCAGATCTCCAACTTCATACAGCATCCGAATGAATCTTTCCATGAGGCGTGGGACATATTCAAGGATCTTATGGAGAGATGCCAGCATATGACATACCGATGAAGGTGCTTTTTTAGAACTATTTCGGAGGACTCCAGCCGGACATTTAGGGTATAGTGAGTGCCGCATGTGGAGGCAGTTATTTGAATAAGGATGCTGAGTCAGTCTGGTCCATTACGAAGGGATGGCAGAGAACTCGAGAGTTGTTGACTCTACTCGGGCATTCCCATAGGCCCCGCAGCCACCATATCACCGAGAACATCATAGGGTGGCTAATATTTTAGAATCTGAATTCAACACCAACATGGATTTATTATAGAGAAATTAACGTTGGTGGATGTGATTCAAAAACAAGTTTAGGACTTACAACCGCTGCGAGAGTTAGAGAAACTCTCATCTATGCCTCAACAGCTGAGTGATCTCATGAAGATGGTTTCAGAGCTCCTACTTCAGTATCAACAGGCTCAATCTTCTTCGGCGGCACAAACTGCACGGAGGACTTTACCCGCTCCACCCACCCGACAGATACATTTTGTATAGAGAGAGCTCGAGACTCCGCAGATTGATTGGCATGAGGATCAGTCTCATGTCGGTCCCAGTTAGATCCCTAGTGTTGCGGGTATGGATGTTGAGCCTCAAGCCACTCTTGAGATCAACAGGATTTGGTATACTCTGATTCAGCAACCGAGTGTACCTCATCATCAGCAGCAACAATACAGTCAACCGTAGCATGGACGTCCACACTTCCAGCACCAACAACAATTCACGCAGCAGTAGTCTCACCAGCATACTTATCAGAGACTACATTCATATCAATATCATGTTAATCATTCACAGCCATATCATTATCAGCAACAACAACAATCTTTCCTTACATCACAGAGATCCTCCCCGCCTTACACCTCGCAGCAATACACACCAAGGCAGGAGAGAGTAGAAAGACAGGGTCACCACACAGAACCTGAAATGTCTTCATAGGCCCAGGCTCTGATCCAAATCAGAGACATGTTGAGTACGCTCCAGATTACACACAAGATAGAAATGGAGTAGGTTAAACGTCATCTGGACGAGTTAACCGCGCTGAAGACCACTCTTCCAGCCTAGCCTCAGATGAACCCGAATAACAAGAGGAATCACCCAGATAAGGTAGACACCACTACAAGTACGTTCTCTTTTCCTGAATTTTTATCTAACTTCATTCGTCTCAGGAGTGGTAGATCACCACAAACACCTGATAGAGTAGAGGAGAGGGCACTTGATGAGGAGCGAGAGCAAATCCACGAGCAACCACATTCTGATGTCGAGGAGGAAAAAGTTCACAAGGATAAAGACTACCATGATTATCAGAGAGAAGGGAGCGATGTCGAAACAATTGACATGGATACTGGCAAGTCAGATGATGATATCATGCCAGACCATGTAGATACTCACGATAAAAATGTTTCTTCCTCTGTTAGGAGAGTTTTGTACATAATTCTGAAACTCTAGACGTACAAGTTGATTCTGAATTCAGTAAAAAGTCTGATTTTCTCATTCCCGATATTGTTCCTTCTCCTGATGCTTTGTTTGGAAAAAGAAAGAAAAATATCGAAAAGAATATTGTGACTCTAGAGATTGAAAGGCTATTAAAAGATCACATCTTTTTGAAGATTCCACTTCACGATGCCTTGGATCATTTTCCTACGCTTAAGAATCAATTGAAAAACCGATGCACCATGCGTAGGAAAAAGAGATTACGTACAGAGAAACATGTCTTGACCAAGGCTACATCCTGCGCCATTCGGAATAAGTTACCTAAGAAGAAGGATTCAGGAGCACATTATGTCAGATGCGAGATTTCAAATACCGAATTCGATTGCACTCTCTTAAATAATGGTTCCTCGATCAATTTGATACCATCCACTTTACTCGACAAGCTCGAGTTAGGTCCTCTTTACGAATCTCGCGCGATCCTTCAGTTTGCTGATAGATCTGTAAAGAGACCTAAGGGTATATTAAGGAACGTCATCGCAACCGTATAGGGCCTGCAATTCCCAGTGGACTTTACTGTCCTGGACATGGATTGCCCGACACAGTTGCACCTTACCCCGGTCATTCTCGGGAGGCCTTTCTTAGAGAGCGCAAAGGCTCTCTTCAATTATGATACAAGGAAGGTATCTTTTCGTGCCAAGGGCGAGAAGGTACATATAGAGATGGCGAGATAATCACACACATCCAATGATGCATCTTCAGATTTCTTGAGTTCCTTAGCCACCTGTGATTACATGGATGAGGTTCGTCTTGACAACCTTGAAAGGTATCGAGTAGACACCAAATATTTCCTAGCATAGAAGGGGTCCGGGACTACAGCTTGTAGTTCTTCCGAGGGTACCTTATATTTCAGTATCGATGACAAGAAGTAGAGGGATCAAACTTTCGAGGAATTTAGTGTAGATCTTTTAGATTTAGAATGTTTACACGATTCCTCCACCTCAAATGATTTAGAGATAGAGTTTAAATTAGATGAGTTGTTTTCCTCTAGTCATTCTGATAATGAGCATAGTATCGAGTCGAGTGATGTTTTAAACATCTTCTGTAGTCCGACCCTAGAGCACATTGAGATGGTGGAAAACCATACTGCAGATAACTCCACTACCCATACAGATCCCAATACACAAATAGATGAGGTTTTAGCAGAGCCAGAGTCTACCTTACCAGAGCTGAAGTTATTGCCACCAAATATGAAGTACGCTTTCCTTACAGGACCACATCAACATTTTCTGGTCATTATCAGCTCATCTTTGACCGAAGAACAAAATCTCGTCTGATGGAGGTTCTTGAAAGAAACCGCAAGGCTATTGGGTGGACGGTATCCAATCTTAACGGGATCAATCCTGCTTTGTATTATCATAATATATATCTCGATCATGACAACAAACCTTCCAGAGAATTTCAGCATAGGCTGAATTCGATTTTACGAGATGTTGTCAAGAAAGAGATTATGAAATGGTGCGACGCAGGATTTATTTATCCCATCTCCAACTCTGAATGGGTTAGCCCATTACATGTTGTCCCGAAGAAGTTGGGAATCCATATTATTAAAAATGAGAGTGGAAAGGAGATTCCAAAGAGAGGAACCACGTTGTAGTGGGTGTGCGTTGATTACAGGAAACTGAACGCTGCGACGAAGAAGGATCACTTCCGTTTGCCTTTTATAGACGGGGTCATAGAAAGGTTGGTAGGGAAGGAACTCTTATGTTTCCTTGATGGTTACTCCGGATACAACCAGGTAACCATTGCTCTTGATGATCAGGAGAAAACCACCTTCACATGTCCGTTTGGTACGTACGCCTTTAGACGGATGCCCTTTAGATTGTGCAACACCCCTGCTATTTTCCCGAGGTGTATGCTTGCTATTTTTGCATACATGGTCGGTGATTCTCTAGAGGTCTTTATGGATGCTTTTTCGGACTATGGTGAGTCATTTGCCGATTGTTTAGTGCACCTAGATCAGGTTCTTCAGAAATGTTGTGAGGTAGATCTTGTTCTGTCATGGTAAAAGATCTGTTTTATGGTTACACACGGGATCGTGTTGGGGCACGTCATCTCCCAACGAGGCATGGAGGTCGATCCTGCTAGTGGATGTCATCAAACATCTCGAACCACCATCCAACATTAAGTAGTTACGGTCATTTCTCGGGCATGTAGGCTTTTACTGACGGTTCATTTAGGATTTCTCTAATATTGCCCGATCGTTAACTGAATTATTAGGCAAAGACATGGAGTTCTTGCTAGATGATAGATGTCTTAATGCCTTCCTCACATTAAAGGAAATGATTATCAGTGTTCCTGTCCTACAACCACCAGATTGGTCTCTACCCTTCGAGATCATGACGGATGCTTCAGATTTTGCGGTCGGGGCTGTATTAGGACAGAGTAGGAAGTCCTCCTGTTGATATCCACTATGCCAGCAGAACTTTAGATGATGCTTAGGGAAATTACACAGTGACAGAAAAAGAGATGTTGGCAGTAGTGTTCGCATTAGATAAATTCAGATGTTATCTTCTTGGCTCCAAAATAACAGTTTAAACAGATCATTCAGCTATCCGATTTTTGATGGAAAAGTGGCACGCCTTCTTAGATGGATTCTTTTACTTTAGGAATTTGATTTAGATATTAAAGATAAACCTAAGTAAAGAATGTGGTAGCTGATCACCTCTCCCGATTACAGATAGAACAGCCTTCAGATGAATACACGCCAGAAATTACAGAGAGATTTCCCGACGAGAGCATCTTTGCAGTTACCGAGCTTCCATGGTATGCTGGTACAGTGAATTTTCTGGTTACACAGAAAAGTCCATAGGGTTGGCCAAAGGATCAAGTCGATAGACTAGTTTCTGAGGCTTGATACTACCATTGGGAGGATTCGATTCTTTTTCGTGAGGGACCGGATTGTGTTTACAGGCGTTGTATTCCCCAGGAGGAATATAATAGTGTCCTCACTCTGTTCCATTCCTTAGAGGCAGGGGGCATCACTCAAGGAAGAGAAACACGCAGAAGGTACTTCAGAGTGGATTATGGTGGTCGACTCTTACTCGAGATGCTTGTAGATTCGTGAAGAATTGACCAGATTGTCAGAGAGCAGTATGGAAAGTCAATGCTCGAGATACAATGCCTATGCGACCCGTTATTATATGCGAGATCTTTTATTCATGGGGCATAGATTTCATAGGACCGTTCCCTTTCAGCAGCGGCTTCGAGTACATTCTTCTTGTTGTAGATTATGTTAGTAGATGGGTAGAGGCTATACCCGCACGAACCGCATACAGTTAGATAGTTTGCAAGTTCCTAAGGGAACATATTATTTCACGGTTCGGGATTCCACATATTCTTATTTCTGATGGGGGTAGCCATTTCATTAATAAGGAGGTCAAAACACTAGTGAAGAAATACAACATTGATCACAGAGTAGCTTCTCCTTACCACCCACAGACGAACGACATGGTTGAAGTCTCAAATAGGGAGGTGAAATCAATTCTCCAGAAATTAGTACGACCGGATAGGAAGAACTGGTCACAGCTTTTAGATCAGGTTCTTTGGGCATATCGTACTGCATATAAGACTCCCTTAGGAACTTCACCGTTCATACTGGTTTATGGGAAGCCATGCCATTTTCCTGTAGAGATCACGCATAAATCTGAATGGGCTATTCGAGAAATTTCCCTTCATGCACAGAGAGAAGGAGTCAATAGGAAGATGAATCTAAATGAGCTAGTAGAGATTCAAAATCAGGCATACGAGAACACTCTCATTTATAAGGACAAAGTGATGAAATGGTATGATAGACATATTCAACACAAGATCTTTGTCCCTGGGCAAAAAGTCTGGTTGTTCAATGCAAGATTGAGAATTTTTCCTGGCAAATTGAAAAGCAAGTTGGAAGGACCTTCCATAGTCAGAACGGTGCACAACAATGGAAGCATAGCTAAGCATTTCGTAGAAACTACTGATCATTTGGCAGTGTTGAAGTGATTTATTTTGTACAGGACTCAGAATCATTCTTTTACTTTATCTCATCATGTATAATGACTTTTGAGCCTTCGATTTTTGGAAATCCGCAACACTTGTATATTCCTAGATCACAGTAGTCCCCGTTTTTGCTCGTCTTGTATGCTTAGGATATCGGATCCTAAGTATACGGGTGACTGATTGCCTGCTAATTAACGTTTTCTATTTTGTCCGGTTACTTTCGTATATCCTTTCATTTTCACAAATCACTGGTCCCCAATGTTTGGCTACACTCTTTTTTACACTTAGGATGTCTTATCCTAAGTATAGGTGGGATCGAGTGATTTTGATGATATCGTGTTCTTTATTCCTTTTGATCCTTCGTTATATATTCTTTTCACTCAGTCATCTCATTTTTGCTCTTCCTTTATACTTACGATGACTTGATCGTAAGTATAGTGGGGTTGACTGACTTGTATTCTCTTATTCTTTTTCACCTACTTCTACTTCGCACGAGTTATGTCCTCCTTTTTGTCTTTTGACGCTATGAGGACATAGCACAAGCTAAGTATAGGGGGGTGCGTACATATTGTATATATACTTTTGTCCATAACTCGTACTTTTATCTATTTTCTATATCAATAAAATCCATAAAAAGTGGGTAAGGGCTAATTAAAATCCATTTATCTATTTTTCTATTATTTATAAAATCCTTGTAAATAAATAAAATATGTCTAAAATATGTATTTAAAAGATTTAAATTAAAATATGTATTTAAAATATGTGTTTAAAATCTTTATAATACTTATTAAAAATCTTATCTATTAAAATATGTGTTAAAGTCAATGGATACTTGTAAAATTCTCTGTATATAAAATCTATAATATACATTAGATATTTAATTTAAATAAAATATATCTTGTAAAATTCTTATACAAACACTTGTTAATAAAAATCAGAAAATCCATAAAAAATACAAAGTCCTAAAAATTCATAAAAATTACAAAAGCCTTAAAATTCATAAAATGAGTAAAATTCAGAAAATATACTTCACACAAACATGGTTGCATTTGCATTCTTATTTTTCAGAAAAAAAGTTAGATTTCTGGAACTAAGGATTGAGTCTAGTCTAAAGGATGGAGCTTGATCATGGCCTTTAACTCTCGTTGTAAGGAGCCTAGTTAGGATATGGAATTTAGACTCTTCTGGTCTTTTAACTTAAAATCTTTGGAATCCATAAAACCATATTTGGTAAAACAACTCATATGTGCTTAAGAAGACCACTTGATGTCATCCTTACAACTCTACACCAGTGAACTGATCTTGGACACATGCACTCTACACTTAGCTCGACTAGCATGGAGTTGCGAAGGGCAGTAAATCTTGACAGTGTGTTTCTATCCTTGTCTTTCCCTAGGATAGTCGCTTCGGATGAGGGAAGGATCTGCTGACACAATTTTTCTAAGACCTCAAAAAAGGGACGGAAAAAAGATGCTATATCTGTTGAGTCACAAGAAGATGAATGCAGTGCAAGCAAATTACAAAGCCAAATCAAAGAAGAAGCCACCAAATACAAATATGACCACAATGGTCCAAGCTTCCACCGAAAATGCATGCACTTCTTAGTGGAGACTTAGCTACACCGGTTGAGCTTCACAAGGATATGCGTCTACAATGGTCACACTTCAATTCTTTTCTCATTCTTCTACTTTCTCTCTATATCGATTGCGGACATAACACAAACAGACCTCAGAAGGGAATACCTCCCTCCCCGAGGAAATAGTACTATATGAGGAAGCAGTGGAAGTGTATCGCTGGGATAAATTGTTTCTTCGCCTCTTTAAGCAAGAAGAGCTAAATCAATTCACACACTGTACAAATTGACTTCAAGGATGACAGAGTTTGCGATATGAATACGTGAGTCTGAACTAGCTGATGAGGTGATCTTAAATAAGGGTTTGTGGAACTTGAGGATTGTTGAGGATAAAATCCTAATCCTAGTTAAGGCTCTGACAAAATGCTTGTTTCAGGCCCGATCGAGCTCTGTCCTTTATCTGTTCTCATGAATTGGTTTAAGACAACAAATTCATTCTAACTTTCTTTCTTTTTCACTTACTTTTCAAATAAGCGTCTGGTAAGGGACTAGCAAAGTTTAAGTATAGGGGGTTGATTAATCCACGATTCATTAACGTTTCTTTCGCATTTTGTCTTAAAGCCCTTAATAATACATGTAAATATTCGTTAATTTCCACATTTTATCCAAATCATATTCATGAATAAAAATGCACTTTTATGCATCAAAAACATGTAAATAAATAAAGAATAAAGAAAAGAAAATAAGGTAGATTGGAGATATGTATATATGTACAATATGACTCCGATAATATAAATATAGCTGAAAATTATATTTATATAACCTAACCCCTGAGACCAATTCTGCATGGATTGGTCGACAAGCCAATAAGTAGGGGGAGATAAGGAAAGAAAAGTATAAAAATAAATTAAGATACACTTCACACACTTTTCACTATTTATCAATTAAATAACAAAACTACATTGATTTTTAATTAATTCATATGTGCATATTTTTCACCAAACGTTTTTCCTAATTATTCCTAACAATGTATATAAAAATAAAAAAATAAGTTCAAAAGATTATGTTTTATATACACCAAGAAATCCAGCTTTTAAATTGTTAAATACACAACTTTCGAACCTCATAACTTTCTCATACGAACTCTAATTTCACTCTACTCACCTTTAAGATTCATAAAATAATATTCTCTAATTAATATAGGTGAATTCATTAAAATCGAAGTCCCTTTGTTAAAAGTCGATTTTGGGACCTATTGACAAAGGGGTTTCTCGGCTATTTATTTTATATAGAACACATTATTTAAAGTCTTATTAATTTTATAATTTCTAATTATTTCCATGATATTGTATTTTTATCATGATTTATTTTAGAATTTTTGGAGCTTATTTATTATTTTAATAAAATCCAAAACCCTAATTTATAGATGAAATTGAATTGCATAACTTATACCTGTATTTATTAATATATCAAAATTAATTTATTAAAATCCATAAAAATACATAAAGATTTTATTTATTATCATAATAATTAAGAAAATATAAAATTCATATTTAATTAAATTTTTAATTAAAAATTCAATACGTATTTATTAAGTATTATTTATACTTATTTATTAATATAATATTAATATTTCAAAAAATATTTATTATTTACGAAAACTAATTATACCATAATTTAGATAAATTAATCATTTACATCTTTCATTATACCTATTTAAAATAACATGAATTACTATTTATTATATAATTTTTTTGGAATTTAGCATTCTGGTTGGTGCTTCTTCTCCAAGAAGACGGTGAAGCTTCTGTTCCAATGCCTCTTCTTCACCTAATTTTCCCACGTACATAGAAACCATTTCATGCAATCTTTTCCCTTTATTTCATTCTCATAACAAACTTCATGCACGCCCACTATTCGATTTTCCTTGGAACTCAAGCAATCATCTATAAAAAAAAGCCATGACAATTGGCGAAATCCAACTAACTCTCCCCTAACAAACTTGAACTTTAGTTCCAATGGACGATATTCATACTTTCTCCCCTGATTCCAGCCAACCAAGGAGGTGACAACTCCTTGTTCTCTTCCCGTGTGGAAGAAGGTTGATCGGAGTAGATGTTCTGAGGTCGTCGTCGTCCTTGCATCGCCGCCTAGCGTGCGTGGAGCTCCGGGAAGCCGCCCCATTGAGCAATCACCAACAGGGGTCCTACACCCTGCAAGCACAAGTAAATCATCCATTTTCTATCTTTTATTTCTCGATTAGAATGCGGAGATTATATTAGCTAATTTCGCGATTAGATCACTTGTTCATTCATCTTAGACGCCACACATTCAACTCACTTCAAATCCAATCGAATCAATCCCAGTTTCATCCTCTTTTTTACCATTTACACATTGATCTTAATTCTAGAAACACATTTTTGAAACTTGCAAAACCTAACAATTTTTGGCCAATTTCTTTGCAAATCAAGCAAAATAAAAAATGTTTGTAGGTTCAACATTTATCTCGAGTCATAAAACAACAATAGGAAGCCTTGACGAACAAAGAAGAACGAAGAAATACTATCTTCTTCAACCTCCTGGATCAGTTGGACTGCCATCTTCACCGGCGATGACCTGCTACATTCCGCCACCGTTGGAGGAGTTCACCCGCAGGCAAGCTCGAGGGGTGAAGGAGTCACCTCTCTGGCCCTATAGGAGGCCCAAGAATGTCTTCATTTGTTAGGGATAATTCAGAGAAGGAAGGCCCTTGGCCAGTTGCGTCAAGATCTTGAAGAACTTCAAGAACGCTAGACTCTATAGTCACGCGACACGTGTCTAGAACGTGCGGCCTAGATTAAGCTCCGCCTTTTAATCTCAGTCGTCGGATGCCAAGGGGTAGAGATTTTGCAACATAAACCTAGTCTGCTTCTAGGAATTACAGACCGCCTCTAGAGTTTACATAATTTACAATTAGGTCCCTATGTGGGGACCTAATTGTAAATATTTTATTTTTCTTCGCAGTTTAGTCCCTCTAGGGAACTTTATGTAATAAAAACTATAAACTTTCTTTGCAGTTAGGCCCCTGGCTTGTAGGGGTAATTTGGACCTCGTATTTTTCTCATTTTCCCGCGAATTTTCTAGGGTAGCTTGATACTACCCAAGGGATTTTTCGAGTATTTTTCCCGATTTTTTCATCACTTTCTTGTGCGGTTTTGATTATTGTCTTCTCAAGTTTGTTTTAAACCCAATTTGTTCACCATTTCTTTTGTTGTAAAATCAAGAATAAAAGAGGATTTATTGGGATTTGTTCCTTATCTCGAAAACCGTAGTTTGAGCATTCTGCTTCCTTGTGTTTGACCCAGGCACACTTACCCACTTACCTTGATAAATAAAATAGTGTAAGGTTTAAATAGGAGAGAAGTCGATTAATCCACTTCACCTTCTCTCTCTCTATCTCTCTCTCTTATTTTAACCGACTTTTGTTTGATTAACTTGGAGCTCTTTGCAGACAATCGGATCTGAGCTTCATCAGATCACTTTGTAAAAAAATCTTGTCATCTTGGAAGTTATTGCTATTACTGAAACCAAGTGTTTTATTTCCACGGTAGAATTAGTAACAATTTACTACTCCTACTGCATGGTAGACATATGACTTTTTGTACACATCTAGCACACGCTCGGATTCCCATAATTGATGCACAAGGACAAGAAGTTTTTGCTTTTACTTTTTCAACTCCATGAGGTGCTATCCCTTTAGATAGGTCATTACCATATCTTAAGGGTAGAAATCCTTTCTTGGAATTTTCTAGAAAATGGAACTAGTCCAAGGTGTACTACTAATGTGACAGTCCCAATATCCTCTTCTCTTTTCTTTTCTTCTGAACAACTTCAGAATTTAGATCAAATAGGTGTCCTCGAGATCATATCTCAAGGAATGGAATATCCATATTATAGATCACTTATTGTCATCCTTATATCATTCAAATGATTAGGTATTATCTACATTTATCACGATGAACACAATGGCACTCGTATTAAGCTTCATATGGTACATCAAGATTCTATTTGAAATCATAACCTTTATAATTTCATAAAATCTTATATTCCAGAAACAAGAAGCATATTCAAGTCCATAGATGGATTTCTTTAGCTTGCACACCTTTCTCTTCTCGACCATGAAGTCTTGGGGCTACTTCATGTGAATATCCTTCGAGAGGTATTCACATAGGAATACGATCTTGACTTCCATCTTGAAGATGTCAAATTTAGTTTTTGTAGCTATAGTTAGCAATATTCTGATGAGTATAAGCATGGTCACTGAAGAGCAAGTCTCATAGCAAGCAATGTCTTTTCTTCAGTGTGTAGCTCATGGCTATGAGCCATGCTTTGAAGGTTTGTACCTTCTCATCAGTTTCACTCTTTCTCTTGAAGATCCCTTTACTCCTACCACATTTAACGCTTATAGGTGGATCCTCGAGGGGTCCATATACAACACTTGTATATGAAGTATACTTTAGACTATATTGCTAACATCCATCTTTCCATGTCATTATCCTTAGAAGCTTCATCACATGAAGTTAGATCATTATCATATTTTCTAACATATGGAATCCATCTTCAAACTCATTTGAAGATGTATGAGTGTTTCGTCTTTGATTGATCTTTTAGTTTCCGCTTTCATCAGCCTCATTATCTTCTCAAGATTAAATGAGTTCCTTTACTTCATTTTCATCTTGATTCTCAAGAGAGTCATCCTGTAAGAACCATATACTTAGAGATGAAATCTTTTAAGAATCGCAAGATCATAAAATAGGTATCCAATACCATCCTTTATTTTCCTAATGAAGTAGCACTCTCTAGTGTCAGATTCTAGCTTACTAGCATGGAGCCTTATTAAGGATATATATTGTAGTCTCTACTACATATATACCTTGGAAACTAAGAGATAATTATGTTAGTATCAATCATAGATAGAATCATGTCATACATGATAAATTGTATCTACCTACAACTCTATTGAGTTTAGGTGTATTTGGAGGAGTGAGATAGTAATGATATTCATATTTCCATAAGGTATTCCATGAATTCATCCAATAGGTACAAGACATCTAAGTTAGATCAAATTTATTTCATCTTCTTTCAAACTGTGGTTCTAAATCGTAATTATGAAATCTTTGAACATTTCAAAGCTTTAAAGGTGAAAAGAATAAATCTCATATCACAAATAATCATCGAATGATATCACATATCATCAATGTTTATCATGATCTAAATGATCCACATACATCGATATGCATGAGATATTTAATACCTTGACATCTTATACCATTCTCAGAGAAGTGTGCACTGGATAATTTCTACTTTTGAATACAATATTCAAAAGTATGTAAATTTTGAACTTTTAGACAATCTAATATTCAATATATTACTAATTTATTGATCCCATCAACATACACATATCCAATGATTGATGCTAGATCATTGTCAAATGATCTTCATCCTCCTATTGAAATTTTAAATTTTAAATTTTTAGTATTAGAAAAGTTAATGAACTATTCAATAATTTCTTCTTTAGTAGAGTCCACTAGATGTTAGATTACTATCTGAAATATATCCATCATAACTCTTTATAATAAGTCTATTCCAGTATTCATATTTATTTCAAACATTTAGAAATAAACAATAAGTGTATTCTAATATCTAAGTCATAGAGACATTCTCTATGGCTGAGGGTTGTGCCGTTGAAAATAAGAAGTCTATCTATCCAATAGCGATTGTCGCAATCATTGCATCAAAATCCATGGATGACTATTATACCTTAAGATCAAATTTCATATTCGACCATTCGCAAGTGTCATTAAAAAATGATAAACAATTATGAGACTTATAATCTTATCCAATAAGAAAGTCCATTTCAATTATTATATGTAAATGTAGTTTATTATGATGCACTATCCGAGTCCTTCTCTAAGGATCCTAGATAGATTACATAGTCACATTTTAATACATCATCTTATTCTAATATTAGCATTCGTCCAACTTTTTGGATGTCATATGGAAGTCATAGAAGTACATTTAACATTTTGACTTTCCTTCTCACATGAGTCAAACCCATGCTTCGACAGTGCTCTTTTCATCTATAAAAAACCATTGCTTAAGACAAAGGATTTCTTATGTTGAACTAAAAAAAATCAAGGTAAGATCATTTCAACATTTATACATGCATCATTCAATTCATACAAGATGAACATTATGAAGCTTCATGAATGACTTGAGTATAGATAGTAGCATGATGACACTCATCATATCGACATTCATCCTAAGTCTAAAAGACAGGTTCAGGTAGGTATTCAAATATTTTGAATACATCATCTCTCATAGAGCCACCATTCTACATGATACAGTGAACCAATCCATTCATGAATAAATTTTGAAAGCACATATGTATGCCAGAACATCTTCTTCGATTTTGTAAGGATCTTTTGACAATTACAATCATCATGGACATGTCACTTCCAAGGTACAATCAATGAGAGATCAAGACTGTAGAGACATAGAGACCCTAGGTTGTTTTCCTAATGTCCATTTAATTTCCATTCCTCATTATTATGAGGAAACTTGAACATTGCAACCACATACATTATGTGTTCAACTGCAAGTACAATATCTTGATCATGAATCAAATTCATGATGTTTTCCTGATCATTATTGAGTATTGCATTGAGTGGGTTTAATGAAGGATTATATGAAATAAGAAATTTGCATTAATGTGTGTGTATATATATATATATATATATTACTTTTATTTAGAATTTTTTATATCAAAGTTGTCTTACCTTGTCACAGTAAATGTTCATTCCCTTAATCACTTTCAATATAAGAGATATACTTACCATTATATCTCAAGCAAGATCTGGATCTTCTTCCTTATCTTTGTCACATCCTAATAATATGAGAACCTATAACTCGGATAAAAAGAAGCGGGAACACATTACGCCTTACAAGTCCAACTTGTAATTCCCAATTGGGTCTTTAACACCCGAGCCCACCACCACTATGGTGATGTTGACTCGTTGTTAACTGAACCAATCGTCAATAGGAACAGTACTCTCTATGTGCAATCCAATTTTGCCCCAATAATATGATGACCTTACATTTGGGTCACTACGCATACGACCTTACTCTTTCGAGATGTGAAGAGCCTGATCCGGATGCGCTTGTATGCATGAGTTGTCACACCAGACATGCGTTCCTACATATAATCCATGGCATTAGAAACTTTCACCTGGATGGGAGACCATAGATGTCATTTATGTAATCCTACATATCATGTTCAAATTCTATATAATTACTATGAATCATATTCACATAATTAATTCTTCAAAGGGAAATAACAACTTTATTCATACTATAATGTTTTAATTTTAATAGAATTCCAATTAATCTAGTCATATTAAATTATAGATCCAATTAATATCCAACAAACATTCTTTATCGTTACGTGAAATATGGTATTTTCTCAAATATGTATTATTTCAAATTTTAATAATTAGGAAATACATCATGATTTCTCAAGCATTATACCAACCCTAGCTATTGTCATGGCCAGTACCGACTGGGGTGGGACAGACCGCACACGGTGCAACCTGCTAACCCAATGCTCCCTAACTATACACCATATCTTCCTCGGGAAAGGATAATGCAAAATCGATCACTTTGTACTTGAGATGATAATCGTTTTTTCAACTGAAGATATACCATATAATAATAATCAAAACATTTTTTATTAATATTATAAGGAAAATTGTTAAACGAATTCCCAATCCTATTCAGGCAACTATGTTTGTTGGAAAGTAGATCATGTAGATCATGTAACCAATTTGTTGCAAAGTAGATCATGTAGGTCATTTAATCAATTAGTGATAATTTGGTTTAAATCCAAATCATGCAAAATAAGTTTCCACAGTTTGATAATTTGATTTACAACATAACCTATGTGATGTGCATGCATTTTTAGGTATTTCAAAATAGTAATTAACTCTTTAATTACGACAAGATTCGTTGTCCCCGAAACAGAGGATACATGTTCACTAAAATGATCATAACTTGAGCAACCAGATTCTAAATCACGCAAACTCAAATCCTATGGTTACCTTATTTATTGGGTAATAAAATACAAGTGTTATTTACATGTTTAAAATATTTAAACATGGCCGAAAATATTCACTAAATAGAGATGTGAAAATGAAATGCGAGAAAACTTCCGCAAACCCTAATGAACCCAAGTCATCCTAGGCTTATGGATCGTATCCGAAACCTCTGACCTAAGGCTCTGATACCACTTGAAGGATATGGTGAGATCCTTAAGTGCATCACGGAAGTGTGAGGTTCACATCGTATGTGATCGGGAGCGACTAGTCGCACTAGTGGCTTGGGGCAACAGCATTTAACAAATTTTCATGCAACAAAATCACACCATTCGAGAACACTTCTAGGATCTTTTCATCTAATCCACAAATAAGTATTAGGGTTATCTCTTGAAGAGTTGTTGCGATCGAGTCTCTAAATGAAGAGACCTCTTGTCTTAAGACCCATCCGACGGATGAGACGCTTGTGAGCGCGTTGATGAAACGCATGCTCCTTGCAATCTGTGTTGATGATCCAAGAAACGAATCTCCTGATCTTATCACACGAGATTCGACATATTTTTTAAAAGTGAGGCAAACTGAAGGAGACAAAGGTCCATGAGGGATTGATATGGCAGCATAATAACGATGTTGCAGCGATGGCGACTCTCTCTAGGGCATCATAGTAGACGTCCATAAGAGAGAGAGGGAGAGATAGCATGTAGAGAGAAAGAGAGAGGGAGAGAGCCTTGATGATGTTGTAAACTTAATGTTGTAACTTAAAGACAAAGGGGTGCCTCTTCTTATATAGTATTTTGGGAGTCCATGGAACACAATCTATGGACTAGACAAAATCAATGGATGAGATTGATTTGTGCTTCTTTCAATGGCCAAGATTTTGTTTTAAAAAACACAACATCAATTAATTTAAGGTAGATTAAATACATATTGACAATTCAATATAATTTGATCTTAAAATTAGATAAATCAAACTTGGAGACATTGGAAAGGAGATTGCCTCACCGTTTCCTAATGGGAATTTGTGGGAAATTTATGTAATCCCAGGAGATTATATTATTCCATAAAAATCTCTAATATTTACAACAACCATTGTTGTAAATTATTCTACAAAAATAATTCATAATTATTTTATGAATGTTGCAATCTTGCCATTGAAAAATTTTGAATTACTTTCACAACCTAAAATAAAATGTGAATTATATTTTTAATTAATTGTCCAATGTGAATCCAATTCACATCAACATTTAATTAACAAATGTAAATTACAAATAGATCTCTCTTATATATTATAAATCACATTTATAATATATATGATTAATATAGATAGTGCTATCCACATTATTCATATCCATGATAATTAAATCACATTTAATCATCTTGGATATCTATTCTAATGTGACCAAATAATAATTAAATCATATTTAATTATCTATTATATCTATACTTATAATATGAATCAAATTCATATTATTCATGATAATTAAATCACATTTAGTTATCAATTTTCTCAATGTGGTATACATATATCACCAATGGAATTTTCCAAGAACTCTTTGAAGGATAATGCGCTTTCTTCGCGGATACTTGAAGATAATGACAGGGCGATTGTATTGTTCCAAGTATAGTGACTTGGATATTTGGATCATATCTCACATCCAGATCTTGTGGTCCTCTCATAGATGCTTGATTAAATCAAGATCGCAAATGTAATCTTCTCATTGCATCAGATAAACACTCAGATTAAGGCGCAACATTTGGACCAAGATCAGATTATTTCTCTACTGAGAGGAGTCACTAAAATCTAGACCCATTTCATCACTACCTAGGAATCGAAGCGTCATGGTTATACGATCATTTATGATCACATCACCCTTAGGTATTCCTAATATATGTACATCATGCATACAGGACGACCAAGAATAAACCCAAAGTATTAGATCAATTTTACACTGTCTAGTTCAAGGATTTATCATTAAGTTTCTCATTTGATCATTGGGAGTCGGTATCGACCATATACTTTCCAAAAGCATATATCATACCTAGGTGTTGATGATACACTTTCCAAAAGCATATGTCAAACCCTACAAATTCAGTCAAGCTTCCAAAGCAAGACGACTGCACACTTTATTCTTCCCAATTTCTCATGAGTGAGCTCATATCTTCCGAATCAGTAAATGAACCTTTATTATCCATTTGAGAGATTGTATTACTCGTATGCCCTTGCATGCACACCTATGTGCCGGTGTATAGACCTTAGTTAGGTCATCAACCTACTGGTCTACCAAATGTACATCCTCGGACATATAATAGCACATCTATCTTTGGTCAGATAATGAGTGCCTATATCATGACAACATACGACTTAGGACTTTGGTTATCTTGATCTTGTTACATCAACTCTTTGACCTAACTTATCTAACACCTCCGAATCTCTATTCCTATGAAGAGGACCTGCATCAAGAGGTTGGTTAGATATCATCCTTGACAGAAAGTATTGCGATCTCCTTCTCATACTGGAGATCATCTCTTAAAAATCATTTGACAATGCTTAATGAGTCCTCAATCTAACTCCTTAGATATTCATCCAAGCACCCGCATCTATGATTCAATATTGAATCAACAAATGTATGATCATTAGGATGTCCACGGTACATATCCCTAATTATACTAAGGGACCAATTATGAAAATTAATTATTCATCATTTCAGATGAGGGAATGATATTCACAATAGCATTTATTACATAATGGCTCGTTGTGGGCTTGCATATTCAACAAACCTAAACCCTAGTTTGAAACTAAGAACCATAAAACGTGAATATATCTCATACAGTCTCCTATGAACCCCTACTCGTTTTTAATTAATGTACGTTCAATTTCCTTCAAAACAAGACTAAATTCATATGAATCGGAGTATGCGAAACTTGGGTTTTGCGCCTCTCATTGTATATTGTGTATATGTCTTTGGATTATATTTATTTTATCTTTTTATTTTTTTTAATTATCAAATATCCAAAAAATAGATTAAGTTTTAAATGTTTCTTTTATATTTTATCTATTTTATTTATTTTTTATTAAAAAATTCCAAAAGGATATGCAAAGGACAAAATTGCGGTACTTTATATCTATAGGATACCACCAAAAATACTTTATGTTACAGACGATTTATTTTGATTTTCGGTCCTTCATAAAAATAGTAGATCTCATCGAGACGAGAAACTTTCATGTTGATAACTTTTAAATATGATCCCTTTTGTTATTTGTTTTTATTTTTGTTTAAATTTAATTTTTTGTTTTTGTAGGAGGAACACGTGGGAGCTCCTAGAGCCTCCACGTGTCACCTCATTTTATATTATTTTCATAATTTTATTTATTTATTTATATTTCATTATTTATTAATTTAATTATTATTTATTGACATATTTATATTTATTATTCGTTCAATATTTATTTATTATTATTTTTTATATTAATTATAATTAATTATATTTATTTTCTAATTTAATTTAATTTCGTTTTCTTTAATTTAATTTAATTTAATTTAGTTTAATTTAATTTTCCTCCCCGCCACATGGCCTCCCCTGTGCGTGACACGTGATCCTCCTCCTTCTCTCTCCTCTCCCTCGAACCCTCCCTCGACCCGTTCCACCTCCTGCGATGATCGCAACCGTCGCCCTGCAGTTGCGCAACCTCCTCAATTACACACCTTCCACTCCTGCGTAACCACCTACAACATCGCCTCTATCTCCTCGTGACCTCTCCCATTCCACAACCAATGATTGTCATTATCTCTCTCTCTCTCTTTCTCTCTTTCTCTCTTTGTCTCTCTTCATCCCACTACCCACTCAACTACAACCCTGCATGTCACAGCCAGTCCTATCGATCTCCATGTGACTCGGCTTGCATTCCTTTCTTCCTCGGCTACCTATAAAGTTATGCCAACCTTCTTGTCAAATGGTATCAGCCACTGGGGGAAAGTTCCTACCATCATGGTGACAACAAGATTCCCATCGAGCGAAGACCTCCAGGCGAGGTCAATAGATCTCCTCCATGCCACGACTCCAGTTGAGGTGCTCAGCTTCAAGGTGCATGTTTATTGTACCTCTCGAGGCCTTGATCGACCTTAGCTGGAGCTCCAGTCATATCCAAGAAAACTTAAGGTAGTCTGTTTACTTCTTCTCCTCTTACCGATTCTACTCTATGTTCTTCTTACACCTCTCTTTATTGATTCCTCTTCCGTCTTGCTCTACCTAAATCCCGAAATTCTACCGCAATCTTTCTTTTCCCTTCTTTTCTCACCACATTTTGCTTATCCTTCAATCTTTAACTCCAATCGACTACCCCGAAGCTCAACCATTGGTCGTCGTCCACCATCATCACCGAGCGTGACTTCCAATCGTCTTTGTGCCCCTCCAATGGACATGCATCACCGCCTAATCGCCCTCACTGGTCATGTATCAATCGGCCGATCTCACCACATCGAAACGCTTGCCTCAAATTTCGTCTCAACTGTGTTCGAGTTGCCTCCCATCTACTATCTTAGCTCCCCACTGGTCCTGATTCGCTTGTTGCTGCCCTCGCCTTGAGCGCTACACCTCACCCTATACCAGCCCTCACGTCAATCCATCGCATGGTCGTATGTCAGTCAAGTCCTTGACACACCACATCTCAGCTAACATCTAGGAGCCTGCAACCTTCAGTTGCCTCTCCGCCTCACTTTTAGACAATGATACAACTCCGCCGAGCGCCTCCTCCTCAGGCTCAACACCTGTGTTACCACCCAAGATTTTCCTACCATGTACATGACAAGTATGATGAGAGGGGAAACTTGTGTTCATGCCCTCATTACCAAAGAAAATAATAAAGGGATCCTTCGTTCAACAAAAGACGTGTGAGACACGCACCACGCACACAAAAATTGCATAAACACCCCACATGTTATGGTAATTAAAGAAGCACCCTTAGCATAATTTTTTTGTTTATTTATTTTCTATAATTGCATTTGGAACCAAGCATTTGTTATGTAATTTGAGCATCATTCTCACATCAAATTTTCTTTCCAAAATTGATATTGTATGTAAACCAATTCTTCATGTAATGATTATTTATTTGCAATTTTGTGAACATCGACTGATTTATTATAATTCATTTGCCGAAAACTTGAATAGCTTAGCAATTTTATGCTTTGAAAAGCATTAGATAGAATTATTTTTTCTACATTATGCCCACAAATCATCACATTTGCTTGCACATCGAGGTCATAACAAATTAAACAGTTATTTGAGTAACTTATTTTTAATTAATTCCACATTTAGTGTTTTAAGGAATTAAAAAGTGTTCTAGATATCTCTCAGATATACCTATCTAAGATAATTTAATGTTTGGAAAATATCGTTGTTTGATATCTATTAAAATTACTCTAAAAGTCACCATGCATGCATATTTAATTTGTAATTAATTCTTACCGCATCACAAAATTTGAAAGACAAAGCACTAATTTGATCATATTTCATCTTCTGGATAAGTTTCATAATTTTTAAACATTGTTGACTAAATATTGCATTTTAGTCCCCAAATTTTGCCAAAATAGCATTGCATTAACTAATTGCATAAAAAATTTTAAAAAAGATTTCTCCAAAAACCTAAGTTCTAAATCATCTAGAGATTGACTTCAATGTTAGTATGGAAATTAATAGTTCATGGTGATTCCTTTGATACATGTTCAACACACTTGGATTAAGTCCTCAGATAGTGTAGGGAGGTGAATTTGATACTCTCCTCAAAGAAGAATCACTATATGGTGACAGAGGGTATCGTGTTGGGGCATGTCATCTCCAAAAGGAGAATGGAGGTTGACACTGCCAAGGTGGAAGTGATTAAGAAACTTGATCCACCTACCAACATGAAGCCAGTGAGGTCTTTTCTAGGGCATGTTGGATTTGAAGGATATGGAAAAATACTTAAGTGCATCGTGAAAGAGTGAAGATTGCATTGTATGCAATTGGGAGCAACTAGTCATACTAGTTTATTGGGCAGTAGAATTTTAAAATAAATTGAACTATAAAGCCACATGATCCAAGAACACTTCTCGTATCATTTCATATAAACCACAAACAAGTATTAGGTTCATCTCTTGAAGTGTGGTTGCGATCGAGTCTCTAAACGAAAAGACCTCCTATCTCAAGTCTGATCCGATGGAGGAGACACCTGCGAGCGTTGATGAAACACATGCTCCTCACAGTCCATGTTGATGATCCAAGTGACGAATCCCCTGATCTCATCTCATGAGATTCGATGTCTTCTTCACTTGCGAGGTGCATTGAAGGAAACAGAGATCCACAAGCGGTTGAAGCGACGACACAAAGACATGGCGGCGACGGCGGTGATCTCTCTCTTTAGGGTATCAATGTTGATAGCCACAATGAGAGATAGAGAGAGTTTTGCCATGTAGAGAGATAGGGAGAGATCATATCTTCCATTGTCTAGAGAAGAGCTAGGATTGCCTCTTCTTATATAATATTTTGTCAGTCCATGGATCCCAATCCATGGAATACATTAGTTCATATTGATTTTGTGTTTCTCTTAATAGACTTGATATTGGTGTAAAAACACAACAATAATTAATTTAATTTAATATATATTGAATAATAATCAACATAAATTAATTATAATTAAGTCAATTATCCATAGAGATAATGGGATTTTAGAGTTTGGTTGCAACTTGAAATTAATGTGATCACCATAACGCACGTCTATCGTTCAATCCTAATTTCCTTTTCAATCCTAAGTTGTAAAACAAGAGAGAAATCGGAAATCGGAATGCAAATGAGAGACTATGATGCATGGTCATAAAAAGGTATACTTACAACAACTCTCAACACTCTCCATGTGTTATACAAAACTGAGATTTTAAATTTACACTAAATATAAATTTACACTAAATACATGCAGATTGAGAAAACCACACCTAAATTGTATACTATTACGGGGAAGAAATAGAGTTCAATTTGGATAAGTAGTATGTATTTATGTGTGCCTCATTATGAATATTATAAGATGTATGAATCTTCTAAGATATGTGGCCTAAATTATGAAGGGTACATGCAAATTTGAATCTACACTACCTTGTGTCTATCCTAATTTCACACTCAAGTTGTGCCCCATCCTCACCAGAGAGTAAATCAAGTCTCAATAAATCACACAACAAAGTCCAAAGTCCAAATACACACACGAAATCCCAAACAAAATCCACTGGAAATGTGTAGTTACCTAATTTACTACAAATTATATAAAATAATAAAATAATTATAGAAAAATAAATCCTAAAGACTCTACACTCTCTCACAACTCGACGCGATGTTAATTTTTAATGCAGATCTTTTAGTGGGATGAATTCCTAGAAAAGTCGGTCTCCAATGCTCTTCTGTTTCTCAACCACCTAAGCAGCAACTCAATCGCACCGGGTCCTTCGCACAAAAACAAGACAGTGTTCAAAATATACCAACATAATAAAATAAAATAATTAAAATAAATAAAAAATGAAGGAAAATAAACAGAGAAATAATTACAAGAAAAACTGAGGTCAGACTACCTAGGGGTTGAAAACCTAAAAACCAAATTTTCTAAAAATCAACCTAAGTCGTGCCTCCACATCAACGGTGTTGTTTGACAAACCCATAAATGCCCTAGTTCATAGTGTCCAATTGCTATAGTCCGGGAATTAGCAGATCAATAATAAATGACCCTTAATTAATTAATCAAATAATGGGTGCGGTTAATTTGTATTTTTACTTAAGAAAGCCCAAAGTTGAACTCAGGGGTATTGTCTCCTTAGGTTAATTTTTAGATGATTCATAACTTAGGTTTCAGAGGAATTTTTTTGATATTTTTAAATCCAAATAATGCATGAAATATAATTTTGACAATGTTCGGGGATTAAAATGCAGTTTCCATTCAAACGGTGTTCAAAAAGTTATGATACGTATCCTGAATGTTAAACATCATAAAATTAAGCTATTATATGTTTTTTGAATTTTCCGACAAACTATAATTTTTTGTGAATTTTTTAAATCAAACAGAGTAATTATGACTAAATAATTTCCAATAAATTTATGAAATCAAATTATCTAAAAAACAATTTATCTAAAATAGATACTTCAATGAGCAATCCGGCAGACTAGAAATTTCACAAAAATATTGTGTGGATTAAACTAAAAACGAATTATAGAAATCATTCTACCATTTATTTTATGCAAGAGACATATCCATTTTTTATGAAATTTGGATATATATTAAAATACATTTGAACACATCATTTCTGATTTTTTTCATAAATTTTGGAGCAACCACCAATTTAGTAAGAATTCCAGACCATGAATTGGGTAATATATGCATTTTTTCTACAAAATAGTTTTAGTTAATTAACCATTAATCACAAAATTACAAATAATATTCAAGAGATCAAGAATTATTTATTCTACAACAAGCAATCTTTGAATTTAAAATTGATGCCAAAATGGGACGTAGATAAATATGCAAATACATGGTTCCAAGTGCAAATACAAAGAACAAATAAAATAAAATAATTATTGTATAATGTGTTTCTTTAATTTCCTAAACTTGTAAGGGGTTTTATGCAAATTTTCCCAGGGATGGCTTATGTTGAGCATAACGTCTGGTTGGCGATGATGTGGATGCGACTTCAAGAAGCATGATGGGTAAAGGTGCAAATACCCCCCACCTCTCATGCCTTGCATACCGTAACTGGGAAAGGGCACTCATGCAATTTGGGAAACCACTGGGGTACCAGTGCAATATTCACATGAGACATGTGCATGGCACGTGCTCCTGTAGGCTAGGGGGAAGCATCAAATGTCTTGCTCAGGCTTGGTGGACCAAGCACCAATTTGCACGTGCATACAGCTTTGGGCCAGCCGAACCTGGATGCTTGGAAGTAGCCTTAAAAGGTGGCAACATGGTTGGATGAGAGCTGTTGGATAAAGGTGGGGGCCTTGATCTTACGACAACTGTATGTCGAGGTCATATAGTTGCGAGGGTTGAAGTAGGGCAGACTGATTGTCGAGGGCGAGCTCAGTGGCTGGCGAAGGATGGCGTATACGATTGGTGGCATGAGGTCGGTGGGCGATCAGTGGAGGAGCTCGATGTCGGAGGTGAGTTGTTGGACTGGAGATGACAAGAGGGTACGCAAGTGCAGAGGGATATGGTTGAGGGAAGTGGATGTCTCAGAGCATGCGTGTGTGCATGGCCCAAGGCAGTGCATACTAGAAGTCCGATAAGGGCGTGAGGCATCAATGACGATCGAAGGAATAAGAATGAAGGAGGTGGAGATGGGTGATGTAGAACAAAGTAGAAGAAAGACAAAAGTAGAGGAAGAGAGGAGAAGGTAGAGGAAGAAAGCGAGAAGAAGGAAGAGTAAGAAAACTACCTAGACGAGATGGAAGCTACGCATGGGGTACTGGATCTCGAACTCCGATGGGTCCTTGCTCAAGTCGTTGGTAAGATGACGATCCAGAGCAGTTGGAAGTGGCTACGGTAAGGGCATAAGTCCTTGGAACTTGCCTAAGGTGAAGATGTCTTCGCTCGATGGAAGCACCTCCACTATCACCGAGGAATGCATGGGTGACCTAGCTTCAAATAGCAAAATATTTCTCTTGTTGTATATTTTTTTGTAATTATATAGCAGCATGATCGAACTCAGAGAGGCTACAAATCTCGAGGGTTATTCAAATAACTGAAAAAAATCAATTAAAGGAAAAAGGAATCTCAAATGCAAACTACTTTGTTTTTTTGTGAAATGTTTATCTTTTTATTTTTAACTGAATTTTTTTATATTTTTATGTTATGATTCTTTTATTTTTGTTGTGATTTAAATTTTGTATTTTCTTTAATTTTAGATTTATAACTTTCGAAACAATTTTCTACGCAAAAGAAATGAATTTTTATCTTTCAAATATGATAAAAAAATTAAAAAAAATGTCCTACAAAATGTTTTTGTATTTTTTGTTTTTTTTATTTCTTTTCAATTCTTTATATATTTTTAGATTTTTTTTAAGATTTTTAAACTGAATAAAAAAAGGATAAAAGACAAATAGTGAGCAAACAGAATTATTTTACAAATTAAAAATATGAACTAAAATAAAAAATATTTAGAAATTACTTTAAAAAAACTAGAGGAAATTATCTACAAACAGGAACTTAGATCACATTTTTTCTTTTTCTACATATTTCTATGATTTTTTCAAATTTTTAATATTTTCAATTTTTGAGTTTGATAAGTAATTAATGCAGGAAAATTTGAAAGGAAACTAAATACATAAAATTAAAAATACAATAATTTTTTGGAATTTTTGAATCAATATTTGAATTTTTATGAATTTTTGAATTTCGGGTAGAGAAAATAACATTGTTTTTTATTTTTTAATCTATCAAGTGATGATAAAACACAATGAAAATTTATACAATGATCAAGAATACAATAGCAGTATTACAAGATTTTCGCAGAATTTATTGACCATGCAAAATGTTTCTTTTAATAATAAAAATCAAACAATTAATAGTCTGGACACACAGGGACTTAGCAGCAATTACTCAAAGTTTCAAAACTAAAAATTAACAAGAAATATATAAGAGGGAAAACGTGTAATTTACCCAGTGGCACGTGCAACATGCGTGTTTAAGCTCTAGCGGAGGCCTTTTGTAATATGCAAAACTTCGGAGGATGAATTTGCAAATTGCTAAAAATTTTATTCTTTAATTCACCTAGAGTTTACTCTCATCTTCTCTTCAAAGTTCCAAGCCAAAGGGAAAGGGGGTGTCACCCCTCCATTCTTCTCCAAGAAAGGATGGCGGCGGCAATGTGGATGATCGACGAACCGCGACGGGGGCTACTAGCTGGTGACGGTAGTTAAGAATGATGGCAGTGCGCAGGTGTGATTGGATGGTGGTGCATGCGCTGGATGGCAGCGGAGGGCAATGCAGCCTCAACGACGAGGATGGGGGCGCTACTCCAGATCTGGGCAGTTGAGCCACCGACGATTTTCTTCGAGGTGGAAGGGTGTGCTTGCGCAGGACGGGCTAAGGCAGGGGGCAGGTCCTTTGCACGGGGCGACACACGCCTCCTCGGATTAGGTGGCTGTCGGATATAGGTGTTTCAGAGGATCTGGAGATGGTTGTCAGCGCGAGGGTGACGATGTGTCTCCTATGTGCGGATGGCTGAGGTGGGCTCGCGACGACGTGTCTCCTCCTTGCAGATGCCTGAGGCGGGCTCGTGACGATGGATGGGCAGCGTGCGGTGGATGGGCAACAGGCGCTGCCTGCGGGATGGAGGGGCAGCGCCTGCTACGTTACCTTTTTTATTTTTATTATTTTGTAAACACAGAAACATTAGATGCAAAAAATAATTTTTTTATTTTTTGTAAAAAAATAGAATCAGTAGAAATTCTTTTTTATTTTTTTATTTTTTTAAGCAGAATATATATATTGAATTTTTTTAAAAATATCTCGCATCTATGATAAAATAGAGATATCTGACTCGAGCAGGACGGCTCAGTCCAAAATCGAATGCGGAAAATGTGAGTGGATGCATATCCGATGAAATGGAAGATCGAATCTATCTTTAACCAACGTACGGGACCAGAGTTGATACGTCGTGTGCGGTAGAACGTGAAGCGATGAGATTGAGAATGTGATGATGAAATTGAAATCAAGGGTAGATCAAATCATGATGGGTAATTAAAAAATTATTAATTAATATCTAGAAAATAAATGACAATGAAATAAAAATATGAGAAATTAAACTAAGATTAGCCTAGGTTAAAAATGAGAAGAAAAAAATGCACCTCACCATGGGAGCGGAAAACACTGTAATTGCCTCGATGAAGGCCGACTCACTATTAATGGTCGGCTCGAAGGCTAAGCACCTCTATGCAATAAGAAGATTCCTCGAGAATAGGCTCTTCTCACCAAAGATTGATCAGATTGAAACGATAGAGGAGGAGCCATATTAATAAATAAAAGAATGGAGTTTGAATTTCAAAAATTTGAATGAAGATAAGAGATAATAAAATAATTTATATAATTAATTTTTTATTTTTATAAATTTATTAAATTAAATAATAATTGTTACTTTTCATTTTTTGGATGTGGTTATTTAAGGGAATTGATTATATACATATACTATATACATATGGTACATTATATGCATAGTTAAATAAGGAAATTATTTGTTTTTGTTTTTTATTTTAAATAATTATTAAAAATATATGCAAATACATTATATATAAAAATAAATATGCATATATGTAGTAAATGGTAAAATTGCATAAACAACCCCAGTAAACCATCTTTCAAACCGTAACTCCAAAAATTATAAAACCACGACCATTTTAAAGATAATTTAATTTAGAATATGATTTATGTGAGTTTGATTCAATTCGAGTTCATATGGAGTCAGAATTAATCTTTTAATTATCACTTTATGGCTTTTTCCAGATGTGATTATTTTTATTCTATACATGATTTTATTTTGCAATTATTTTTATTATTTAGAAAACATTTTTATTTACAAATTTTGTTTTGAAATTTATTTAATTTGAGGTCAATTTATGTACAAATAAATTAGTGTTAGTTTTATACAAATATACACAAAATAAAGGAGAAATATTTACAAAACATTTTTTAGATTTTCCGATTAAGGACCCTATCTCCCCCTACTTTATTCTTGGTCGATCAAGTCAAGTCTTGACCTTCTCTTGGGGTTCGGGTCAGCATTTTTTCCCTTTTTTCTTTATTTATTTAGTTTATGTTAAAATAGTAATAAAAGTACAATATTTACACATAGATGCAAGTTAGTAAGAATATGGAGTTAGTTTTATATACAGGCATTTTAAAAGGGATTTTAAGCTAAAGTAAATGAATAAAGATAATGAAATGCAAATTCATCATCCCCTCCATGCTTTACCTTTGTTAGTCCCTTAGCAAAAACTTATTTGAAAGAATAGGCGGACCAAAGAAAAAGAAAGGAAAATTAAATAAATTAGGATAATTTTGAGTATTAAATTCATCTTCATAAATTTGTAGTTTAGAGCCCTGTCAGAACTTTGGATTATTAGTCTGGCGGAACCTTAATGGGAAATGGGCTTAAAACCTAACAGCATTAACGTTCCACAAGACTCCAATTCAAGTATCCTCAATAGTTAGGTCAGAACAAGTCTACATACACAAATTCTTAAGACTACAAATCTTTACTTGTATAGTGTAAGTGAATTATAGCTCCCCATCTCAAAAGTAGCAAAGAAACAACCTCCCTCAATAAGGTAACTCTAGTCCTCAATCTAACAACTCTTTCCTCGAGGAGCGGGGATATTCCCTTCTAAGTTCAAATACAACTAGCTCAAGAAGAGGAGATGGAGATGTGAATGGACGGTAACCAGTGTAGCTACCTTTACTTGGATGCATGACCTATGTAGCCAAGTCATCCGATACAAGCTTACAAAAATTTGACTTCGAATCTCTTATTTATTTATTTATTTCACTTGTATATTGACGAGTCGCTAAATACGATATTTAATTTAGGTCACGTTGTAGTACGTGTACTTAGCGATTCAGTCAGAACCGAGAGAAGGATCTCCGTGAAGAGTGTCTCGGCTTAATTTATATCTCGGGCAATTCCGGGGTCGAACACAGGGAGGCAAAGGAACAACTTGGGGTTTAATTCGAAAACTTAGGTTTTAGATTTCCAATGTGTTTTTTTTAGATTTTTTTTAACGCAAAAACAAATGCAAATGCAAATGCAGCTGAATTAAGATACTAAGAAAGCATACAACTTAGCCAAATTATATTTTTACTAAAATCCTAATCCAATGATAAATGCAAGACACATTTTTTGTATTATTATGGGTTAAAATGCAACAATGAAAAATGCACATTTTTATGGGTATTTTCACAATTTTTCATACAAACAGTAAGCAAAAATCATAAAAAAATTATTGGAATAAAAATATGACGCAAGGAAGCTACAGTAATATTTTTGGAATTTTTTGACAAAATATGATTTTTTATGTATTTTTTAGTGAAAACAGAGGGATAGTGAGTAATTAATTCTTAATTAATCCACAATGTCAAACTAATACTGTTGCGAATTATCCTAAAAATATATTTTCATATAGAATCCAAGAGACTTGAAATTTCGTGAAAATGATATACGTGGATTTAATAAAAATCAAATACTAAAAACACTTCATAAATTATTTTAGACACAGGACAACCCCACTTTGGATGAAATTTGGACAATATCTCAATCACATATCAAGGCATCATATATAATTTTTGTGGAATTTTTGGAGCAACCCTGAGTTAGATATAAATTTAAGAGCACTGATTGGGTAAAATAGGTAGAATTTCAGTTTGATAATTTTATTAATTCACAATAACTCACAAAAATACAAATATATATCCAAAAGGTAGAGAATTAGTTGCTCAACATCAAACCATTTTTCATTTGAATAAAAAGATGCATAAATGAGGTCCAATTTAAAGTGCGAACACAGGGTTGTCCTTGCAATTACAGAAACTAAAATTATAATGCAACTTATGTATAGGGACTGATATGCAATTACGGAAACATGAAATATATACAATGTAATTTTTACATTAAAAAAATGAGAAAGGGAAAGAGACCTTCTTCTTCCTCATGATGGGGATGAACCCAAAGGGCAGAGGGACGGCAAATGGCGTCGTCGGCGGCGACGTGAGGTCGTCGGCGGTGGACGCGGGGAGGTGTGGCGGCCGGAGGCGTGGACGGGAGAAGGGTGGCGGTTGTGGCCGCCGCTTGGGGTGAGGGCGGCGCGGGTCTCCGTACGGGTGGGGAAGGGCCGGCGTTGGGCTGCTGCACTGGCCGCAGCTGCGTCAGCGGTGGAAGGCGCGGCGGCCCGTGCTGGAGGGCACGGCAGAGGAGCGCGGGTGGCCGGCGGCGGAGCCGCCAACCGCTGCAGGAGAAGGGGCGGCGGCGGTGGGTGCTCCCACCGCTGCTGCTTGCTGCTTGTTTTTTTTATTTTTAAAAAAAAATCCTGTTGTGATGTAATTTTTTTAAAAAATTTAGTTTTTTTATTTTTTTTAATTTTCATAAACAGGAAACAAAATGCAAATAAAGATGAAGGTGGACAAATTGGTGGTGGTAATGATATGGAAAAAAACTATTGTGGTGATGGTGATGATATGGTGAATAGAAAAATACGATTGTGGTGAACTAAGTAAACAAAATGTGAGATAAAATGAATAACAAGGAAAAGTAGAGAGATAACTTACCTGGTGTTCGCCGGATTTGCGGAGCAGCTACGCTGGACTCCTGTCGTCGCTTCAATCTGATTGGCGAAACAAAAATCGGAAAAGCTGTGCGAGCTCTATGGGGAACTCGTGACGCGGAGCGGAGCTCCGTGGATCTCGTCTGAAGGAGGTCGTCGCTTGAGGAAGATGCCTCGCCACTGTCACCAACAAAACACTCCAAGCTCTCTCCTTATTCTATAAGAATGGCGGATGAGAAAAAATGAGGACGTACAAATGAATATAAAGAGAAGAGAAAGGGAAGTTATAATAGTGGTGGTGTTGAATGAGAGGTTAAATTAGTGATGGGTTTGAATGGGAAGTTAGATGAATAATGGTGTTGAATGGAGGTTGATGAAGACTTGGAGGTTAATGGAGGAAAATGGAAGTTATTGTAGAGAATGTGAATGCAATAAAATTAGGCTACTAAAATACAATAAAAAAATATAAAGATAAGAAAAATAGTGGAGAATTTACAAAAGAAGATATACAACATGTACATTTTTTTGTTTGTTTTTCTATTTTATATTTTTTTGTCTTTTTAAAAGTAGCTATGTACAACAGGAAAATACGATAAAATACTACCATAAAAATACAACACAACCATTATTTTTTTTGTATTTTTAGTGACTAGGAAAGATAAAAAATGAAGAAAGAATGAATATATACATAATATACAATATATATCTAGGTCCCAAAACCCAACTTTTGCAAATGAGCTTCGATTTTAATAAAACCACTTCCGTTGGATAGATAATTTTCTAACTTAATAAAAGTGAGTTTGGTGAATTTGGAGTTCATATGGAGCGGAAATTTGGCTTGGAAGTTGGTCTTTACGGCTTTTTCCCTTTGGGATCTAGGAGCATTTATTTGAGGTAAAATTAGTTTTGTATTTTTGTCTTTTTATATACAAGATGTGAACACATTAGAGAAAGAATTAGCCAAAAAGGAGTTGAAATGAAATTATTAAAAATACATGAAGTTTTGGGCTATTTATAGGTGAGAAACTCCCTTGATTTTGCGGCTTTATATTGTTAATTTATTTTGTACAATCTAATATACAATAATTAGTGTGTTTTATTTACAAGATTTATTTTGTTAATTTATTGATTTTATGGACATTTATTTGGGATTTTACTCGGGGATTTTGCTAAGATCAAGATATTAAGATGATGAATCGTGGATTCATCATATATACACTCCGGCATACATTTTACTTTTCATTTAGGTCTATCCACTTTTGGAGATTCTGCATTTTTTCCTTCTTCTTTTTTGTTTGAAAATATACAAGGTGCAGCATGTACATAAGGAGTTTTTCCTCTTGAGCTAGTAGACTATCCGTCTTTTGAAGCATTATTGCAAACCCCATAGCTTTTGGAAATGCGAGCCCACGGCGAGCCATTATGCAATAAATGTTATTGCAAATATCATTCCCTGATCTAAAATGAAGAATGAATAATTTGTATAATAGGTCCCTTAGTAGAATTAGGGTTATGTACCATGGCCATCTTGATGATCATACAGTTGTTGATTCAACTATTGAATCATAGAGGCTGGTGCTTGGATGAATATCTAAAGAGTTAGATTGAGGACTCATCAAGCAACGTCAAATGATTGTTAAGAGATGATCTCCAGCCTAAGAAGGAGATGGCAATCCTTATCTCTAAAGGTTGATATCTGACCGACCTCTTGATGTAGGTCCTCTGCATAGGAATAGAGATTTGGAGGAGTCAGGTTAGTTAGCTCAAATAGTTGACTTAACGAGATCGAGATAACCAAAGTCCTATATCGTATGCTGTCATGATATAGGCACACATCCTCTGACCGGAGACGGATGTGTTACTATATGTCTGAGTATGTATATTTGGCAGACCAATAGGTTGATGACCTAACCAAGGTCTATACACCGGCGCGCTGGTGTGCATATAAGGGCATATGAGCAATACAATCTCTCAAAGGGATCATACAGGTTCAGTTACTGAACCGGAAGACATGAGCTCACTCATGAGATATTGGGAAGAATCAAATTCCATGCGCATGGTCGTCTAGCTTTGGAAGCTTGACTGAATTTGTAGGTTTGATATATACTTTTGGAAAGTATATGATCAAGACCTAGGTATGATATATGCTTTTGAAAAGTATATGATCGATACCGACTCCCAATGATCGAATGAGAAACTTACTGATAAAACCATGAACTAGACAGTGTACAGTTGATCTAATAATTCGGGTTTATTCTAGATCTTCCAGTATGCAGGATGTACAGGTATTGGGAATACCTGAGAGTGATATGATCATAAACGATTGTATAACCATGACGCTTCCATTCCTAGGGAGTGATGAAACGGGTCTGGATTTTAGTGACTCTTCTCAGAAGAGAAGTAATATGATCTTAGTCCAAATGTTGGACATTGATCTGAATGTGATTCAGATGCAATGAGAAGATTAGATTTGCGGTCTTGATTTAATCAAGCATCTATGGGAGGCCCGCGATCTGGATTTGAGATACAATCTCAATATCCATGTCACTATACGTGGAACAATACAATCGCCATGTCCTTATCTCCAAGTATCTGCGGAGAGATCGCATTATTCTTGAAGGGTTCGAGAATAATTCCATAAGATCTAAGCAATGAAGAAATAATGATTAAATGTGATTTAATCATCTTGATGTGTGAAGAAATTATCCAATATAATTAAATGTGATTTAATTAATGTGGATAAGAATAATGTGGATAGAAATATTCAATTATTGTGGATAGAAATATTCAATTATTCATGATATATTATAAATATGATTTATAATATATTAGAGAGAGATAATTATAATTTATATGTGTTGATTGATTATTATGTGTATTGGATACACATTGTGTTATTAATTGACAATGTAAATTATATATTGTTTTGGGTTGTGAATATGATTCACAATTTTTCCATGGCAAGATTGCAATATTCTCAAATATATATTGTGAATTATTTTTTAAGAATAAAACCCAACAAATTTGTTGCAAATAAATAAAGAGAGATTTCCATGGAGATATGCAATCTCATGAATTATCATGAGATTGCTCTCCCCATTGAAATAGTGGGCGGCACCCTATTCCAAATAGGAAAGGGTGGTCGTCCATATGGAAGGTGCATGGAGATGAAATCTCCATGTACATTCTCTCCTTATTTATTGGGTTGATTTAGGACTAATTTATATTTGATTTTGTCAAATATATTTTAACCTAAATTTGTTGGTTTTACCAATAACAATCTTCACCATTGGATTGACATAAATCAATCTCATCCATTGATTTTATATGTCGCATGGATTGAGATCCATGGATCCCAAAACCCTATAAATAAAGAGGCATGCCATGCTCTCTATTTACATGCAATATTGGAGCTTTCTCTCTTTCTTCATACACGACAACCCTCTCTCCCTCTAATTTTGGTGGCCGTCCACCATACCCTAGAGGAGAGAATCGTCGATGCTCTCGCCACCTCGCCGCAGCTTCGACGTTCTTCAGTTCTCCGTCTTCTTGGAGTGCTACACTCACGAAGGAGACGTTTGATCTCGTGCGACAAGATCAGGAGCAACTACGCTTGGATCAACTTCTTGGATTGCGAGGACAACGCGGTTCATCCCCGCGCTTGCAAGCGGTCTCACCGAGGATCGGACTTGAGACAGGAGGTCTCTTCTCTTAGAGACTCGATCAACCATGCTTCAAGAGGTATTGCATTATACTTGTTGTGGTTATTGATGAAACGATCTGAGAATCGTTCTCGGATCATGTGGTTTCATAGAATAAAGATTTTAAATTCCATTGCACCGAACAACTAGTACGACTAGTCGTTCTTCGTCGTATCCGATACTACGATCACGCTTCCGTGATGCGTTTGAGGATAATTTCAATATCCTTCAAGTGGTATCAGAGCCTTAGGTCGACGGTTTCGAATATGATTCGCAAACCGAGGACGACTTGGGTTCGTTAAGGTCGCGAAAGTTTTTATCGCATTTGATTTCGCATATCTGTTTAGTAAATAATTTCGGCCATGTTTAAAATGTTTAAGCACGAATTATTTACTTGGATTTTTCCCCATTAAATAAGGAAATCATAGGATCTGAGTTTGCGTAAATCGGATTTTGTATGCTCTAGATATGGTTGTTTTAATGAACATGTATGCACTGTTGCTGGGATAGTAGATTTTAACATGATTAAAGAGTTAATTACTGTTATCATCTGCCTCGAAAGACGTGAAACATCACTTGGCGTATGTCCTAAATCAAGTTAGCAATCTTTGAAAATTGAATTTGTCTAATTTGCATTTAAATTGATTGAGATATGTTAATTTTAGTAAGTAGGGGCACTACTGAAATTACAGTCCTAATCTAGAACCAAGTGATTGTCAATTAGTGAAATTAAGTGTTAATTTCATGAAATAATCTTGAAAAATATTTGTGAAATATTGGAACATGATTATTTACCTAATTAACTTGGCCTCAACCTATAAATTGACTGGATGTGATCCAAATCATAATTGGAAACACAATCTTCAAACTTGATGCTTGAATTGGATTGGGAATTTGTGTAGCAAATTTCCTATAATCAAAAATATTTTGATTATAACTATATGGTTTTATTTCGGTTGAAAAACCGATGATCATCTCAAGTACAAATTGATGTATATGGCATTATGCTTTCCCAAGGCGGATATGGTGACTAGTCGGAGAGCGTTGGGGTAGCGGGTTGCAACGTATGTGGTCCGTCCCACTCTCGTCGGTACTGGCCATGACAACGGGTAGGGACTGTATAATGCCGGAGAAAATAAAGGTGTATTTTCTAATTATTAAAATTCGAATTAACACGTATTTTGAGATATTACCATATATATATTCAAGTAAAATAATTAAGTTTGATTGATTGAATTGGATTGATAATTAATTTAATATGATTAAATTGGTTATGTCCAATTGAGACACTCTATTATGAATAGAGTTATAATTTCCCTTGGAAGAAGTAATTATGTGAATGTGATTCATGATAATTAATTAAAATTTGAATATGATATGGAGGATCACATAAGTGACATCCATGGTCTCCCGTCAAGGCGGATGGTTCCGTCGCCAGGGATTGTATGTGGGAGACGCCTGTCCGAAGTGACAGCTCCTATATGCAAGCGCATCTGGATCGGGCTCTTTGCTTCTCGAAAGAGTAAGGACGTATGCGTAGTGACCCCAATATCGGATCCTCATATTATTGGTGCGATATTGGATTGCGCATAGCGAGTTGTATTTCTGTTGACGGTTGGTTCAATTAATGATGGGTCAACATCACCTTAGGGGTGGTGGGCCTGGGCGTTAAAGACCGAATTGGGAGATGCAAGTTGGACTTGCAAGGGGAATGTGTTCCCGCTTCTTTTTTATTCAAGTTGCAGATTCTCATATTATTGGGATGTAACAAAGATAAGGAAGGAGATCCCAGATCTTGCTGAGATATAATGGTAAGTATATCTCTTACATTGAAAGTGATTAAGGGAATGAACTTTCAGTGTTGACGTGGCAAGACAACTTTGATATAAAAATGCCTAAATCAAAGTAAAATATGTATATATATAAATATATATACTTATGCAAATTTCTTATTTCAGATAATTCTTCATTAAACCCACTCAATGTTATACTCAATGATAACCAATAAAATATCATGGATTGATCTCATGATCCAGATATTGCACTTGCAGTTGGACACATAATATATGTGGTTGCAATGTGCAACTTTCCTCATAATAATGAGGAATGGCAATTAAATGGATAATAGGACTACAACCCTAGGTTTTGTATGTCTCTATAGTCTTGATCTCTCATCGGATGTACTTTGGAAGTGACATGTCGATGATGATCGCAATTGTCAAATAATCCTTATAAAAATTAATGAATATATTCTGGCATACATATGTGCTCTAGACATTTAACATGAATGAGATGGTTCACTGCATCATGCAGAATGGTGGCTCTATAAGAGATGATGTATTCAAATTGTTTGAGTACCTACCTGAACCTATGTTTTAAGAGTTTAGATGGATGTAGATGATGAGTGTCATTATTCTACTATCTATACTCTAGTCATTCATGAAGCTTCATAATATTTATAGTGTATGAATTTAATGAAGCATGTATAAATGTTGAAATGATCTTACATTGAATTCTTTTGAATTTAACGTAAGAGATCCTTAGTCTTAAGCAATGATTGCTCATAGATAAAGGGAGCGCAGTGGAAGCATGGGTTGGACCCAAGTAAGAAGTATAGTCAAAGAGTTGATTGTACCTCTGTGACTTCCATATGACATCCAAAGAGTTGGATGAATGCCTTTTTAATACTGCAATAAATTGATGTGTTGATAGTACGACTATCAAGTCTGTCTAGAATCCTTAGAGAAGGACTCGGATAGAGCATCAGAATAATCTACATAAATCATTGATATTGACTTACTTATTGAATAAGATAAAGGCTAATAATTGTATCTCAATCTTCTAACAACACTTGTAATGGGTTGCATATGTTTTAGAAGACTGAAAAAATTTGATCTTAAGGTTTATAATCATCCAGATGGACATTGATGCAATTGTTGCAACAATTTCCATTGGATCACTAGACTTCATAATTTCAGTGGGAGAGCCCTTAGTCTTGGAGAATGTCTCTATGACCTAGACATTAGAATACACTCATTGTTTGTTTCTAAATGTTGGAAATAAACATGAATTCTGGAATGGACCTATCATAAAGAGTTATGATGAAGATATTTCAGAAAGTAATCTAGAATATAGTGGACTCCACTAAATTAGAAAATTAATTAATGGTTCATTAACATTTCTAAATACTGAAATTAAACCTCAATATCAATAGGAGGATGAAGATCATTTGACAATGATCGAGCATCAAGCCTTAGACATTTGTCTATTGATTTGATCAATAGACTAGTAAGAGATGAAACTTTAGAATGTCTAAAATTCAAAACATACATACTTATGAATATTGTATTCAAAAGGAAAAATGTCCAATACACCCTTCTTTGGGAATGGTGTAAGATGTCATGGTATTTAGGATCTCATACATATTGATGTATGTGGATCATCTATATCATAGTAAACATTATGGATATATGATATCTATTGATGATTATGTATGATATGAGATTTCTTCTCTTCACCTAAAGAAACCTCTGAAATGTTCAAAGATTCCATAATTTTGGTTTGGAACCAAAGTATGAAAGAAGATGAAAATGAATTTAGTCTAATCTAGATAATCAGTACCTATCAGATGAATTCATGGTATACCTTATGGAGAAAGGAATATCATTCCTATCTCACTCCTCCTAATGAACCTAAACTCAATCGAGTTGTAGGGAGATACAATTGGATCATGTGTGACATGATTCGATCAATGATGAATTTTTAGCATTCCTCTTAGTATCCATATATATATATATATATATATATATATGTATGTATGTATATGTATATGTAGTAGAGACTACATACAATTCCATGTAAGTAAGCTGGAATTGAGCACTCGAGAATGCTGCTTCATTAGGAAAATAAAGGATGGTATTGGATACCTACTTTATGACCTTGAGATTCTTAAAATATCTCATCTCTGAGAATGAGATTCTTACAGGTTGAGACTCTTGAGAATCAAGATGAAAATGAAGTGTAGGAACTCATTTTATCTTGAGAAGATAATGAGGCTCCTGAAGTTGGATACTAAAAGGACAATTGAAGATGAAACACTAATACCTCTTCAAATGAGTTTGAGGATGGATTCCATGTGTCAGAGAAATCTGACAATGATCGAATTTCATGTGATGAAGCTTCTGAAGATCATAGCATGGATAGATGGATGTTAGCAATAAAAATATAATGTACACTTCACATACAAGTGTTGTATATGGACCCTTGAGGATCCACCTATATGAGTAAGACCTGTAAAGGTGTAAATGGATCTTCAAGAGAAAGGGAACCTGATGAGAAAGTAGAGATCTTCAAAGTGAAGGATATGGAAATTATCCTTAAGCGCATCACGGAAGAGTGATCGTCGTATCGTATACGACGAAGAACGACTAGTCGTACTAGTTGTTCGGTGCAACGGAATTTAAAATTTTTTATTCGATGAAATCACATGATCCGAGAACCATTCTCAAATCGTTTCATCTATAACCACAACAAGTATAATGCAATACCTCTTGAAGCGTGGTTGATCGAGTCTCTAAGAGAAGAGACCTCCTGTCTCAAGTCCGATCGTCGGCGAGACCGCTTGCGAGCGCGGGGATGAACCGCGTTGTCCTCGCAATCCAAGAAGACGATCCAAGCATGGTTGCTCATGATCTCGTCACACGAGATCGAACGTCTCCTTCGTGGGCGTAGCACACCAAGAAGACGGAGAACCGAAGAACGTCGAAGCAGCGGCGCGGTGGCGATGGCGTCGACGATTGTCTCCTCTACGGTTTGGTGGACGGCCACCAATTAGAGGGAGAGAGGGCTGACATGTGTAGAGAAGAAAGAGAGAGAGAGAGAGAGAGAGAGAGAGAGAGAGAGAGAGCCTCCATATCACATATGTACAGAGAGAGCATGGTATGCCTCTCTATTTATAGGGTTTTGGGATCCATGGATCTCAATCCATGTGACATATAAAATCAATGGGTGAGATTGATTTATGTTATTCCAATGGCTAAGATTGTTGTTGGTAAAACCAACAAATTTAGATCAAAATATATTTGACAAAATCAAATACAAATTAATCCAAAATTAAACCAAATAAATAAGGAGAGAATATACATGGAGATTACATCTCCATGTACATTCCATATGGGCGGCCACCCATTCATATTTGGAATTGGGTGCCGCCCAAGCTTTCCATGAGGAGAGCAACCTCATGACATGTCATGAGATTGCATATCTCCGTGGAAATCTCTTTATTTATTTTCAACAACTTTTGTTGGGTTTTATTCTTCAAAAATAATTCACAATTGTATTTGAGAATATTGCAATCTTGCCACGGAAAAATTGTGAATCATATTCACAACCCAAAACAACATATAATTTACATTGTCAATTAATTACACAATGTGTATCCAATACACATAATAATTAATCAACACATATAAATTATGATTAGCTCTCTCTAATAAATTATAAATCGCATTTATAATATATTACGAATAATTGGATATTTCTATCCATATTATTCTTATCCACATTAATTAAATCACATTTTATTAAATTGGATAATTTCTTCACACATCAATATGATTAAATCACATTTAATGATCATTTCTTCATTGCTTAGATCTTATGGAATTATTCTCGAACCCTTCAAGAATAATGCAATCTCTCTGCAGATACTTGGAGATAAGGACAGGGTGATTGTATTGTTCCACGTATAGTGACATGGATATTGAGATCGTATCTCAAATCCAGATCGCGGGCCTCCCATAGATGCTTGATTAAATCAAGACCGTAAATCTAATCTTCTCATTGTATCTGAATCACATTCAGATCAATGTCCAACACTTGGACCAAGATCAGATCACTTCTCTACTGAGAGGAGTCACTAAAATCCAGACCTGTTTCATCACTCCCTAGGAATGGAAGCGTCATGGTTATATAATCATTTATGATCAAATCACCCTCAGGTATTCCCAATACCTGTACATCCTGCATACTGGAAGACTCGGACTAAATCCGAAGTATCGGATCAACTTTATACTGTCTACTTCATGGTTTTATCAGTAAGTTTCTCATTCGATCATTGGGAGTTGGTATCAATCATACACTTTCCAAAAGCGTATATTATACCTAAGTCTTAATCATATACTAAAAGTATATATCAAACCTACAAATTCAGTCAAGCTTCCAAAGCGAGACGACCATGCGCACGGAATTTGATTCTTCCCAATATCTCATGAGTGAGCTCATGTCTTCTGGTTCAGTAACTGAACCTGTATGATCCCTTTGAGAGATCGTATTACTCATATGCCCTTATGTGCACATCAGCGCGCCGGTGTATAGACCTTGATTAGGTCATCAACCTATTGGTCTGCCAAATGTACATATTTAGACATATAGCAACACATCTGTCTCTGGTCAAAGGATGTGTGCCTATATCATGACAGCATACGATATAGGACTTTGGTTATCTCGATCTCGTTAAGTCAACTCTTTGACCTAACTAATCTGACACCTCCGAATCTCTATTCCTATGCAGAGGACCTACATCAAGAGGTCGGTCAGATATCAGCCTTCAGAGATAGGATTGCCATCTCCTACTCAGGCTGGAGATCATCTCTTAATAATAATTTAACGGTGCTTGATGAGTCCTCAATCTAACCCTTTAGATATTCATCCAAGCACCAGCCTCCATGATTTAATAGTTGAATCAACAGCTATATGATTATTAAGATGGCCATGGTACATAACCCTAATTGTACTAAGGGACCTATTATGCAAATTATTCATTCTTCATTTCAGATCAGGGAATGATATATGCAATAATATTTATTGCATAATGGCTCGCCATGAGCTCGCATTTCCAACAATCTCCCACTAGCCCAAAGAGCCATTAATGGGCTAATCATTTAAACCCGCACTCATGTGACAATCATAGGCTATTTAGAAAATAGCTAGGTAAACTGATTAGTCACTCTGTTCCTACGAGATTACGCCAAGTCCTTTTACGGCACTTGCATATCCCCAGTAACAGTGTTCGCATCTAATGCGAACGTTGCATCTTATGCAACCAATACTCAATCTAGTTAGTTATAGTGTCTTTGACACTACAGCTTAACAATTATCATAACCAGTATTTCCATAATCCTTATCAGAATACCCTTTTTCCTGGATATCACTATCTCTTAAGGTATCTACAGTTAAGACTTTCTAGATCTTTATCTATAAAGTCTCAAGCTTTTGAAATAAGACTTTGAGATCATTATCTCAAAAATCTTGTCATCTATGAAGATTTTGTTATTACTGCAATCAAGTGTTTTATTTCCGTAGTAGGATTAGTAACATTTTACTACTCCCACTGCATGGCGGTCATATGGATTTTGTACACATCTAGCACACACCCGGCTTCTTAGAACTGATGCCCAAGGGCAAGTAGTTCTAGCATTCACTTACTCAACTCTTTGAGATGCTATCCCTTTAGATAGGTCAGTACCATATCTTAAGGGATAGAAGCCTTTCTTGAATTTATATGAATAGAATACGTCCAAGGTGTACTACAAATGTGACAGTCCAATTATCCTCTTCTCTTGGCTTCTAAACAACTTCAGAACTAAGATCTAAGAGGTATCTTTGAAATCATATTTCAAGATATGGAATAGCCAGTCTATAAAACACTTATTATCATCCTTATATCATTCTAAATGATTAGGATATTATCTACATTTAGCATGATGAACACAAAGGCACTCCCACTAAGCTTCACATGGCTCATCTAGATTCTATCTGAAATCATAACATTTATAATTTCATCAAATCTTATGATCCAACTTAAAGAAGCTTATTTGAGTCCATAGATGGATTCTTCAGCTTTCACATCTTGCCTTCCTCAACCATGAAGCCCTGGGGTTACTTCATGTGAATGTCCTCAAAGAGGTATTTATAGAGGAATGCAATATTGACTTTCATCTTGAAGATGCAATAGTCAAGTTGTGTAGCTAAGGTTAGCAACATTCTGATGGTTTTAAGCATGGTCACTGAAGAGCAAGTCTTATTGCAAGCAATGTCTTCTCTTCCAGTGTGTAGCTCATGGCTACAAACTGTGCTTTGAAGGTCTCTACCTTCTCATCAGGTTCCCTTTCTCTTGAAGATCCATTTACACCTTTAAAGGTCTTACCTATATAGGTGGATCCTCGAGGGTCCATATACAACACTTGTACATGAAGTCTACATTAGACTTTTATTGCTAACATCCATCTATCCATGCTATGATCTTCAGAAGCTTCATCACATGAAGTTCGATCATTGTCAGATTTCTCTAACACATGGAATCCATCCTCAAACTCATTTGAAGAGGTATTAATGTTTCATCTTTAATTGTCCTTTTAGTTTCCAATTTCAGGAGCCTCATTATCTTCTCAAGATTAAATGAGTTCCTATACTTCATTTTATCTTGATTCTCAAGAGTCTAAACCTCTAAGAATCTCATTCTCAGAGATGAGATACTTTAAGAATCTCAAAGTCATAAAGTAGGTATCCAATACCATCCTTTATTTTACTAATGAAGCAGCACTCTCAAGTGCTAGATTCCAACATATATGGAACCTTATTAAGGATATACATTGTAGTCTCTACTACACATATATACCTAGAAACTGAGGGATGCTAAAATTCATAATTGATAAGATCATGTCACACATGATCCAATTGTATCTACCTATAACTCTATTGAGTTAAGGTGTGTTAGGAGGATTGAGATAGAAATGATATTCATATCTCCATAAGGTATTCTTTGAATTCATCTAACAGGTACATGCTACCTAGATTAGATCAAATTCATTTTATCTTCCTTCAAACTTTGGTTCTAAACCAAAATTATGAAATCTTTGAACATTTCAAAGGTTTCTTTAGGTGAATAGAATAAATCTCATATCATACATAATCATCGATAGATATCACATATCCATAATGTTTACTATGATATAGATGATCCGTATACATCAATATGTATGAGATCCTGAATACCTTGACATCTTACACCATTCCCAAAGAAGGGTGTATTGGACATTTTACTTTGAATACAATATTCATAAGTATGTAAGTTTTGAAATTTTAGACATTCTAAAGTTCCATCTCTTACTAGTCTATTGATCAAATCGATAGATAAATGTCCAAGGCTCGATGCTGGATCATTGTCAAATGATCTTCATCCTCCTATTGATCTTATAAAGGTTTTAATTTCAGTATTTAGAAATATTAATGAACCATTCATTAATTTTTCTAATTTAGTGGAGTCCACCAGATTTTAGATTACTATCTGAAATATCTCCATCATAATTCTTTATGATAGTTCTACCTCAGAATTCATGTTTATTTCCAACATTTAGAAATAAACAATGAGTGTATTCTAATATCTAGGTGACAGAGACATTCTCTAAGACTAAGGGCTCTCCCACTGAAATTAACAAGTCTATTAATCCAACAGAGATTATTGCAACAATTGCATCAATATTCACGTTGATAACTATAAACCTTTAAGATCAAATTTTCCAGTCTTCTAAAACATATGCAACCCATTGCAAATGTCATCAGAAGATTGAGATACAATTATTTGACTTTATCTTATTCAATAAGTAAGTCAATATCAATGATTTATGTAGATTATTCTGATGCTCCAGCCGAGTCCTTTTCTAAGGATTCTAGACAGACTTGATAGTCATACTATCAACACATCAACTTATTGCAGTATTGGCATTCATCCAACTCTTTGGATGTCATATGGAAGTCATAGAAGTCCAGTCAACTCTTTGACTTTCCTTCTTTCTTGGGTCCAACCCATGCTTCCATTGCGCTCCCTTTATCTATAAGCAACCATTGCTCAAGACAGAGGATCTCTTATTTTAAATTCAAAAGAATTCAAAGTAAGAGTTTTTCAACATTTGTCCATGCTTCATTAAATTCATACAATATGAATATTATGAAGATTCATGAATGACTAGAGCTTATACATGCTTCATTAAATGCATGATGTACAGGTATTGGGAATACCTGAGGGTGATGTGATCATAAACGGTTGTATAACCATGACGCTTCCATTCCGAGTGAGTGATGAAACAAGTCTGGATTTTAGCGACTCCTCTCAGTAGAGAAGCAATCTGATCTTGGTCCAAACATTGGACATTGGTCTGAATGAGATTATGATACAATGAGAAGATTAGATTTGCGGTCTTGATTTAATCAAGAATATGTGGGATGTTTGTAAGATCTAGATTTGAGATAAGATCTCAACATCTAAGTCACTATACGTGGAACAATACAATCGCCCTGTCCTTATCTCCAAGTATCTGCAGAGAAAGCACATTATTCTTGAAGGGGTTCAAGAATAATTCGTTTGATGAACTACATATCCAAGCAAGAAAGACTTGATGATTAAATGAGATTTAATTATCAAGCATGATATGAATGAGATTCATATTGTGAGAATAATTATACAAGATAATTAAATGGGATTTAATTATCAAGGATTAGAGAATATGGATAATACTATCCATGATATTTGTATATTATAAATATGATTTATAATATACATATCAAGAAGAGAGAATTTTGTAAATAGCATTTGTTCATTATTAATGTGGATTGGATTCACCTTAATTAATTAATTGGAAATGTAATTTACAAATTAGTTTGGGTTGTGATATGATTCACATATTTATCAATGGCATGATTGAAATATTTAAAAATTAATTTGAAATTAATTTGGTGGATATTTTTTGTGATAATAGTTATTACAAATTTATTAAGAAATAATAGATAAAATAAAAAGGAAAATAACCACCACAAATATGGGTGGCGTCAACCATGTGTGACGTCCCCTAAATTTGGGGGTGGTTTATTATATCCATTTTTTATCTAGTTATCTCTTGATAATTAATTTATGTTAAATTAAATTATGTTGATAATGTTGCAACATATATTTGATTTAAATATAAATTAATGTTGTTGGTTTTTATCCAACAACAATCTTGTCCATTGATTAATACATAGATCAACTTGGTCGTTGGATCTATGTGTCCCATGGATTGAGATCCATTGGATCCTAAACTAATATAAAAGGAGGGCTAACATAGCCTTTCAACATGCATAATTAAGAGGTGTAGAATCCTACTACTCTCTCTCTCATTCTCGCCCTGTCTCTTTCTCTCCTTCAAGAGGTGGTCGTCCACCTTGCATTGAAAGGGAGACTCTTGCCTTCGCCTTCGACGACTCGAGGATCTCCTTCTTCTTTGGGTCTGCTTGCTCTAAAGGAATACGACGTATTTTGTTGGACGAAATCAGGGGACTTGTAGCTTGGATCTTCATCGAGGATTGCGAGAGGAACGCGTCTCATCATCGAGCACGCAAGTGCATTCTTCATGGATCGGACTTAAGATAGGAGGATCTCACTTTAGAGATCTCGTGATTACAACCACTCTTCAAGAGGTATTCCTTATACTTTGTGATTTGATGAAACGATCCAAGAAATGTTCTTGTGATCATGTGGTTTCATCACTTGATTAAAAATTTTAATTTCCGCTACATCTAGTGACTAGTGCGACTACTCGCCCCCGATTGCATATGATACGATCGACACGCTTCTGTGATGCGCTTGAGGATTCTCAATATGGTATCAGATCCATAGGTTGAAAAGGGTTTTGGATACGATTCACAGACCTAGGACGACTTGGGTTTGAAAATGGTCGCGAAATTTTTGTCGCATTTCAATTTTTGCACCTTTGTCTAATTGGAATTTTTCGGCACTGTTTAAATTGTTTAAACACAAAAATTTTCTATTGTATTTTATTCTCCATTAAATAAGGAAACCATAGGATCTGAGTTTGTGTAATTTGGATTTCATTTGCTCAAGATATGGCCCTTTGAATAAACATGTATTCACTGTTGCGGGAACAACAGATCTGAACGTGATTAATGAGTTAATTAATGTTTTGATTCACCTCGAAATGCGTGAAATATCACTTGGGTTCTTTCATAAATCAAATTGACAATCTCAGGAAACTGATTTTGCAATTTTTGGATTTAAATTGATCAAGATAAGTTAATTTTGGTGATTGGGGGTCACTGCTGGATTTTGACAATCTTGATCATGAACCTTGTGATAAGTCATTCAGATATGATGATGAAAATTAAGAGTTATTTTCTGAAATAATTAGTGATATATATTTGTGAAATATTTAAAGAAATAATTATTTCATTGAATGACATTTGCCTAAACCAAGATGATAAGATAGTTGATCTTGATCATTAATTGGTTGATATGAAATCATCAACAAATTGTTTTCATGAAAAACCTTAGTTTATCCTACAATAGTTGTAGGACAACTCCTACATGAAAACCCTCTTACTTGAATAGGATTTGGGATTTGTTTAGCAAATATCCTTATAATATTATCAAAATGGTTTTGACGAATATTATATGGTATAATTTCGGTTGAAAAACCGATGAGCATCTCAAAGTACATGATGATGTATCTGGCATTATGCTTTCCTGAGGTGGATATGGTGCATAGTCGGAGAGCATTGGGATTACGGGTTGCAATGTATGTGGTCCGTCCCACTCTCGTCGGTATTGGCCATGACAGTGGGTAGGGACTCGATAATGCAGGAGAAAGTCAAAGTGTATTTTTCTAATTATTAAAATTCAAATAATACATACTTTGAGATTATACCTACTATTCAAGTAATAATCAAGTTTGCTGATTGATGAATTGGATTGATGATTAATTTAATGTAATTAAATTAATTATATCCAATAAACACTCTATTATGAATAGATGTGTATTTCCCTTGGAAGAGTTAATTATGTGAATATGATTCACGATAATTAATTATTACAATTTGAATATGAGGTGGAGGATCACATAAGCGACATCCATGGTCTCCAGTCAAGGCAAAGAATTCTGTCACCAGATATTGTATATAGGAGACGCATGTCCGAAGTGACAGATCCTATATATGATTTTTTTGGATCGGGTTCTTTGCTTCTCGAAAGCGTGAGGCCGTATACGTAGTGACGCCAATATCGGGTCCTCATATTATTGGGGCGATATTGGATTGCCTATAGCGAGTATTAAGCATATTGACGATTGGTTCAGTTAACAACGGGTCAACATCATCTTAGGGCTGGTGGGCCCGGGTGTTAAAGACCAATTGCGAAATGCAAGTTCGACTTGCAAGGCGGAATGTGTTCCCACTTCTCTTTATTCAAGTCACAGGTTCTCATATTATTGGGATGTGATAAGGATAGAGAGGAGATCCCAGATCTTGCTTGAGATATAGAGGTAAGTGTATCTCTTACTTTGAAAGAAAATAAGGGAATAATCTTTCAAAGTTTACATAGCAAGACGAATTTGATTTAAAATGCCTTAATCAAATATCTTAAAATGAATATATATTTATCTATATATTCTAATATACTGCATTCTTAATTTCAAGAGAAAATGAAGTCCATGAACCCACTAAGCAGGCTCCTGGAGGTCAACCAGTTGACCGGACCAATTATTCGGATTGGATCCGAAATTTGGATCTTGTCCTATCTGCGGAGCGCGTCTCTCATGTGCTGACCAAGGACAAGATAGAAAACCCTAAGACTGTGGAAGATAAATATATAATGAGAAATATGATGAAGACCATAATCTGGCAAGGTGTTATAGCCTTGGGTCGTTATCCAATGTGCTTCAGAAGCAACATGTAGAAATGAACCATTGCCAAGAGATTATGCTGAATCTGAATGAAATGTTCGGTGACATAAACCGCACACAGCGTTACAACGTGATGAAAGAGCTTATTCGCTGCAAGATGCAGGAGGAGACCTCTGTCAGAGAACACGTACTCAAAATGTTTGGGTACCTCTCTGAATTGGAAACCCTGGGAGCCTACATGGATTCTGACATGCATGTTGATTTTATTCTCCTGTCACTCCCTTAGTCTTCCAACAACTTTGTTGTGTCCTATCACATGAGCAAAGATGATTTCACTAACGTTGGGTTGTTAGCTGCATTGAAGTCTGCAAAAGACATGATGAGGAAGGACGACCCCTCTGCTAGTGCAATGGTTACACAAGTGAGAGGAAAGCGCGGGCGGAAGCAAGGTTCTCAGAAGGGCCCGGCCCAGAAGAGAAAGAAGAAGAATCAAGGAGTCGGTTCATCTTCTAGTGCTTCCACACTGATGACATCGAAAAAGTCCAATGTCTGTCACTACTGCAAGAAGTCGGGGCACTGGCAGCGTAACTGCCCAGATTACCTGAAGTCTGCTGACAAAGGTAAAGACCCAGCAGGTATGAAATCTACTTTCATCATTGAAACTAGCTTTCTCGTTGGATGAGAAGGAAGTTGGGTTATAGATTCTGGTGCTTATGTTCATGTATGAAATTCGTTGCATTTGTTTCAGGAAACTAGGAATCTGGAGCAAGAGGAGATAGTCATCCAGATGGGATCTGATGCAAGTGTTGCAGTAGTCGCCATCGAGACGTGCAGACTATCGTTATCTAGTGGTCGAGTCCTAGTACATAAAGAGTGTCTTTATGTACCTGAAGTCAAGAGGAATTTGATATATGTATCAAAGCTTGGTAGACATGCATACTCCTTCCTGTTCTGTAATAAATTAGTCATTAATCAATATGATAAATTTGTTGCAGAAAGTGTTCTGACATCTGGTGGACTCTATGAATAAGGCATTGATGAATGTGTCATAAATGTCACTACCATTGATAATAAAAACCCTAAAAGATCCAAGGAGAATGGATATCATTCGTTGGCATCAAAGGCTTGGTCATTTATCTGTTGATAGGATCAATAGATTGATAAAGGATGGACCTTTGGATTTTCTACAGGTTCAATCTTTACCTACATATGAACATTGCATTCGAGGTAAAATGACCAGGATGCCTTTCCGTAACAAGGTTACGAGATGCGAAGGTATTCTTGACCTAATACATACTGATGTATGTGGTCCCTTCAGTACCGTGACTAGAAATGGATATCGATATTATTTGATGTTTATTGATGACCATTCGCGATACGGGTTTATCTTCCTACTACATCATAAATCTGAAACCTCTGAAAAGTTCAAAGAGTTTAAGGTTTTGGTTGAGAACCAAACCGATAGGAAGATCAAACGGATCCGATCTGACCAAGGTGGTGAGTACCTCTCATATGAATTAAAGGAATATCTTAAAGAGAATGGAATTGCCTCCAATCTCACTCCTCCAGGAACTCCCAAACTTAATGGTGTTGCTGAAAGACGCAACAGGACCATCATGGACATGGTCCGTTCAATGATGAGCAAAGCACGTTTACCTCTTAGTTTCTGGGGATATGTAGTGGAGACTGCAATTTATATCATGAACAAGATTCTAAACAAGTCTGTACCCAGGACTCCTCACGAACTCTGGTATGGAACCAAACCTAGTGTTAATCACTTGAGGGTTTGGGGATGCTTGGTCTATGCAAATAACGTGGATGCAAGTAAGCTAGAATCTCGCACTCATGAGTGCCACTTCATTGGATACGTTAAAGATGGTATTGGATACCAGCTATATGACCCTGAGATCCAAAAGGTTTTTGTCTCTAGGGATGTGAAATTTATGGAGGATGATTTCCTTAAAGGTCAAGACAGGAATGAAGTAGAGGAACTCATTGAATCCCCTGAGGATTCTGAGATTCCTGAACCAGAAACTGGAGAGATAAATAAAGATGAAACAACCATACCTCTTCGAAGGAGTTCGAGGGTGGTTGCACCACCTGAAAGGTATGGATTCTATGTGTAAGGTGAGACTGACAATGATCCTTCTTCATTTGATGAAGCACTCACGAAACATGACATGGATAGATGGATGCTAGCAATGAAGTCAGAAATTGACTCCATGCATAAGAATGGCGTATGGACCCTAGAGGATCCACCTAAAGGGGTAAAACCCATTGGGTGTAAATGGATCTTCAAGAGAAAGAGGGGACCTGATGGGAAAGTAGAGACTTTCAAGGCACGACTCGTAGCCAAGGGCAACACACAGAGAGAAGGCATCGACTACAATGAGACGTTCTCTCTTGTGGCCATGCTTAAGTTCATCAGGACACTCCTAGCTATAGCTGCATCTCTTGTCTACGACATCTGGTAGATGGATGTCAAGACAGCTTTCCTCAATGGATACCTCGAGGAGGATATCTATATGAAGCAGCTCCAGGGCTTCATAGTTGAGGATGGAAAGGTATGCAAGCTAAAGAAATCCATCTATGGGCTAAAGCAAGCTTCTCGTAGCTGGAACATCAGATTTGACGAAACCATAAAGAGTTATGATTTTGTGCAGAATCCTGATGAACCTTGTGTGCACAAGAAGCTTAGTGGGAGCGCCATTGTGTTCATCTTGCTTTACGTAGATGATATCCTTATCATTGGGAATGATACAGGAATGATGACCAGTGTGAAGATTTGGCTATCCCATGCCTTTGAGATGAAAGATCTTGGAGAAGCCTCTTACATCTTAGGCCTGAAGTTGTTCAGAAACCGAGAAAAGAGAATATTGGGATTATCAAAATACGGATACATCAAGAAAATTCTTGAACGATTCCATATGGATAGCTCCAAGAAAGGATTCCTCCCCTTAGGACATGGTATCCATCTGTCCAAAGGGATGGCTCCTCAAAGTCTTGAGGAAAGGAAGGCCATGGCTGGATGCCCCTACGCATCAGCTGTAGGAAGCTTGATGTATGCCATGATGTGTACTAGGCCAGACATCTGCCATGCAGTGGGAGTGGTGAGTCGTTACCAATCCTACTATGGAGAGAAACATTGGAATGCAGTAAATAACATATTCAAATATCTAAGATAGAGACAAGATTACATCTTGGTCTATGGGGTTGGTGATCTCCAAGTCTTGGGATATACTGATTCAGACTTCCACTCGGATATTGATGATCGAAAGTCGACATCAGGGTTTGTATTCCTATTGAACGGTGGTGTTATGAGCTGGAAAAGCAAGAAGCAGGACACTACGGCGGATTCAACAAAAGAAGCCGAATACATTGTCGCATCGGATGTTGCAAAGGAGGCGATGTGGTTGCGTAAGTTCATCATGGAACTTGGTGTAGTTTCCTCTGATACTCACATCCTGTTACTCTGCGATAACACGGGAGCCATTTCCCAAGCAAAGGAACCCATATGGCATCAAAAGAGCAAGCACGTGGAAAGGAAATACCACATCATTCGGGAGATTTAAAAGCGTGGTGATATCATCATCACGAAGGTGGCCTCTGCCGACGACGTTGCTGATCCTCTTACCAAACCTCTGACACATAAGGTTTTTGACCAGCATGTAATGAGTATGGGTTTACGGATTGTACCTGAATGGTTCTGAGGTCTAGTGGGAGATTGCTGGACATGTGAGCCCTGGGCAAACCATTTTTACAATAAATGTTATTGTAATATATATTTATTTATCAATAAAATTTATAGATGTTTCACTCCATTTCTGAAATTAAATGAATGAATGCACTATAAGGTCCCTCTATACAATTAGGGTTATGTACCATGGCCATCTTGATGATTATATAGCTGATGATTCATTAAATGAATCATAGAGGCTGGTGTTTGGATGAATATCTAAGGAGTTAGATAGAGGACTCATCAAGCACCGTCAAATGATTGTTAAGAGATGATCTCCAGCCTGAGTAGGAGATGGCAATCCTTTCTCACATAGGATGATATCTGACCGACCTCTTGATGCAAGTCCTCTGCATGGGAATAGTGTTTCGGAGGTTTCATATTAGTTAGGTCAATGGGTTGACTTAACGAGATCGAGATAATCTAAGTCCTATGGTGAATGTTGTCACAGCATAGGCACGCATCCTTTGAGTATGTACATTTAGCAGACCATAGGTTGATGGCCTAACCAAGGTCTATACACCGGCGAGCTGGTGTGCATATAAGGGCATATGAGTAATACGATCTCTCAAAGGGATCATACAGGTTCACTTATGAACCAGAAGACATGAGCTCACTCATGAGGTATTGGGACCGATCAAATTTCATGCATGGTCATCGTGCTTTGGAAGCATGACACGAATTTGAAGGTATGATATATTCTTTGGGAAAGCATATGATCGATACCAACTCTCAATGACCAAGATTGAGAAACTTAGTTATCGAACCCTGAAGAAGACAGTGTAAAATTGATCTTAATCTTCAGGTTGATTATGGGTCTTCTAGTATGCAGGATGTATAGGTATTGGGAACACCTGAGGGTGATGTGATCATAACGATTGTATAACCATGACATTTCCATTCCGAGGGAGTGATGAAACAGGTCTGGATTTTAGTGACTCCTCTCAGTAGAGAAGCAATCTGATCTTGGTCCAAATATTGGACATTGGTCTGAATGTGCAATGAGAAGAATAGATTTGCGGTCTTGATTTAATCAAGCATCTGTGGAAGGTTCGTAAGATCTGGATTTGAGATAAGATCTCAATATCCGTACTATGCGTGGAACAATACAATCACCCTGTCCTTATCTCCAAGTATATGTGGAGAAAGAACATTATTCTTGAAGGGGTTCAAGAATAATTCATTTGATGAACTACATATCCAAGCAAGAAGGACTTGATGATTAAATGATATTTAATTATCAAGCATGATATAAACGAGATTCATATTGTGAGAATAATTATCCAAGATAATTAAATGGGATTCAATTATCAAGGATTAGAGAATGTGGATAATATTATCCATGATATTTGTATATTATAAATGTGATTTATAATATACATATCAAGGAGAGAGAATTTTGTAAATAGCATTTGTTAATTATTAATGTGCATTGGATTCACATTAATTAATTAATTGGAAATGTAATTTACAAATTAGTTTGGGTTGTGAATATGGTTCTCATATTTATCAATGGCATGATTGAAATATTCGCAAATTAATTTTGAATTAATTTGGTGGATATTTTTTATGATAATAGTTGTTACAAATTTATTAAGAAATAATAGATAAAATAAAAAGGAAAATAACCACCACAAATATGGGTGGCATCAACCATGGGTGACGCCCCCTAAATTTGGGGGTGGTTTATTATCTCCATTTTTTATCTAGTTATCTCTTGATAATTAATTTATGTTAAATTAAATTACGTTGATAATGTTGCAACATATATTTGATTTAAATATAAATTAATGTTCTTGGTTTTTAACCAACAACAATCTTGGCCATTGATTAATGCATAGATCAACTTGGTCGTTGGATCTATGTGTCCCATGGATTGAGATCCATTGGATCCTAAACTAATATAAAAGGAGGGCTAACCTAGCCTTTCAACATACATAATTAAGAGATGTAGAAGCCTACTACTCTCTATATCTCTCTCATTCTCTCCCTCTCTCTTTCTCTCCTTCAAGAGGTGGCCGTCCACCTTGCATTGAAAGGGAGACTCTTGCCTTCGCCTTTGACAACTCGAGGATCTCCTTTTTCTTTGGGGTTGCTTGCTCTAAAGGAAGGCGACGTATTTTGTTGGACGAAATCAGGGGACTTGTAGTTTGGATCTTCATCGAGGATTACTAGAGGAACGCATCTCATTATCACGCCCGCAAGTGCATTCTTCGTGGATTGGACTTAAGATAGGAGGATCTCTTACTTTAGAGATATCGCGATTACAACCACGCTTAAAGAGGTATTCCTTATACTTTGTGGTTTGATGAAACGATCCAAGAAATGTTCTTCTAATCATGTGGTTTCATTACTTGACTAAAATTTTAATTTCCGCCGCATCTAGCGACTAGTCGGCCCCGATTGCATATGACGCGATCGACACGCTTCCGTGATGCGCTTGAGGATTCTCAATATACTTCATACTTAGCTCGAATATGTCATCATAGTGATTAGAGAGCGGTAAAGGAAGACATAACTCGTGAGAAGTATATAAAAGTGAAAAGACTCCTATGCTGCAATGACTCAAAGAAAAGATGAAAAGAATAGAGATCGGTGATCACCCCTATACGTAGGATCAAGTAATCCTAAGTAAGTTGATTGCCAAAAGGGAAAACCCCATTAAGAGAATGTACGGACTGAACGGCTCGGTTTGCCCCCCAATATTTAGGGTAGAATAGCCCTAAGTATAGAATATCAACATGTTAGTGGCAAGCAAGAGATCAAAAAATATAAAAGACGATACGAACAGCACCAATTAATCACCTCCCCTATACTTAGGATAAAGTACATCCTATGTATAGCACACATATATATAGAAAAGAGGAGAATGATAAACGGAAGAAAGAAGGAGCAGATCAAGACGAAACACATATATACAAGGTAGATATTGTTGAAGTGTCTCTCAACAAGTAGCTAGGTGCAAAGGCTGGGACAACAAAGTATCAAGGTTCAGGATGTCATTTGTAATACGAATATCGTAATGTCGTTGTTGTCTCGGTGTGAGAATAACTACGTAGTCAAAAGTGTGAATGAGGATGCCCAGATAGGCAATCAAGCGGGTGTCTACTACCAGGTAAATAGATGTGTAGATAAAATCAGGCACCTATAGCACAAAAGTAATCTTCGACTCATGGTCAGAGTGGAGTGAATAGTTGGAGCTAAAAAATGGAATGTGGAGAAGGAAGGATTTGTCATGGAATCCTCCCTGTCAATCATCGTTTCGAAAATGTGTGGAAATTCAAGACTGGGAGACTCAATAAGAAAGTAAATATCCGATGCATGTAATGAAGAGAGATCAAGTGTAGAATCGAATAACTCAAGTATTGGCTCATCCTTGCAAGGGTCGTCAAGGAGAGAAGAAATATCAAGCACAGAAAGACCAAAAGTATCATAAAAATTAGAACACTCAGAATAATTAGAAGACTCGGTCTCATGATTTGATAAATCAAATGCACAACCAGGCATTGAAACTGAGTATAGAGTACACACCGCCTGTAGATAACTGATGAATCATCATTCATCACTCTTTATTCTTTTATTTTAGCTAAAAATCTTTGCAAAACACCATGTAGATAGTTGTAAATACAATAAATTACCAAGTTGCATGCTTTGTGTAAATATCAATAATTGGCATGTTTTTGTGAAAAAATAAAAGAACAAAGAAATAAAGAAAAATAAGGAAATATTTAGAATAAATATTGAGTGACCAGAACTGAAGGGAGGGCCAAGCATTGGCCTGACCGCAAAATAAAACTAGGAGAGAGAGATAGGGTCATTCACCTCATATATATCCCTTTTTCATGTATATATTTTATTTTCATAAAAAAAAATAAAAATGTGTTTGTATTAATTTGTATATATTTCTAAAAATAAAATAAAAATAAGAAAAATAAAATAAAATCACTTCTCTCTCCTACCCTTGTACATACCATGTATATATATATATACCTATATCTATTTATTTTACCCTTGTAAATAAATAACAAAAATAAAATAAAAATTATATTATATCCCAAATTTTATGTTGTAAATAAATAAAAAATAAATTGGGGTAATTGTACAAAAATAAACTAATAAAAATAAAAATTGAAAATGCATAGGTATTTTATACCTGTATATAATATTATATTATGTATATACATTAATTTATTTTCCAAAAAAATAAATAAAAATCACTAAAAATAATTTGAAAAATAATAAACATTTTTTTATTTTATAAATATTTTTAAATAAAATCATTTGCTATTTTTAAATTAATTTATAAATAATTTTTGGCTTGGAATAATTTGATTGGTCCATGGGGGATTGTTGACCCCCGGTCAACCCCCCCCCCCCCCGGACCACATTTCGCCCAGATCCGATTTTTGACCCAATTTCTCCAATTTTTGCTGGATTAATCCGCTCACCATTTACCTTGATTAGTGGCTCCGATTGCAAGGACTGATCCGTGATCCCCGCATGCCTTCTCTCTTAGGGATCCGCTCCTTGGAATGCGTGCTTGATCCCCATCTTCTCATAACCTCACTCATATAAAGCTCGACTGGGAGCCTCCTTTTTCCTTATCTCCGGCCATTGCCTTCGGCTCCCATGACCTCCATTACTTCTCCTTAAGTGACAACGAGCGTGAGGGACTGTTGCAGCGAGGACCGAGGAGCTTTAGCCCCAGATCCGGCAAGTCACGTCGTCGTGCTCCGCCACCAGCGAGCCTGAGCCTCTGGAGACGTTGCTCCATCGAGGCGAAGATCCCAAGAGGACCAGTACCTCCAACATAGAAGGATTGCTCCATCAGGTAGCGTAGATGGTCTTTAGTTAGCTTAGATTTTCGAATCCTCGTTTTTCGGTCAGAACCCTTTGCCGACCTCTTCTCTACGCTCTGATCACCCATTTGCCCATCCGACTACCCTATCACCTTTACGAGACTCCTCGCCACCTTCTTCGCCCTTTCAGCCACCCCGGTTCGATCGGGAATAGGGATATCAACTCTCCTCCACCGTCGCTTGCCGTAGAGCGTCGCCCCGCCACCTATGTTCACCCACTTCGCCTGCTAACGAGTCGAGGAAATTTGCCCTCGATCTAGTAAGCTTCCTGTGCAGGTTTGAAGTCCAACGGACCTCATCTGGAGTCCAAATGTCGAAGAACAGGAGCTCCAGGTCTCTCTCTTCGTCGGGGTCCTCCAGGACCTCCCGGCCTCATCGAAGACCTTCATCATCTACGAACCATCACCGGCGTCGTTTTCCATCTCAGAGCAGCCTCGGAGGAGTCCCCTAGCGCGCGCAACGGCCGGATGAAGTTCACTGGCGACCTATTCATCCAGAGACCTCCTCCGCCATCTGATCGAGCTCATCGCCAGTTTTGATCTCGGCCATCCATCTGCGGGAAGCTCCTAGCCGTCCGATCCATTTGCGGATCAACTCCGAGGCATTGATCGTCGAAGGGGTATTCATGAACCACATTCGTCCGATCATGAGTGGATCTCCTTCAGCCGTTGGATCTTAATAATAAGGGTAAATTTCATTTAGGCCTTTTCTGCGTTAGCATTTACGTTTCAGTCCTGTAATTACTTATCTTAGTTGTTTTTAATTTGGATAAATTGCACTTTGGACCTTAGATTTTCAGATTTTGCATTTTAGTCCCTCTGTTTGTGGAGCATGTGCCTCGTCACGTGATTTTTTTGGGATATTTGCATCTATGGGATCAGGTTTAATGATTGTTCTGGTTTGAAAGTTTAGCACCTGGTGCCGCCACGTGTCAGCCTTTTTCCGCCTTTTTAATATATCGTTTTTATAAAAATAAAAAAAATAAAAAAAATAGTAAACGACCTCGAATCGAAAAAGTTTCTTCACAAAAGTTGCTTGTCTCGATGAGATCTACAACTTTTATTAAGACATCAAAATCAAAATCGATCATTTGCACAAAGTGAATTTTTGGGGTATCCTATGTACATAGAGTACCTTAATTTTGGGGTTTTGTAATTTTTATGTCATTTTTTTGATCAGATAAAAAATCGGAAAAATTACGGCAAAATCAAAGATAAATAAAGACACCTTAATCTAATTTTTTTTTGATTTTTTTATTAATCAACAAAATATGTACACAAAATATTAGGTCAAAAACAGCTAAAATATACAATGTACAAAAGAGGCCCAAAACCCAACTTTCACATATGAGCTCCGATTCACTTGAACTTGGTCTTGTTTTGAAGGTAATTGAATGCACATTAGTTCAAAAGTGAGTAGGATTAAATCGGACACTGGATGGGGAAGATATGGGGCTTTTAGTCTGAAAATCCTGAAATTAGGGTTTGGGTTTTTGGTCCACTTATTTGGGTTTATTATTTTTTTTGTATTTTTCCTTTATTCTTGTTAGTGATATGTACACAGTGGAAGTGGTTTTGAGTTATTCGGAGTTAGCATGAATGAGTTAAAAATCAGGGAAGTTAGGCTATTTAAGGTCATTTTGGCTTTGATTTTTGGCTTCTTATTTTGTGCAGATTTTTGTACTAAAATGCAATTCTTATGAAATCATGCATGAATGCTAATTATGCAGAAAAGATGTTAAAATGCTGTTGATTTTAAGGGATTTGAGCTTAATAAATGAGATTTAGAGTGATGAATACGAGATTCATCAGCCCTTGTGCATGTTGGATTAGAACATGTGCCGAATTTGATGTGAAAATTGCATTGAGCTCCCTATATTTTTAGTTGTGTTACAGTTAAGCCCTTGAAACTTATTTTCTTTACATCTAGGTCCCTATGTGTTGTGCATGTTTTGTGGATTGAATAAAATATCAAATCAACTCCAAATATCTTGAAATTTGGATATGTGGCCCCTGTCACTGTCTAAAAATTTCACATATTTTTTAAGACATTTTTGTTTTGATTTTCTATTTTTAAAAATTCAAAAACCCTCATTTTTACTATTGTTTCAATTTAAAAATCGACTAACAATATTAAAAACTCTTAAAAAATTCTAAAAAAATTGTGGTTTACTTGGTTTGCTGTGTTTTTACTTCAGGCAAATTTTATTGCATTTGGCCTTATAAAAACCTTAAAAATTGAAAACCCCTAAAAAACTCAAAAAAATCATTAAAAATTCTAAAAAATCAAAAAAAATGGAATTTCTTCTTCTATAGTTAGGATTTTATATGTAGCTTTTCATAAAATTGTCTCCATACTTTTAGAGGCTATTTTATATTTTTTTAATAGCCTTTCAAATCTGGCAGCACAGTAGCTTCCATTTTCTGTCTTCTTTCATTTTTATAAAATCAACTAAAAATCATAAAAACCTAAGAAAATTATCAAAAACACTTGAAAAACTATAAAATCCAAGAACATTTTTATTTCAATTTTCTGACTTGGTTTGTGTTGTTAAATAATTAGTTGATTGTGAATTTTTGGCCTTCTTTTATATTTTCTTCATAATTAAAAATCACAAAAAAAATTTAAAACCCCATAAAATCCATCAAAAATATTTTCTTCTTTTCATTTTATTGTCTGACTACTTCGTAGGCTTTTTAAGTCAATCCGTGCTCCTTGAGTTCGACCTTGGTCGCTATACCAGGTTAAATAAAATAGCGAGACCGTTATTCGACCTATTTAATTGATTGATTTATTTGGTGGTCTTGATTTCTTGTTGAGTCCGACTCGAGGGTTTGAGGTCACAATGACCCTTGATACCTATCTCCCTTTGTCTCTCGGTTATTCGGCTCATCAGAATGGTGCCATTGTTGGGGAGCATGGCTTAGTAATCGTTTTTCTTTCGCTGCTTTTTCGCGGCTTTTCTGTTTATATTTGTATATATTTTTCTTCTCATTTCATTATCATATTTTTATAATAATTTGGACTGACACACTCTTGTTTACTTTTCTTGCGAGGGCCTGAGGACATATGCGGCTTTCTTCAGGAAGTCAACGTAACCACAGGAGTCAGAGGCGGCTCTTTTCTGCATAAAGCTGAGGAGAGCGTGAGGAGGCGAGCAAAATTTCGAGAGTCGTAGAATAACCGTCGAATAGCCATAGCGTAGTTTTTCATTTCCTGGAGATTTATTATTGTAATGATACAGGACCAACAGGACTCAGAGACTTTTTCTGGTGATTGTTGGGGTCTGTTTCGCCGAGCACCGATGCGCTCAGGGGACCTCACCGCGGTTTTTCGTAGGTTTTGCTTTTATCACTTTTTACTGCTTATCTAATTTTTGAGGATTTAGCCTTAGCCTTAGGATTTTATCTTGATTGTGACGTAATTAATTAAGGCCCAACCCTAATTATGTGCATGCACCTATAGAGCGTTAATTGGACCTTATTAAATAAATCAGAAGAAAAAGTCGAATTAATTAGGCTTGAGTCCACCTGCCATGAGGAGTCACATACAATGCGAGCAAGATCCATTGTGGCGGACAACGAGTGGTTCCCAAGATCGGACTCCGGACTTTACATGGTTACCTGGCTACTGTTCTTCACGTGTAGAATTGCTTCGTCTAAGCCAGTTTTCCTCGTGCATCATATAGGTAGTTTTATTACTGTTTTTACTTTTATGTGTGGATCACCCTGCATGTAAACTGCTGGAGTCAGGTACGCATCTCTTACTCTGCATGCATCATCGTATTTGATCGTGCATCAGCTTTTTCGCCTTCTCCCCCTATTTTCGAACTTAAATAACTAGGAGAACAGAAAAATTCATTAGGCGTTGTTTGCTTGAAAAATATCTAAAAAACAAAAACTATAAAATTGGGACTGCTAAACACACTTAACCTTAAAAGACATCTTATCTAAAAATCTGTCTTGGGGAGAGTAACCCCCTCCTTGTTTGGTTTAATGAGCAAGAGAGTGACACGCACACTAGGTTAGAGTATTGGATTCCCATCAGCTCGCTTAATCGCTCTTGAAGACTGACTTGATCGCCTAATAAAAATTGATAAGATAATTGAGCAAACCTTTATGGTCTTCAGCTCAGTGTTGAGTAGGTGAATAGGGGGTTTGTTTTCTCATCTTGTGTGTTTCCATATCTCATCCGTCTTTACTCTCCAGATCAAGATGATGGGCAGGAGGTCTCTTAGGCTGCCTTTGGCTGCACCGCTTTTCCGCACTCCAGTACATTCATCTAGGTTGGTTCGTGAGAGCCGAGACCCGCTCATCGAACCCGAGTTCGATTCCACCATGTTCTCCATTGACTATACTTCTAACACCAGTTCTGAGATACTAGTGCCAAATCAGAGAGAGCAGCATCCAGTTGATTTATCGACACCTGAGTTTGGGTCTTTTGCCTTTGCAGAGACCATGGTCAGCAGCGAGGCACCGAGGGTCTCAGAGCAAAGCAGACTTACGTGTTGGACCAGTATGCGATCAACAACACCCTGTTAGCTTCCCTTGAGATGATGTAGCGACAGATTCGCGATCAGGGAGCTTAATGGTAGAGATGCGCAGAGAGATGGAAAGGCTGAGAGCAGATAGAGATCAGCCGAGAGCCGATGGTGAGGGAGATGATCCAGATCAGCTTGAGGAGCCGGTCCAGCCAGACCGATGCGGGAGTTGCACATCCCCCGATCGACACTTACACATCGGTGGATCGTGCTACTAGCGATAGTGGGGGACTTCAAGTTCCACCCACAGACGATTCAGCTTCTTCCCTATTTCCATGGGCTCGCGACTGAGGAGCCACATCTTCATCTCCAGAAGTTTGAAATGATCTGCAGCATTGTCCACGATCGGCAAGTGGACGAGGACACTATCTGTATGATTGCTTTTCCGTTCTCCCTCGTAGACAGAGCAGCCAACTGGCTGAAGCATCTAGGGAGATTTGTTACCACCTGGGAGCAGCTCCGAACCGAGTACTTAAACAAGTATTATCCACTCGGTCGGACGAATGCAGTGAGGGCCTTGATCAGCAACTTCTCCATGCTCCCCAATGAGCAATTCCATGAGGCATGGGAGAGGTTTAGAGAGCTCACATACCGGTGCCCCCATCACGACATATCCAAACCCAACCTTGTTTAGAGTTTTTTCTACAGGCTTACACCGGAGCTGCATAGGTTAGTGAATGCATCCTGTGGAGGCTCCTATTTCGCCAAGGATGAGGATCAGGTCTGGGCCATATATGAGGAGATGGCCGAGAACTATACAGTGATGTCCCAGACCCGACTCTACACTCAGGGGAGATGCCAGCCACAGGCCGTGTCATATCAGAGGATAGCATGGGTCTATGCCGGTCCTTCCACTTCGACAGCGGCAGCAGCATAGGCAGAGTCGACAGCCGTCGACATGGGCATCATCAGCGAGAAGTAGGATCGGATCGACTTAATAGAGAAGAAGCAATGCCAAGGCATGACGCAGATCAATCAGATGGCACAGACGCTGAGCGACCTGAAGACACAAATCATGTGTCTTTAGGAGGAACAGACGGCTTCTCATCCCCGTCTCAGGTCACGGGCAGACACCGGCAGCAGCAGCAGTTCGGCTCAGCCCTCCGCCCAGTACCGACAGGTTCACCTTGTTCAGGAGGAGCCTACCATCCGAAGTAGCAGCAGTACATCCATTCGCCACCATCTTAGGACAGCCAGATGGTGGTGTATAAGCCGGACCCACCCCTGGCAGTACTCCCCCACTCTCTTACGAGCAGGAGCCGTTGATGGATGTCAGCAGGATATGGTATGACCGACCCTAGCCTAGGATTCGACGAGACCATCCCGGATTCTGTTGGACGATCGGAGGTACCAGTTCCCAGCAGCAGCCTCCGGTTTAGGGTGGCCAATACGGCCAGCAGCGTGAGCAGCACCAACAACCCCAGTTCCCAGCACACCAGCAGCATGATCCTCGTCCCTATCAGCACGGACAACCTTAGAGCAGCAGCAGTATCACTCATAGTACCCCTCTCACCCTCCTCCACAACAGCCGCCTCAGTTTCAGAGAGGCCACTCGTCAGGTTCTCATGGGTCGATCTATGAGAACCCTGCCCTAGATGACTTAGCCCGCCTCGTATCCATGCAGCATGCCACCTTCCGACGGGAGATGGACAAGTTTCGACAGGAGATGAGGGAGATTGTGAGAGGGAAGGCTGTTATTCCTGCATAAATCAAGCCCAATCCGAACAACCTCAAGTGGAAGTCTGAGCAGGTAGATTTCACTGATATTACCACTCCTAATGCTTCACTTGGTGATGTTTCTGCATACATGTTTGATGCTGATTTTGTTACACTTAGGAGCGGTAGGATGCCAACAGGCGATGCCTCGTTTGAGCGATGATCCCATGCCACTTCAGGAGCGGCAGACAAGGAGGAGAGAGGTGCTGATGCCGCTCATGAGCATGATGATGATGGTGGCGCTGACGCCACCAAGGACATTGATGCAGCTGACGGTACTGAGGCCGTCACTTCACCAGATGGGGGAGGTGGTGCTGATGCCACCATACCAGTTGCTGAGCCAAAGCGTGGTACTAATGTCATGATTCCAGATGCTGGGGGTGGTACTAAGGCCACCATTTTTAGTTCTGCTATTCATGTTGTTTTCCCTTCAATTCATGTATCTCAAGACATTTCTGTGAATAAAGGAAAGGGTTTGTTATTTTGAGATCCACCTGTGTTGATTGATGATGTCTGTGTGGATTCTGCTTTGCCTGAGCATTCCAGACCCGATCCTAGTCCTTCATCTGAGAAGGACCCAGCAGTCCCCTTTCCCCAAGCACTCCACTTGGCTAAGGGGCCAAAAAACGAAAATCAGAAGAAAAAAAGTCCCACCAGCTAGAGTTGAACCAGCAGGTGACGGACAGATTTCATATACAGCTGACTCTACAGGAGGCCTTGGAGCACATACCTCTCTTCCAGACATCCCTCAGAGACAGGACTACAGTTAAGAGGAAAAGGCAGAACCACTAGGCAGAGATCCGTGTGCACACTTATGCCACATGCTTTGCGATCCAGAACCATTTGCCAGCCAAGAGGCCAGGTGCAGGAGCCCCCATATGTCATATGACATATTCATGAGCAGAGGTTCGACCGAACTCTATTAGACAGCGATTCGTCGATCAACCTACTTCCGACAGCCCAACTCGACCGGTTCGATTTGGGCCCTCTACGACAGAGCAGGGTGGTCCTTCAGTTTGCTGATCGATATGTCAAGTGGCCGAAGGGGTTGCTGAAGGACGTTGTCGTCACGATTCAGTTCCTGAGATTCCATGTGGACTTCGTTGTGTTGGACATGGAGATCCCTGAGTCCGTGACCAATAACCCCATCATTCTAGGATGCATGTTCTTGGCCATAACCAAGGCAGTATCTGATCATGATAGCGGGAAGGTATACTTTCACATCGAGGGTGAGAGTATACAAATAGAGAAGGTCGAGGAGACTAGAGACAGAGATTCAACTTGCTCAGAGCCGCATTCAGATTCAGAGCAGATGACAGAGGCAGGGCCAAGACATCCACCAGGACTGTGATTTTGTGATTACAAATGATGAGGCAGTTTGGATAGATCCAACAGCACATTCCATCCTCTCACCTTCAGAGTTCGCAGATGCGCAGATGCTAGCAGAGGAGAGCTTGGAGAGCACATTCGTGGTCCAGGATATATCTCAAGAAACAGATCCAGTTCTCGATCGTGAGGCAGATTTTTCTAGTGATTCTGATACAGATCCCTTGAAGTCAGATTTAGACTGGGCAGAGTTTGATGATTTGATACCGTGTCTGACTTCCACAGAGCCTACATCTAGGGAGGAGGCTGATTCCATGCAGAACAGAGACACACCAGCAGAGCAGCCTTCACCAGATTCAGATTGCCAGCGAGAGTTCTCCTTCTCCCATGCAGATTTGGTCACATTCACTCAGACATTTCAGAGGCCAGATCCACCAGCACCGAGTTGTCCAGAGCAGAAGCCTTTACCATCATCACTGAAGTATAGGTTCCTTGCGGGTGAGCATGAGATGTACACAGTCGTTATCTCATCGGATTTGACTGGAGAGCAAGAATTCCGTTTGATGGGGGTTCTTGAAAGAACTGCAAGACGATGGGATGGTATGTAGCCGATCTCCATGGGATAAGTCTGGCCATGTGCTCCCATCATATCTATCTTGAGGAGGACGCGAAGCCGTCATGTGAGTTCTAGCGACGGCTGAACCCGAACCTTCGAGATGTTGTCATGAAGGAGATCTCAAATGGTGGAGCGCCGATTTTATCTACCCCATCTCCGATTCCAAATGGGTCAGTCCTCTACATGTGATGCCCAATAAGATGGGTATCACCACAGTTGTTAGTGAGTCTGGAGAGGAGATCGCTACCCGGGTACCCAATTCTTGGCGGGTCTGTGTGGACTACAGACTATTGAACCAGGCCACCAAGAAGAATCATTTCATTGCCTGTTATTGATCAGATTATAGAGAGGCTAGCTAGGAAGAGCCATTACTATTTCTTGTACGGGTACTCCGGATATAATCTGGTGGCCATTGCACCCGAGGACCAAGAAAAGACCACCTTCACCTGTCCCTTCGGGACATATGCTTTCAGACGCATGTCCTTTGGATTGTGCAATGCTCCGACGACATTCCAGAGCTCCATGTTGTCCATCTTTTCGGACATGGTGGGGGAGTGCTTGGAGGTCTTCATGGATGACTTTTCAGTCTACGGCGACGGATTCGATTCTTGTCTTGACTGCCTAGACCGCGTCCTCCAGCGATGTATTGAGGCTCACCTTGTGCATTCATGGGAGAAGAGTCACTTCATGGTGACTCAAGGGATGGTGCTTGACCATATCATCTCCAACAGGGGCATGGAGGTTGATACCGTCGAAGGTGGATATCACTAGAAAACTCAATCCACCGTCCAATTTATGACAGTTACAGTCTTTTCTGGGGTACGTCGGTTTCTATCAACGATTCATTCATGATTTCAGGAGGATTTCCCGATCGTTGACTGACCTGCTGACGAAAGACACCGAGTTCCTTGTTGATGATAAGTGTCTAGCATCATTTGAGACTCTTAAGAGTCTAGTTGTAGAGGTTCCTGTCCTCCGCAGCCTGATTGGTCTCTCCCATTCGAGATCATGACGGATGCCTCCGATTTCACCGTAGGGGTCGTGCTAGGACAGAGGAGGGATGGAGTCCCCTTTGCTATTCACTACGCTAGCCAGACTTTGGATGCCGCTCAGCGGAACTACACCTTCACTGAGAAGGAGATGCTAGTCGTAGTATTCACCCTAGATAAGTTCAGATTGTACATCATTGGATCTAGAGTGACCATTGACGGGCGTATCGCACCCTTAGTTAATTCGAGCAAATTAATGTCCAAATTACTTTTAATCGTTCGTTGCAGTCGGATACGAGAGGCTAGTCAAAACCACTTTAATTAGATTCGAGTTAATTTCAAGCGGTAAATTTTTTTACTTGGTGAAGTCTAAGGTCGAACTCAGGGAGGCAACTGTCTCCTTAGGTAAATTTAGCACAGATCAAGTGTGAGATTTTCAGGGAAAATATTTTTGGTCTTTTTCTATTTTCTATGCAGACTCATGCAAAAATGCAGGCCAATATAACAATTAATTCAATTAAGATATCAAATGAAATCCAAAAATTTTAAAAATTGGTCAGATGATTAATTATGATGAAAATGAGTTACCCTAATTTTTTTTGGATTTTTTAGACACTAAATGGATTTTCTGAAAATTAAATATGCAGACAGAGTGATTTTCACTATTTAATTATTAATAAATAACAAATCACAATTTTTTCGAGAAACAAAATTATCCTAGATATCACTCAAGATAAGGAATCCAGGAAAATTGAAAGATCTTAATTTTACTGTGAAATGAATTTATTAGAATTAAAATAAGAAAATCACTCAACAATTTATTTAGGCCTCGATATGCGTGCAAATGGCATGAAATTTTTATGGTATGTTAAGAATACTGTCCTTAAGCTACTGTGAATTTTTTATGATTTTTGGAAGCACAGAGAATTAACTACAAATCAAAAGGTGTCACTAGGCAAAAGATGTCAAAAATGCACCAATTAATTCATTAATAATTCTACTGAGATTACAAAAATGTGACACATGGACCAATAGACAGAGGACAAGTTTCTCAACAAAATGCAACTTTTAGATTTGCAAAATGATGTAAAATGCAACCTAGGGATGCATGCAAACACAGGGGTGTAAATGCAATACAGAAAGTTAAAAATACAATAAGCAAATATGCGGACAGGGACTAAAATGCAATTACCTATAATGTTGGGGACTCGAGTGCAAATTCTACAAAGGGCACGTGCTCCTCACGTGGGCTCAGCTTCACAGGGACCTTTTTGCAAATATGGAAAGCTCCAGGGGCCTCTGTGTAATTTTCCCACCGCACGTTCTCCTCACGTGGGCGGCTTAGGCTCGGATGGCTGCGGAGGCTCGGGCCGAGGCTCGGGCGACGATGGAGGTCTGGAGTGAGGCTCGGTGTAGCCTCGGGTCGTCCGAGCCTAGGGTTGGGGGGCAAGGCTCGGTCTTCGTCGACGTGGCTAGCTGCGGGCCTTTGGATCAAGATCGATCCAAAGGATGGCGGTGATGATGCGTGGCAAGATCAGAATCCGTCAGATCTGGATAGATCTAACGGTGGTCGATGGAGGCTGAAGATGATGACGTGGCGTTCTCCTGAGCGTGGATCAATGATGATCCTACGGTCGTTGGCAGCTCCAGTGGGCGGGCGACGTGGCTAACTGCGAACCGTTCGATCGAGATGATCGAACGGCCTCTGGGGCTTCTTCCTCGATGGCCCTCCGCCTCCTGCGGAGGAGAAGGCGGGGCTCCGACGTTGCTGTCTTTGCTCCGCCTTCCCTCCCGTCGTCGGTGAAGGTCGATGGCGAGTCGGAGGTATCTCGGAAGATGCGCGGATGGTCGACGAAGCTCCTGGTGACCTCAGGAGTGAGAGAGGGCCGTCGGAGGTTGTTGGCGACGAAGCTCGAAGATGACTCCGGCGAGCTTCCGTTCAATGAGACGCGGGGTACCTGCAAGTGTTAAAGAGAGAGCCGGAGCTTGTGCGTGTGTTTGTGGAGAGGTGGAGGTAGTCGGCGAGGCCTAAGGCGTGAGGAAGATGGGTAGGCGATGGTGCTCCGACCAAGTGGCGGAGCTGAGCTGATGAAGGTTGACGTGCGTCGTCGGGGGACGTGAAAGCTACCGCGAGGATGGAAGCTTCGACGCGAAGCTCGGCGAGATGGAACGGAAGCGAGAGGATGACCGGTGGCGGCGAATAAAAATCGAGAAAAACGAAGAATAAAAGAATCGAAGATCGTAGATGGATGGAGGGATTTACCTGGGGATCGGAGCTCGGTCTCGAGTTCCAGGGTCGTCGCTCTAGGGATCGGTAGGGTCCCGAGCTCGTGCAGCTACTCGGAGGAGCGGCTGCGACATGGCGGCGGTACCGTGGATCTCGCCGGAGAAGAAACCCTTCTTCTCTCAAAGGATCGTCGAATTGCTGTCACCAAATGGAGGATCTGAGCTCAGGGAAGCTCTCTGGAGTGGCGGATGCGGCTGAAGTTGGCCGGTGGTGGCGTATTTATAGGATGGAGTTGGTGGGTTGGCTGGTGACGAGGTGAGGTTTGTGGTCGACGTGGGGCGACTCTGGTGGGAGTCGTGGGAAGCGAGGGAGCTGGCGAGGGTGAGGGAGGAGTGCTCTCCATTGTGGTGGTGTTGGTGGTCGGAGAGGGTGGATGAAGTGCTGCCAAGAATAGGAAGGGTGTGGCTTGTTTCGCAAGGGGAGAGATCGTGGGCGAGTGGCGTCCGGAGGTAGACGACGGAGCTACACCGTTGGATCTGGTGATCCAACGGTGATGATAGAAGCGGTATGGGACGTGTGTGATTAGATCAAGGCGCGTAGATGATGGGCCGTGATCGCGCCACGTGGAGGGCGCTGGGCGAAGCGCGGGCGAACGGCTTGGATGAGGAGATGGAGAGGATCGAAGAGACGAGGAACGCCAACGGAGGAGCGGCTGTGATGGGCTCGATCAGATGGTTCATCTGCCGCCACGTGGCGAGCTCTGGAAGAGGCGCGAGCGGATAGTGCGGATTGAAGGCATGAGATGATCTGACGGCCCAGACAAAGGGGCGTACGTGGAAAAGACTGAGTCGTTGGATCAAAGAGGAGGATCCAACGGTTGAGGATGCAGGCGGATGAGGCAAGGGGAGCGGGCCGCGTGGCGCAACCAGAGGGCGCCACGTGGCCTGCTGTGAGTGGCTGGAAGAAGATACATGTGTAGAGAGAAGAGGGGGCCGAATTTGGAAAAACTCAAAACATGAAAGTTGTAGATCTCGATGAGATCTACAAGTTTCATGTTGACCAAAGACGGAGATGAGGTCAAATATGATACATAAACACAAGGATACAAATATATATATATATATGTAGTATACAAAGTGGCCCCAAAAACCCAACTTTCCCATACAAGCTCCAAATTCAATGAAATTAGTCTCATTTTAAAGGTCTTTTAATGTGTAGTATTCTAAGAGTCAGTAGACCTAATTCGGAGTTTGTATGAGGGCTTTATGTGCATTTTAGTATACAGGGGTTCTCAGGCTTTATTGGTTATTTTACAAAGGGGATTTTTGGCATTCTTCCCTATATGATTAACTGAGTACAAATTATAGAGAAGAGATTATTTTAGTGAATGGGTATTTTACAAGTGATTTTTGGCTTCTTATTTAAATGCAAATGGACTGCTAACATGTATGAATTATGAATGTATGCAAGAATGCTATTTATGCAATATAAAGGGAAACATGCATCTATTTTCTCGAAACAAGGCTCTATTTTTGACTTTTGAAGTGATGAATCACAGATTCATCAACCATCTTTACCGATCATATCGCCATCACGTACCTCATGGCAAAGAAGGATGCCAAAGCCAGATTGACCAGATGGATCCTTATACTCCAGGAGTTTGATATAGAGATTAAGGATAAGCCTGGAGTCAAGAATGTGGTGGCAGATCATCTCTCCCGTTTGGAGTTTCTTGCGGATTCTGAGCAGATTTTCCAGATGAGGCGATCCTTGCTATCGCCTTTCTCCCGTGGTACACTGATATTGTGAACTATCTTGTTGCCAAGAAAGTTCCACAAGATTGGCCCAGGCAGCGACTTGAGACCTTCCTTCGTGAAGGCCAAGTTCTACCATTGGGAGGATCCCTTCCTTTATCATGAAGGAGGGGATAGCATCTGGTGTCAATGCATTCCTCAGGAGGAGCACCATAGTGTCCTCACTTACTGCCACAATCTTAAGGCAGGAGGACATCACTCTGGGAGGAGAACGGCATAGAAAGTGCTCCAATCCGGCCCATGGTGTCCTACTCTCTTCAAGGACTCTGATGAGTTCATGAAGAGGTGTACTGACTGTCAGAGGATGGGCACTTGTGGACAGCGTGATATGATGCCGATGCAAACCATTCACTTCTGTGAGGTTTTTAAAGAATGTGGCATCGATTTCATGGGTCCATTCCCTAAGAGTCAAGGATTCGATTACATTCTGTTGGCCGTTGATTATGTGAGTCATTGGGTTGAGGCCATCCCTGCCCGAATCGCAGATGCTAGGACTGTTTGCCGATTTTTGAGGAAGAATATCATTTCACGGTTCGGGGTACCTCGAGTGCTGATTTCTGATGGGGGTCTCATTTTGTCAACGACAAGGTAAAGGCCCTTGCTAGCGAGTTCAGTATAGACCATCGAGTAGCCACAACGGACCACCCTCAGACCAATGGTCTTGCTGAAGTGTCGAACAGGGAGATCAATACTATATTGCAGAAGGTCGTCCGCCCTGACCGAAAGGATTGGTCACAGCTTTTGGACTCGGTCTTGTAGGCATATCGAACGTCCTTCAAGATGCCTTTGGGTACATCTCCCTTTCGCCTCGTTTATGGCAAGCCCTGCCATTTACCTGGTAAGCTGAGACATAGGTCACTTTGGGCAGTCACTGATATACTTTTGGATCCAGTGAGGGTAGGAGATCAAAGGAGGATAGAGTTAGCAGCCCTGGAGGAGCTTCGTGACACAGCCTTTTCGAGCAGCCTACAATATAAGGAGAGAGTGAAGGAGTGGCATGATTCTCATATTAGCCACAATCAGTTTGAGCCAGGACAAAGAGTATGGTTGTTTGATGCTAGGCTTCGTTTATTTCCATGGAAGCTACAGAGAAAATGGAAGGGACCCTATCTGATCCGAAATGTACATGACAATGGGGAGTATTGATACATCTGAGTTGTCTTCTGATGCTACCTTTCGTGTTAACGAGCATGGCTCAAACCATATCTAGATCATGAGCTGCTGGTCGTTGACGTTGCCCCCATTCATCTTGCGTGAGATGTAGTCTTTTGACTCACATCTATTGCATCTCATGCCTGATTATCACTGTTCTTCCGACTTGTATAGATCCAGTTGTTTATATCACTCCATTCTTTAGTCCACACCCCATATTTATCTTATGATTATGCTATACATAGGGTGTACTTTACCTAAGTATAGGGGGTGTAGGACTCTTGGGTATTCTTTTGATTCTATCTACCTCTGTTTTGCTTCCTATACTTAGGGATATTTTACCCTAAGTATAGGGGAGTAGACTCTGTACATTCTCCCACTCAGATTTCCCTTCATGTACAACTTGTTGTACTTAGGATTACTTGATCCTAAGTATAGGGGGAAACACCGAGTCCACTTCATTCTATTCTATGATTTGTCGTTGTAGTATACCATTCCTTTTCACTTACCTATACTAAGAACGAGTTATGTCTTCTTCATCGCTCTTGATTCACTCTGAGGACATCGTTCGAGCTAAGCATAGGAGGGTGTCGTATATATTTCATATATACTTTAACCATAACTCGTACTTTGTGTGAGTGTGTTAATAAATAAAATGGCTAAAAAACAATAAAATTTTAAAATTTTTCCTTGTACATAAATTCTTATTGCATATACATAGCTATTTATAAAAATTACGTTTGTACAAATGATTGTAAAAATGATTTGTGTCAATAGTTTGTAAATATTTTGATATCAAAATTATGTATATAGTACAAAATTTTTGTAAAATGTTTTGAAAAAAAAGTTTGCAAAAATCTTGTGTAAATGTGTGTAAATATTTTGCAAAACTTCACATTCATGCATACATCCATGTTTTCAAAAATTTTTCACATTTTCAAAATCTTGTAAAAATTGCATATTTGTAAATATTTGTACAGTTTTTTCAAATTATAGTTGACATTTAAGCAGGCCTGGAATTAAATTAGAAAATGGAGCTTGGTTAAAACCTTAATCCACCTAATTCTAAGAGGAACCTTATAGAGCTTAGGATTAAGACTTTTCAGGTCCTTTTGGGACTTAATTCTTTAATTCCACTAGGCTATGAGCATATGTCATCTTGATGAGCTTAAGTAGAACACTTAACAATGCACACATGACTCTCAGGGACAATGGCTTTACTTGCACCAGCACTTTACACATAGCTCTCCACGGATGAGGTGGTGAGGAGGCAGTTTCCTTTGGCTTGGGGTAGCATACGAGGGTAGTACTTCTAGGCAAAACCTCTCTTCTTCTTATAGTAAAGGAAGTGCATCTCAACTTGGTCTGGTGGTGATGAAGTCTAAAGACAGGAGTTGTGGGTTGCAATAAAGCTTCAAAAGAGGGATAGTCTACTGGCTCACGAGGAAAAACTCCTTATGTATATATGTTGCACCATGTAGATATGTTGTACATATGCACATCAAAAAAATGAAAAAAAAATGTGCAAAGAAAAAAAAAGCTCCAAAAAAGTAGTGGGTCTGATCGAAATAAAATACCCCAGGAGTGTATATAGCCAAATAAAACAAAGCTTCTGTTATACATGACCATCTCATGAAGCTTGCAGTGGGAGACTCAGCTACACTGGTTGGGCTCCCAAGGATACATGGCTACACTGGTCATGGTCCATTCTCTTCTTCCCCCTCTTCTTGAGCCGGTTGTACTTGAACTTAGAAGGGAATACCCCGCTCCTCGAGGAAAAAATTGCTAGGTTGAGGCATTAGAGTTACCTTGTTAAGAGGGGTTATCGCTTTGTCATTTTTAGGTGGGGAGCTACATATCACTTACACAGTACAAGGAAAGATTCATGGTCATTAGAGTTTGTGTATGTAGACTTGTTCTGATCTGATTTATTGAGGAGTCTTGACCTTAGATTGGTGGAACTTAGAGGCTATTGAGTTTTAAGCTTAAGTCCAAATAAGGTTCCGACAAATTAATAATCCAAAGCTCTGACTGAGCTCCATATTTCAATTTAATGAAGGAAAGTTTAATAATCAACCTTGATTTCCCTTCTTTTTCTTTTTCTTTCTCTTTTTCACTTCTTTTTCAAATAAGTGTTTGCTAAGGGACTAGCAAATGTAAAGTATAGGGGGGTGATGAATCCCCATTCATCACTCTTTATTCTTTTATTTTAGCTAAAAATATTTGCAAAACACAATGTAGATAGTTGTAAATACAATAAATTACCAAGTTGCATGCTTTGTGTAAATATCAATAATTAGCATGTTTTTGTGTAAAAATAAAAGAATAATGAAATAAAGAAAAAAAGGAAATATTTACAATAAAGATTGAGTGATATGAACCCAAGGGAGGGCCAAACATTGGCCTGACCGCAAAATAAAACAAGTAGAGAGAGATAAGGCCATTCACCTCATAGATATCACTCCTTCATGTATATATTGTATTTTCATAAAAAATAAAAATAAAAATGGGTTTGTATTAATTTTTATATATTCCTAAAAATAAAATAAAAATAAGAAAAATGAAATAAAATAAAAATAAAATCACTTCTCTCTCCTACCCTTGTACATACCATGTATATATGTACCTATATCTATTTATTTTACCCTTGTAAATAAATAATAAAAATAAAATAAAAATTATTTTATATCCCAAATTTTATGTTGTAAATAAATAAAATATAAAATTAGGGTAATTATACAAAAATAAACTAATAAAAATAAAAATTGAAAATGCATAGGTATTTTATACCTGTATATAATATTATATTATGTATATACATTAATTTATTTCTCAAAAAAATATATAAAAATCATTAAAAATAATTTAAAAAATAATAAACATTTTTCAATTTATAAATATTTTTAAATAAAATCATTTGCTATTTTTTAATTAATTTATAAATAATTTTTGGCTTGGAATTATCTGATTGGTCCACGGGGGATTGTTGACCCTCGGTCAACTCCCCCCCCCTTGGACCACATTTCCTTCCGGATCCGGTTTTTGACCCGATTTCTCCAAATTTTCTGGATTAATCCGCTCACCATTTACCTTGATTAGAGGCTCTGATTTCCAAGGAGTGATCTGTGATCCCCGTGTACCTTCTCTCTTAGGGATCCGCTCCTTGGAATGCATGTCCGATCCCCATCTTCTCGACCTTCACTCATATAAAGCTCGACCGAGAGCTGCCTTTTTCCTTTCTCCGGCCATTGTCTTTGGCTCCCAAGACCTCCATTCCTTCACCTTGAGTGACAACGAGCATGAGGGACTGTTGCAGCGAGGACCGAGGAGCTTTAGCCCCAGATCCGGCGAGTCACGTCACCGTGCTTCGCCACTAGCGAGCCTGAGCCTCTAGAGACGTCGCTCCATCGAGGCGAAGAGACCAGAAGGACCAGTACCTCCATCATAGATGGATTCCTCCATCAGGTAGCGTAGATAGTCTTTAGTTAGCTTAGATTTTCGAATCTTCGTTTTCTGGTCAGAACCCTTCGCTGGCCATTTCTCTGTGCTCCGATAACCCATTTGCCCATCCGACTACCCTATCAACTTCGCGAGACTCTTCCCCACCTTCTTCGTCCCTTCTGCCACTCTGGATCGACCCGGAACAGGGATATCGACTCTCCTCCGTCGTCGCTCGTCGGAGAGCGCTGCCCCGCCCCCTACGTCCTCCCACTTCACCCGCTAACGGGTCGAGGAAATTCGCCCTCGACCCAGTAAGCTTCCTGTGCAAGTTTGAAATCCAACAGACCTCATCTGGAGGTCCAAACGTCGAAGAATAGGAGATCCAGGTCTCCCTCTTCACCAGGGTAGTCCAGGACCTGTCGGCCTCACCGGAGACATTCATCAGTTGCGTACCATCACCGCCATCGTTTTCCCTTTCAGAGCAGCCTCGGAGGAGTCCCCTAGCACGCGCAACGGTCGGACGAAGTTTGCCTGCGACTTGCTCATCCAGAGCCCTCCTCTGTCGTCCGATCGAGCTCATCCGCTAGTTCTTATCTCAGCCATCCATCTGCGGGTAGCTCCTAGCCGTCCGATCCATCTATGGATCAAATCCAAGGTGTTGATCATAGAAGGGGTATATGCGAACCACAGCCGTCCGATCATGAGTGGATCTCCTTCAGCCGTTGGATCTTAAAAATAAGGGTAAATTTCACTTAGTCCTTTCTGCTTTAGCATTTACGTTTCAGTCCTGTAACTATTTGTCGTAGTTGTTTTTAATTTGGATAAATTACACTATGAATCTTAGATTTTCAGATTTTGCATTTTAGTCCCTCTGTTTGTGGAGCACATGCCTCGTCACGTGATTTTTCTGGGATATATACATGTATGGGCTCGGGTTTAATGAATGTTCTGGTTTGAAAGTTTAGTTTCAATATTTGCATTTATGCCCCTGTGCGTGCTGGATTAGAACATGTGCCGAATTTGATGTGAAAATTGCATTGAGCTCCCTATATTTTTAGCACGTGTTATAGTTTAGCCCTTGAAACTTATTTTCTTTACATCTAGGTCCCTATGTGGTGTACATGTTTGTGGATTGAATAAAATATCAAATCAACTCTAAATCTCTTGAAATTTGGATAAGTGGCCCCTGCCGCTGTGTAAAAATTTCATTGATTTTTTGGGACATTTTTGTTTTGATTTTATATTTTAAAAATTCAGCAACCCTCATTTTTACTATTGTTTCAATTTAAAAATCGACTAAAAATATAAAAAAATCTTCAAAAATTCTAAAAAAATTGTGGTTTGCTTGTTTTGATGTGTTTTTACTTCAGTTCAATTTTTGTTGCATTTGGCATTATAAAAACCTTAAAAATTGAAAACCCCTAAAAAACTCATAAAAATAATTAAAAATTCTAAAAAATTCAATTTCTTCTTCTATAGTTAAGACTTTATTTATAGTTTTCATAAAATTGTCTCCAGAGTTTTAGAGGCTATTTTTATATTTTAGAATAGTCTTTCAAATCTGGTTGCACAATAGATACGATTTTCTATCTTCTTTCATTTTTTATAAAATCAATTAGAAATCATAAAAACCTGAGAAAATTATCAAAAACACTTGAAAAATTATAAAATCCAAAAACATTTTTATTTCAATTTTCTGACTTAGTTTGTGTTGTTAAATAATTAGTTGATTGTGACTTTTTGGCCTTCTTTTATATTTTCATCATAATTAAAAATCACAAAAAAATTAAAAACCCATAAAATCCACCAAAAAATTTTTCTTCTTTTCATTTGATTTTTTGACTACTTCGTAGGATTTTAAACCAGTACGTGCTCCTTGATTTCGACCCTGGTCGCTATACCAGGTCATATAAAATAGCGAGACCGCTATTCGACCTATTTGATTGATTAATTTATTTGGTGGTCTTGATTTCTTGTTGATTCCGACTCGAGGAGTTCAGGTCGCAACGAGCCTTTACACCTATCTCCCTTAGTCTCTCGGTTATTCGGCTCATCAATAAACCTTGGGGAGATGTGAGAAATCAGGATAATTCGAGGGGCGAGAATGAATGATTATATTCAAATAACGAGTTCTCTCTCAAAGTAAAACAAAAACCATCCAATGGATCAGGAATATCATGCTCAAAGAACTCTTGGTCAAGATCAAAGAGATCATTCAACTGCTAGTATGAAGGGAACTGAGTTTAAGAAATATTGGACATCATTTGATCCTTAGAGTTAAGGGTGGAAGGGAGGGAAAACATGAGTGATGGTGATTTTTTATTTCTCATTTTTGATTTTTTTTAAGGTGACTACTAATGATCTAGAGATGATGATCGTAACCAACGCAACACCAAACACAAACATTCACAATGCAAACCCATGATTCACTAACTCAACGCAATGTGAAGACCGGGAAGATTCGGTCAATTATCTTGTCAATTTAGAGTTAGGTGATCAAATAGAAAGTGGTACAAACACTTAGATTGGCTTATTGGATTTGGGCACTAACCTTAGTGTGTACGCGAGCAATTTTAAAACAAATACAATGAGGGGATTTCTCTCCCAAAACAATTATGTGAATTACTTACGTTTAATTTTAAGGGTCGAATTTTCTTTAGCAGTCCTGAATTTTAAGCGGTTCTCACTTGGTTTGAATATTTTCAATGAATCACCTACCGAGTGTCCAGTTTTCTTTTTAACTTGTGAGAGTAAAACAAGGAAGGAGATCGAAAATGCCAATGTGTGATTAAACACAATGATGTATGCAGGGGTTAGAGATGTGTACCTTGTCACCAACACTCTACATGCAGGGTGATCCGCGTAGAATTTTAATACAGAAAAATAAACTAACCTTTATGCAAATGCAAGTGAACTATCCTAACAATAGCTTCTATAACAGGCAAGAACCAATTTAATTTGACTAAGTTAATTACGCTCCATTCTATAGGTACAGAAATTCTTGTTTAGTGGGTTTGGACTTAATTAATTACCTTGCTCAAGAAAATTAATTAAAGCAATAAATAGATAGCTCACAAAATCCATGTGAAACAAAGAAAATAAGGCGATGAAAACAAAATCAGTGAGGCCCCCAAAGTGCACCGGCACTTGGCGAAACACACCCCGCAATAAATTAATGTCCATTTATAAGAATTCAAATGCTAGAAATAAAGAAAATAAAGTCTAAAATATTTTTTCCACATCTTCTTATCCACCTCTCATGCTCTCCTACGGCTTCGAGAAGAATCAAGCCACCTTCGCTTCATATGGGAGCTTCAGCTCTCTTAGGATTACCTCCTTTGCTTTACAGGCCCTCGCAAGAAAGAAGAAAGAAACAATGCGTAAGAAACACAATTATAAAATATGAGCATGAAAAAATGAAATAAATATAGTGAATATGAACAATGTGATGAATGTGGAAAAATATATACAAGAATGTACAACCCAGAATAGCAAGTTAAAAGAGAAACCAAACTTCCCTCATCATGTCTCTCCGACCATTTCGCCACTTTTTAGGTACTAATCGAAACCATTTTGTCTGAGATAAATTGTATTGATAATGGCTTTTTAACCAACTTTTCCATTCATTTATTCTAGACTTATTAATATTAATTTGCATATGTTTTGATTTGGAATCAAATATTCCTTGTGTCTCACAATAATCCTTAATTTGATCCTTAAGGAAAAGATGAGTTCCGTGATACTGAAGTACAGGTCTCAGGTTATATTTGTTACTAGCTTGAATTTGTGATATTTTGTAAAATACATATGCTTGGGACAAAGAGGATAAATCACAATAAGGATTTAAATTCTTACTACTAATATTAAAAAGATACTTTTTATAGTTAAAATAAAGGGAATCATATTTTTATTCGGTTCATCAATATCATTTATGAGAATAAATGTACAAGTTGACACAAAAAAATCCAGGCTCAAACAAACGAATTTATTATAGTTTTTCAAGATGAAATAATTACAAAAATATGCTCCAAGAGAAATATTTTTCTATTTAATTAACCTATATAGCAATAGGATCGAACTCATGGAGGCTACAAATCCTGAGGGTTATTCAAATAATCGAAAAAAAATCAATTAAAGGAAAAAGGAATCTCAAATGCTAACTATCTTGGTTTTTGTGATTTTTTATCCTTTTCATTTTTTATTAATTTTTTATTTGTATTTCTTTATTTTGATTTTGTTAATTTTTTGTGATTTTAATTTGCAATTTTTTTATTTTTCAAAATATAGTTTTCAAAAAAATTCTACACAAAAGAAATGCAATTTTTTAGTTTTCAAATATGATAAAAATCTTAAAAACATCCGAATAAAATCTTTTTGTATTTTCTTATGATTTTTACTATTTTGTAATTTTTTTAGAGATTTTTAGAATTTTATAGGATTTTTAAAATGAATAAAAATAAAAGAAAATGCAAACAGTGAGAAAACATGATTATTTCACAAATTAAAAATATGAAATAAAATAAAAAAATTCAAAAATTATTTTTTTTATAAAACTATAGAAAAATATTTACAAATAGAAACTTAAATCTCATTTTTTATTGTCAACAATATGTGATTTTTTTAATATTTTTAGTATTTTACCATTTTTTTATAAATAATTAATCACAAAAATTGTACAAGAAATTAAACATAGAAAATTAAAACTATTCTAATGTTTTTGAATTTTTGAAGCAATATTTGAGTTTTTATGAATTTTTGAATTTCAAACAGAGAAAATGATATTATTTTTTTATTTTTTTAATAATATCAAATTATGGTAAAACGCAATGAAAATGTTATACAATGATCAATCATACAGCAGGAGTATTACAAGATTTTCGCAGAATTTATTGACCATGCAAAACATTTATTTTAATAATAAAAATCAAGCAATTAAGAGTCTGGGGCACAGGGACTTAACTGTAATTACTCAAAGTTTTACAACTAAAAATTAGCAGGAAATAAATAGTTGGGAAGAACGTGTAACTTACCCAGTGATGAGTGCAATGCACGTGTTTAAGCTTTGGCAGGGGCCTTTTTGTAATATACAAAACTTCAAGGGACGTCTTTACAATTTACTCAAAATTTTGCTTATTTTTAATTCTTCTAGGGTTCACGCTTCTCCTCTTCAAAGTTCCAATCCCAAAGGAAAGGGAGCGCCGCCCCACACTTCTTCTCTAAGCAAGGAGGACGACGGCAGCGCGGATAATCGGCGAACCACGGCAGGCACTGCTAGTTGGTAGCGACGGTGAATAACGACGGCGGAACGTAGACATGGCTGGATGGTGGCGTGCGCACTAGATGACGGCAGAGGGCGTCACGTCTTCAACGGCGAGGCGGGGGCGCGTCTCCAGATCTGGGCGGCTGAGCCGTCGGCAGTTTCCTTCAAGGCAGAAGGGTGGCACCTGCACTGGACGTGGTTAAGGCGGGGGGTGGGTCCTTCGCGCAGGGCGACACACGCCTCTACGGATCAGGTGACAGCCGGTTGCGGGTGGATCGGAGGATATAGAGATGGTTGTCAACAGGGGCGGAACTAGCATATAAGTTAGGGGGGCCATGGCCCCTCCTTAATTATTATATTTCACTTATATAATGTTATTAAATTTTAATATGGCCCCTGCTTAACGTTAAAATATAGAAAACATAAGGTCAAATGTGATCACTAAATGCTCATTGTCTTATTGGTAAAGTGTTGTTCCCTGTATTAAAAGAACCAAGGATCGAATCTCATGCTTGTACTTTTTGTCAAAAAAAAATTAACTCTACTTGGCCCCCCCTATATAAAATTCTTGGTTCCGCCCCTGGTTGTCAATGCGAGGGCAATGACATGTCTCCTCCACACGGGTGGCTGAGGCGGGCTTGCGAGGGCGGTTTGGCGGCATGCGGTGGAAGCGCACGGGTGCCATCTGCGGGGAAGAGGGGCAGCACCTGCCATGTTGCCTTTTTGTGTCTGTTTTTTTGTAAATACAGAAACAATAGATGTAAAAAAATATTTTTTTCTTTTTTTGTAAAAAAATAGAATCAGCAGAAACTCTTTTTTTTTGAAGCAGCAAATATATATATTTAATTTTTGTAAAAAAAATCTCGCACCTATGATAAAATACAGATATACGACTCGAACATGATGGATCAGTCCAAAATCAAATGCATAAAATGTGACTAGATGTGGATTCGGTGAAAATGAAAGATCGAATCCGTGTCTCCGACCACCGTACGCGGTCGAAGTTGAGTGGGCGTGAGAGGTAGAATGTGAACCGATGAGATCAAGTAGGTGATAATGAAATTGAAATCGAGGGTGAATCAAATTGTGATGGTGATTAAAAATTGATTAATTAATATCTTGAAAAAAATAACAATGAAATAAAAATAGAAGAATTAAATTAAGATTAACCAAGTTTAAAAATGAGAAGAAAAAAATGGATCTCATCGTGGGAGCGGAAAATACTGTAATCACGTCGACGAAGGCCGACGCGTTATTACCAGAGGGCTCAGAGGCTAGGCACCTCTCTGCAACAGGAAGATTTATGAAGAATAGGCTCCTCTCACCAAAGATTGATCAAATTGAAACGAGGGAGGAGGAGCCATATTAATAGATAAAAGAATGCAGTTTGAGTTTTGAAAAGTTGAATGAAGATAAGTGATAAGAAAAAAATTTGAAATGAGATAAAGATAAGAATGGAGATTAGTGTTAAAATTGTTTACATAAATAATTTTTCTATTTTCGTCCCTTTTATTAAGTTAAATGATAAATGTTAATTTTTTTTATTTTTTGGTGTGGTTATTTAAGGGAATTGATTATATACATATAATATATACATCTTGTACATTATATACATATCTAAATAAGGAAATTAGTTTTTTTGTTTTAAATGTTTTTATTTTTTATTTTTATTTGAAATAATTATTAAAAAATATTTACAAATACAATATATATAAAAATAAATATGCATACATAAAATAAATGGTAAAATTGCATAAACCACCCCATAAAATCATCTTTTAAACCTAACTCCAAAAACTATGAAACCAAGCCATTTTAAGATAATTTAATTTAGAATACGTTAGAAGTGAGTTTGATTCAATTCAAGTTCATATTGAGTCAAAATCGGTTTTTTATTATCATTTTATTACTTTCTCCAGATGTGGTTATTTTTATTATGTACATGATTTTATTTTGTAATTATTTTTATTATTTAGAAAGTATTTTTATTTGCACTTTTGTTTTGAAATTTATTTAATTTGAGGTCAATTTATGCACAAATAAAATAGTGTTATTTTTATACAAATATACACAAAATAAAGGAGAAATATTTACAAAACATTTTTTTAGATTTCTGATTAAGGACCCTATCTCCCCCTACTTTATTCATGGTCAATCGGGTCAAGTCTTGACCTTCTCTCAAATTCAGGTCAGATTGTATCAATTACATATATACAGTCTTTTTTACTTTTCTTTATTTTTCCTTTGTTTACTAATTTATTTATTTTAAGTTAAAATAGTAATAAAAGTACAATATTTACACGCAGATGCAAGTTAGTAAGAATATGGAGTTAGTATTATATACATGTGTTGCATAAGGGATTTTAAGATAAAATAAATGAATAAAGATGATGAAATGCAGACTCATCAGAGCACTCTTCTTCTCATTCAATGCTAGCATCTCCTGTGAAGAAGATAGGTCTCCAAGTTATATCTCTATATCATTCTCTCTTGAACACTTTCTTTCTCACAAACATGAGGGAAAGGGGAAAAAGTGAAATGGGTTTTAGTAATAATGGGTTTTATGATTATTAATGAGAAGCGATAATGTGATATTAAACCCTATTCAGATATATATATACATATATATATTCAGATTTCAACTTTGGAAGTTATGGTAAATTAAGGTAAATAAAGAATTTGATTTTCTTTCTATTTTGGTGAAATCTTAGTTGTTACATATGTTGGACATGTGAGCTCCGGGCGAACCATTCTTACAACAAATGTTATTGTAACATATATGTTTTATCAATAAAAGTCAATAATGTTTCACTCCCTTTCTGAAATTAAATGAATGAATGAATGCACTATAAGGTCCTCTGTACAATTAGGGTTATGTACCATGGCCATATTGATGATCATATAGTTGTTGATTCATTAAATGAATCATAGAGGCTGGTGTTTGGATGAATATCTAAAGAGTTAGATAGAGGACTCATCAAGTACCGTCAAATGATTGTTAAGAGATGATCTACAACCTGAGTAGGAGATAACAATCCTTTCTCACAAAGGTTGATATCTGACCGACCTCTTGATGCAGGTCCTCTGCATGGGAATAGTGATTCAGAGGTGTCAGATTAGTTAAGTCAAAGGGTTGACTTAGCGAGATCGAGATAACCTTATGTCCTATATTGAATATTGTCACAGCATAGGCACACATCCTCTGACCGGAGATAGATGTGTTACTATATGTTTGAGTGTGTACATTTGGCAGACCAATAGGTTGATAACCTAACCAAGGTCTATACACCGGCGAGCTGGTGTGCATGTAAGGGCATTTGAGTAATACGATCTCTCAAAGGGATCATACAGGTTCACTAATGAACCGGAAGACATGAGATCACTTATGAGGTATTGGGACCGATCAAATTCCATGCATGGTCGTCGTGCTTTGGAAGAATGAAAAGAATTTGAATGTATGATATATGCTTTGGGAAAGCATATGATCCATATCGATTCCCAATGACCAAGGTTAAGAAACTTGATGATCAAACCCTGAAGAAGACAACGTAAAATTGATCTACATCTTCAGGTTGATCATAGGACTTCCAATATGAAGGATGTACAGGTATTGGGAATACCTGAAGGTGATGTAATCATAAACGATTGTATAACCATGATGCTTCCATTTTCGAGGGAGTGATGAAATAAGTTTGGATTTTAGTGGCTCCTCTTAGTAGAGAAGCAATATGATCTTGGTCCAGGTGTTGGACATTGGTCTGAATGAGATTCAGATGCAATGAGAAGATTAGATTTGTGGTCTTGATTTAATCAAGCATCTATGGGAGGTACGCAAGATCTGTATTTGAGATAAGATCTCAACATCCAAGTCACTATACATGGAACATTACAATCACCATGTCCTTATCTCCAAGTATCTGCGGAGACAGCACATTATTCTTGAAGGAGTTCAAGAATAATTCCTTTGATGAATTTTGTATCGAAGAAATAAGATGTTGATAATTAAATGATATTTAATTATCAAGAATAACATGAATAGGATTCATATTGTGAGAATGATTATCCAAGATAATTAAATGGGATTTAATTATCAAGGAAATGAAGATTGTGGATATACTATCCATAATATCTTTGTATATATTATAAATATGATTTATAATATATTAGAGACAGGGCACCTTTGTAAATAGCATTTGTTAATTGTTAACGTGAATTGGATTCACATTAAGCAATTAATTAGAAATGTAATTTACAATTTAGTTTGAGTTGTGAATATGATTCACATATTTTTAATGGCTTGATTGAAATATTCACCAATTAATTTGGAATTAATTTAGTGGATAAAGTTGCAAATAAATAAGAAATAATGATATAAATTAAAAAGGGAGATAATCTACCAAATACAACATCATGTATTTTTGGTGGATTATTGTCATTTTAATTATTATCTCATTATCTTGTGATTATTATTTTTTATTGAATTAAATTTTGTCGATGATAATGCAACATATATTTAATTTACTATAAATTAATAATTTTTTGTTTTTGAACAACAATGATCATGGCCATTGATTAAATATACATATCAATCTAACCATTGATTTTGTGTATGCCATGGATTGTGATCCATGGACTCCCAGACTAGTATATAAAGAGGGAAACCCTGGCCCTTTGAGAGACAACATTATTGTACACGCTTACTCTCTCTCTCTCTGTCATATCTCATTCTCGTCATCTCTCTCTCTCTAAGGTGGCCGTCCACCTTGTGTTTTGAGGGAAATAGCAATCGCCTCTACGTCGTTGTGTTGTCGCTTCGATTGCTCGTGGATCTCCATCTTCTTTGGAGCTTCGTGCTCTAGAAGTATACCTTGGATTTCGTTGGACGATATCGGGAGATTCAAGGCTTGGATCTTCATCGAGGATTGCAGGAAGCACGCATCTCATCATCGCGTCCGCAAGTGCCATCTTCGTAGATCGGACTTGAGTCAGGAGGATCTCTTGCTTTATAGATCTAGTGATTGCAACCACGCTTCAAGAAGTATTTCTAATACTTTGTGGTTTGATGAAATGATCCAAGAAATGTTCTTGTTATCATGTGATTTCATCTCATGATTTAAAATTTTTAAATTTCGTTGCATCTAGCGACTAGTCACCCTGATCGCATAAGATGCGATCATCACGCTTCCGTGATGCGCTTGAGGATTCCTCGTATCCTTCAAGTGGTATCAGAGCCTTAGGTCGGAAAGGTTTTGGATACGATCCATAAACCTAGGATGACTTGGGTTTGAAAGGGTTGCGAAAGTTTTATCGCATTTTAATTTTCACACCTCTGTTTAATTGGATTTTTTCAGCATTGTTTAAATTGTTTAAACACGAAATATTCAACTTGTTTTTGTTCCCTGTTAAATAAGGAAACCATAGGATCTTAGTTTATGTAATTTGTATTTCATTGCTCAAGATATGGCCCTTTGAATAAACATGTATTCACTGTTGCGAGAACTGCAAATCTAAACATGATTAATGAGTTATTTACTATTTTGTTGTGGCTAGAAATGCGTTAAATATCACTTGGTTTATTTCATAAATAAAATTAACAATCTTAGGAAACTAATTTTGAGTAATTTGTATTTAAATTGATCAAGATATGTTGATTTTAGTGAGTAGGGCTCACTGCTGAAAATTGACGAATTTGATCATGAACCTTGTGATAGTCATTCAAATAAGTCGATGAAAATTAATTGTTAATTTTCTGAAATGATTATTGACAAATATTTGTGAAATATTTAAAGAGATAATTATTTCATTGAATGACATTTTCACTAACCAAGATGATAAGATAGTTGATCTTGATTATAATTGGTTAATATGTTATCATCAACAAAACCCTAGTTTATCCTACAATAATTGTAAGACAACTTTTACATGCAAAACCCTCTTGCTTGAATAGGATTAGGGATTTCTTTAGCAAATCTCCTTATAATATTATCAAAATGGTTTTTGATGAATGTTATATGGTATAATTTCGATTGAAAAACTGATGAGCATCTCAAAGTACATGATGATCTATCTAGCATTATCCTTTCCTGAGGTGGATATGGTGTCTAGTCGAGGAGCGTTGGGATAGCGGGTTGCACAGGATGTGGTTCGTCCCACTCCCGTAGGTAGTGGCCATGACTGCGGGTTGGGACTCGATAATACCGGAAAAATCAAAGTGTATTTTTCTAATTATTAAAATTCAAATAATACGTACTTTAAGATTATACCTACTATTCAAGTAATAATCAAGTTTGTTGATTGATAATTAGATTGATAATTAATTTAATGTGATTAAATTGATTATATCCAATTAAAAGCAGTCTATTATGAATAGATGTGTATTTCCCATGGACGAATTAATTATGTGAATATGATTCACGATAATTAATTATTAAAATTGGAATATGAGGTGGAGGATCACATAAGTGACATCCATGGTCTCCCGACAAGGTGAAGGGTTCCGTCGTCAGGGATTGTATGTAGGAGACACATGTCCGAAGTGACAGCTCATGTATACAAGCGCATCTGGATCATGCTCTTTGCTTCTCGAAAGAGTAAGGACGTATGCATAGTGACCCCAATATCGAGTCCTCATATTATTGGGGCGATATTGGATTACGCATAGCGAGTTCTAATCATGTTGACGGTTGGTTCAATTAATAACGGGTCAACATCACCTTAGGGGTGGTGGGCTCGGGTGTTAAAGACCAAATTGGGAAATGCAAGTTGGACTTGCAAGGAAGAATGTGTTCCCACTTCTCTTTGTTCGAGTCACAAGTTCTCATATTATTGAGATGTGATAAAGATAAAGAGGAGATCCCAGATCATGCTTGAGATATAGCAGTAGGTATATCTCTTACTTTGAAAGAGAATATGTAACACCCCGCAATTTTCGATTTTCCTGAAGTTTTACAACCTATTCAATATTCCACTCAAAAGAAGCGTCTCGTCGCAAGCTTTCCAATGAGTCCAAAAATGCGTAATTCCAAGTTCGGATGTGGAAGATATGCTTGTTTTCGTGAAGAGGGGTCGTGAATATTTAGGGGATTAATGGTTACGGGATTAGATAAGTTAATTATGAATTAAGACTATTTTAGGGATCCCAAAACTAGGATTTAAGTCCTAACCTATATTAAGACCCCCACCCTTCATCTCCCCTCAGTCTCACTCCTTTCCAAACCCTAATCCATCTTTTTCTTCCTCCCCAAGTCATCCCCTTATCTCAGTTTCCCTCTCCTTCTCCAAAGAAACAAGGAGAGAATTGTGCCACCACCATTATCAAAAGCTCTCGAAGCCACATAGCTTCGTGAGAAAAAGAAGACGAGGAGGACTATTGCAAGGGAAAGGCAACCCTCTCATCGGATTCTTGATCGAGCGACCAAGCACGCGGATTGGAGGCGTGCGCTAGCATAGGTAACGGATCTTCGACTATCTCCTTTTCGATTTTGGAGACTGTCTTTTGGGGTTGACTACTCGTTTCCGATCCTAACCCCGGGATCTCCTCTAGCTGTTGGTTTATCTTGGCTCGATTCATCAGATATGATTTTCTAGCACGTTTGGATCTCAAAATCTTGGATGTTTATATATGAACGGTGAAATCACAATTTTACGAATTAGAATGATATGGATCTCATAAGGAGACACTATCGTTGTGTGTATACTTCCAGAATCATTATCTCATTTTTGCCTTTATCTGTTGTAACCAAACCTGTGGCTTAATATCTAAGCTTAGAAAGTTTCTATTAGAATTAGGTAAACGACCAATTAACGGAGATCTACCAGGCCTATATGGATTCTTAAGCTAAAAACCATCGTATCTAAGATTTTTTTGTGGTAGGTCGTTTCCAACCATATGGGTTTTCCAGTACTTGAAATGTCTTCTATTTGTGATATGTATGTTTTAGTTTTGTTTAGAAGTCTCTATGGATATATACAATTTCTCCATTCCCAAGAGTATGTAAAACTTTCTCGTAGACATTTCCCATTTCATGTTACTATTTATTTTTTTGTATTATGCCTTACATTGGATTTTATTATTCAACCTCCGTGATAAATAGCAAAACCTATCTTTTATAAATTATTAAATTCAATAATTAGGATCGTTATAACTCAAGTTATGGCATAGCGATTATTTTCCTATTTTTAGTGTTGCAATGATTATTGTTGTAACGTCCTAAATTAACATGAGCTAAGTTAATTATATTCTATCACTTTCTTTGGCCTAAATTGTTTTGACTAAGTCTTTTTTTATAACATAACGTAAGGTTAAATTACAGTAGAGGTTCAATACTTAGTTGTGAACAATTATGTCAATCATCGCATGATGGTTGTCTATATTAGAGTTATACTGCTACCCGTTAACTTGTATAACATCACTATGCCAATAAACATGAGCGGAGGGTATATTTACAGTTCAAAATAGTACATGTATAGTGTAGATTTAACAATCTAGTTAGCTATATGCGTCTATTTAATTTTGAGTGGTTTTGACAATAGTCCACATCTGCCCGGGGTGACACTATGCATAGACTTTGTCTAATACACATATTTGACAGTTGGTAGTACAACACTCAGTTTAAATATTATATATCTAACTAGGACATGATAGTGTCTCATGTTGGTCTTACTGCTAAACCGATTGTATATTAGAAGATGGGTGTTTAATTGATGATCAAAAGCTATAACATTATAGCAATGGGCATGGTTAGCACCAGATTTTGTGCAAAATGGTTATGGTTTAAACAACCCAGCTACTGGAAAAGTAATGTGTTAAAGCAGTACAACATACTTGGTGGGTATGCTTTCTTTAGTATTTGTTCAAGACTAATGGTATGCTTGTGACTCTAGCATATTAGTAATAATGGTCCGGTTCATCATCATTGAATGAGAATGATTCTGTATCCAAGACTAATTACCTTTCAAGTAGGGTACAAATACACACTTATAGGAATGAAAAATAATTCTACAAGGTGGGTGCACACCCTTGTAGTCCGGCGGAGCCGATGGTGAGTCATCCCCACTCGAGGGGCATCATAGAGTAGGATGGTGGTAGGTACTCTGGTGGAATTGAGGTGGATGCACGCGTGCATTGAACCGTACGGATCTGTTTGGGGGCACTTGTTTTGGAGCGAGAGAGACTCCTCCGGCAGACTCGTTTGACAGAGTTACGACTCTTCGGGCTATATGCTCCCTGTCACGGGTGTTAGAGTACTACTAGCCTGACTAGCTGAAGGATTGCGCTTGCGCAAAGGGCTTTTAGTCTGTACTCTGAAGGAAGTGTTGCAAGCTTCATTCCAAGTGCAGGATTTTTCCTTTTGACGGGCGAGTCCGGGATAAGTAAATGAAAATATGGTTTTAGATATGTCAAAGATTTTGTTTTGATTGCGTACGTGTTAAAGGCCTAGAAAATAGGTGATGGTATTTTGTTGTATGCTTTTAAAATGTTCTCTCCTAAACTTGTTCAGGTACTGCATTTGCATTACCTACCTATAAACTCTTGATTTGTAATTTACCTTATCCTTACTGGGTCAGTTGACTAATAAGTTACATTCTTTGGAAATCCAACAGAAAGTGCAGAACAGGAGATGGAGGCTCGCATTTTCGGTGGTGCATCTGTAGGACATTGTTGAGATTGAGGCTTAATGATGTAGTTGTTTTATTTCCCTTTGTTTCATCTATTATGATATAATAAAGAGACTTTGAGGTTTTATTGTTATCTTTCTATGGACATCTAGTTATTAATGGAAGTTTATTTTTTTCTACAATTCTTTTTGTATGAATGGTATATCATGCAGGTTGTCTATAACTGTTGTTGGGTAATAATGTGAATGGGTGTTGAGACGTGCTCCCGTCGAGGCGGGGTGTTTCATTTGGTATCAGAGCCCAATTAACCCATCAGTCATAGACAACTGTATGGTAGGAGAAATACCATTGTACATTAGACAAGTAGTCTTCCGACTACTGTCAAAAATATTGGTCAAGGCTGACTAATGATCTCTACTCTAGGATCTAATTGCAATTTTTTTCTGCACTTGCAGATCATGCCGCCTCGCAGGGATCAGACTGCACAGCAGTTGGCTGCGATGATGGCGATGTTGCAGGATGTGCAGCAGAGACAATTGATGCTCGAGGAGAGATTATCGAGATCTGCATCCGAAGGCGGTTCCGGAATGGGTGGGGGAGATGGTGATCCACCACCGTCGCCACCTCCTCCTCCCCCCTCGCCGCCACCACCGCGACAAGAGGACATTTTTTCAAAATATCGCAAGGAGAAAGTTCCATAGTTTCTGGGCAATACAAGCCCAGATGTGGCAGAGAGGTGGCTGAAGCGTGTGGAAAAGGTATTTCGCACCATACATGTACCATATGAGGAGAAGGTTACCCTTGCTACTTACTCCTTAGCGAGCTATGCTGAAAAATGGTGGAGTTCTATGGAGCCACAGATTGCAACACCAATTACTTGGAAAAAATTTATTGAGGCGTTCCGAGAGCATTTCTATCCAGAATATTGGTTAGAGCAGCACCGCGTGGAGTTCACATTACTCGAGCAAGGGAATAGGACTGTGATTGCTTATCTGAACAGGTTCACAGAATTGTTGAAGTATGCTGCCAGCACTGTACCGATCGAGTCTGACAAAGCATTCAAGTTCCTTCGAGGTCTTCGTAAGGAAATTCGCGAGAGGCTGGTGCCCCTTAGATTGGTTACAATGAAGGAAGTAGTTGATGCTGCATCACGAGTGGAGGAGGACTTACGTGAAGGCAGGTCAGTACAAACCAGGCAAGGAGGACCGAGCTATTCTGGGAGGACTGCTCGTAATGATCGATCTATGGCATGAAGAGGACAACGTCTCCACCACTACAGGCCTGGCATGTCTACCAGATCCACACATGGAGGAGCTCCTACTTTGGGGCAAGCACTTTCTGAGCCATCACGAGCAGCACATCCAGCGGTGAACACCATGACAGATGCGCGTATTTGTTATCGATGCATCCAGGAGGGACACATCAGGTCCAACTGTCCGTTGGGAGCTTAACAGTTACGAGGTACTATGCGAGGGGGGCATCTGCAACAACGGGGATGTGGTTCTACCTCTCGTGGTGGTAGGAGACATCCGAACCAGACTCGAAGCACGGTGGGTTCCAATGGGCCACGAAGAGAAGGACAACTCAATGCCATTACAGATGGGCAAGCGCATGCTTCTGGATCAGTAGTGCAAGGTATGATTTCAGTAGGCGACTTTACAGCTCATGCTCTTTTTGACTCGGGTGCATCTCATTCTTTCGTGTCATGGAGTTTTGCGGATACCTTAGACCGAGAGCCTACCATAGTTTCAGACCCTTATCTTATTAAGGGACCTGGAGGTCAGGTGTTTGTTGTCCATCGGGTGTTTCCCGATTGTCCGGTCTATATTGGAGGTTATATGCTCGAGGCCTACTTGCTGCTTATTCAGATGGAGGATTTTGATGTTATTCTTGGCATGGATTGGCTAGAGAATCACCATGCATGTCTAGACTGTTTTCAGAAACAGATTATCTTCAGAATACCTAAGCTACAAGAATTTGTATTTGATGGAAGCACCTTGTCGAGAGGGGTAACCTGCATATCAGCCTTGCAAGCTCATCGTCTGTTATCTCAAGGGTGCGAAGGATTTATTGCTCATGTCATTGGGAATAAAACTCCCATGGAAGGAATAGAGGCTATTGAAATAGTAAAGAACTTTCCAGATGTATTTCCTGTAGATCTTCCTGGGCTTCCCCCACCTCGTGAGGTGGAGTTTGAGATTTCTATCATTCCAGGAACTCAACCAATATCTATGGCACCATACAGGATGGCACCAGCTGAACTGAAGGAACTCAAGGTACAGTTACAGGAACTGTTGGAGAAGGGTTTCATACGCCCTAGTACATCTTCATGGGGAGCACCTGTCCTTTTTGTTAAAAAGAAGGATGGATCTATGCGCATGTGCATAGATTACAAGCAGTTGAATAAAGTCACAATCAAGAATCGTTACCCCTTGCCGCGCATTGACGATCTCTTTGATCAGCTACAAGGTTCATCCATATTCTCCAAGATTGATCTATGATCTGGTTATCACCAGTTACGTATTCGGGATGTGGATATACCTAAGTCTGCATTCAGAACTAGATATGGTCACTACGAGTTCTTGGTGATGCCCTTTGGCTTGACAAATGCCCCAGCAGCATTCATGGACATGATGAATCGGGTGTTTCAGCCTTTCCTCGACAACTTTGTTGTGGTTTTCATTGATGATGTCCTTATATACTCTCGAGATGAGAAGGAACATCGCACTCACTTACATACAGTGCTGGAGACCTTACGGAGGCACAAACTATATGCAAAGTTTAGTAAGTGTGAGTTCTGGCTTCAAGAAGTATCATTCTTAGGCCATGTTATCTCAGGTGCAGGAGTGTCAGTGGATCCTGCAAAAATCGAAGCAGTCCTTAGTTGGGAACGACCGAAGAATGTGCCTGAGATCCGAAGCTTTCTTGGTTTAGCCGGTTATTACAGACAGTTTGTGAAGGGATTTTCTCAGATTGCCCTTCCCCTCACCCAACTAACCAAGAAGGAAATGCCATATGCTTGGTCAGAAGAGTGTGAGAATAGCTTCTAGACACTGAAGGAAAGGCTCACTACAGCTCCCATCTTGACAATTTCGTCGGGTCCAGACGGATTCACAGTTTACACTGATGCATCAAAGGAGGGTCTGGGTGCGGTTTTGATGCAACATGGTAAGGTTGTTGCATATAGATCTAGACAGTTGAAGCCACATGAGAAAAATTACCCAACTCATGATATGGAACTGGCAGCAGTGGTCTTTGCTCTTAAAATGTGGAGACATTATCTTTATGGTGTTGCTATCGAAATCTTCACAGATCACAAGAGTCTCAAGCATCTTTTTGATCAGAAGGAGCTTAATATGAGGCAAAGGAGATGGTTGGAGCTTTTAAAGGATTACGAGTGCACCATCTCTTACCATCCTGGTAAGGCGAATGTGGTCGCTGATGCCCTTAGTCGTAGGCCTCATTCAAGTGAATCCCATCCTCAGCTTAAAGCATGGGATCTTCTTGCAGCTTTCAGTGATTGGCATCCATTTCAGAGTAGTAGAGAAACAGTCATAGTTCCATCCCCTTCACGTCCAGAGTTAGTTGAGCGAATCATCCAGGGGCAGCATGAAGACCTGAGTATGCAGAGACTCAAGGAGAAGGCTATTGCAGTAACCTTAGTTGGCTTTTCTTATAAGATGGGGTGCTACGAAATGGAAATCGATTGTGTGTCCCAGCAGATTTACAATTGAGGGAGGAGATCATGCGTGAAGCACATAGTTCACGTTTGTCGATACATCCTGGCGGTACCAAGATGTATAAGGATTTGAAAGAGAACTTTTGGTGGAAGAAAATGAGAAGGGATGTGGCCAAGTTCGTGGAAAAATGCTTAACGTGTCAACAAATTAAGGCTGAGCATAAGAGGCCACCTGGACTTTTGCAATCCCTTCCTATTCCTGAGTGGAAGTGGGAGGGTATATCTATGGACTTTGTGACGGGACTTCCTAAGACCACTGGTAGTCATGATGCCATCTGGGTCATGGTGGATAGGCTTACTAAGTGAGCACATTTCATACCCGCGAGTATGATATGAACTCCCTTACATCTTGCAGTGATCTTTATTAAGGAGATTGTAAGACTTCATGGGTTGCCGAAGCAAATTGTATCTGATCGTGATCCAAGGTTCACCTCTCACTACTGGAAAGAATTCTTGAGTTCTTTAGAAGTGCAACTATGCCTTAGTTCTGCTTACCATCCACAGACTGATGGACAATCTGAGAGGACGATTCAGACACTAGAGGATCTTCTTCGAGCATGTGTGCTGGAGTGGAAAGGGTCGTGGAAGAACCATTTACCATTAGTAGAGTTTACATATAATAATAGTTACCATGCCAGCATAGACATGGCCCCTTTTGAAGAATTGTATGGAAGGCGGTGTTCTACCCCTCTGAGTTGGCAGGAGACTGGACATAACCTTTTACATAAGGTAGAGTACTTGGAGGAGACTGCTAAGGCAGTCAAGACAGCTCGGGAGAAATTTCTTACTGCACAGAGTAGGCAAAAGAGGTATAGCGATAGACGACGCACTGATCTTAGCTTTGAGGTTGGAGATTTTGTCTTCTTGAGAGTTTCTCCCATGAAAGGAGTTCAGCGGTTTGGAGTGAAGGGAAAATTAGCACCACGGTTTGTCGGACCTTTTGAGATCCTCGACAAGATTGGTAAAGTTGCATACAGGATTGCACTTCCTCCTCATCTTGCTGGTGTGCATGACGTCTTTCATATATCCAATTTGAGAAAGTACATTTATGATCCATCGCATGTGATTAATTATGATGATCTTCATGTGGACACCGACCTGAGCTATCTGGAGGAACCAGTTTGGGTCATCGATCGCTCAGTGAAGAAGTTGAGGCATAAGGAGATACCTTTAGTGAAGGTCCTTTGGCAACGACACGACTCTGAGGAGGCCACATGGGAACCCGAGGCGGATATGCGGCGGGATTATCCACACCTCTTTGAAGGTAATATATAAGCTATACTCCCGTCCTTTTTAGGTTGTTATCTTTTGCTTGTTAGGGTCCAACCTTTTTAAGGTTGTTATGTTACACCTTTGCATCCTAAGTCTCGGGGACAGGACTAATTTAAGGTTGTTATGATGTAACACCCCGCAATTTTCGATTTTCCTGAAGTTTTAAAACCTATTCAATATTATACTCAAAAGAAGCGTCTCGTCGCAAGCTTTCCAACGAGTCTAAAAATGCGTAATTCCGAGTTCGGATGTGGAAAATATGCCTGTTTTCGTGAAGAGGGGTCATGAATATTGAGGGGATTAATGGTTACGGGATTAGATAAGTTAATTACGAATTAAGGCTATTTTAGGGATCCCAAAACAAGGGTTTAAGTTCTAACCTATATTAAGACCCCCACCCTTCATCTCCCCTCATTCTCACTCCTTTCCAAACCCTAATCCATCTTTTTCTTCCTCCCCAAGTCATCCCCTTATCTCACTTTCCCTCTCCTTCTCCAAAGAAACAAGGAGAGAATTGTGCCACCACCATTATCAAAAGCTCTCGAAGCCACATAGCTTCGTGAGAAAAAGAAGATGAGGAGGACTATCGCAAGGGAAAGGCAACCCTCTCATCGGATTCTTGATCGAGCGACCAAGCACGCGGATTGGAGGCCTACGCTAGCATAGGTAACAGATCTTCGACAATCTCCTTTTCGATTTTGGAGACTGTCTTTTGGGGTTGAATACTTGTTTCTGATCCTAACCCCGGGATCTCCTCTGGCTGTTGGTTTATCTTGGCTCGATTCATCAGATATGTTTTTCTAGCACGTTTGGATCTCAAAATCTTGGATGTTTATATATGAACGGCGGGATGACAATTTTACGAATTAGAATGATATGGATCTCATAAGGAGACACTATCTTTGTGTGTATACTTCCAGAATCATTATCTCATTTTTGCCTTTATCTGTTGTAACCAAACCTGTGGCTTAATATCTAAGCTTAGAAAGTTTCTATTAGAATTAAGTAAACCACCAATTAACGGATATCTACCAGGCCTATATGGATTCTTAAGCTAAAAACCGTCGTATCTTAGATTTTTTGTGGTAGGTCATTTCCGACCATATGGGTTTCTCAGTACTTCAAATGTCTTCTGTTTGTGATATGTATGTTTTAGTTTTGTTTAGAAGTCTTTATGGATATATACAATTTCTCCATTCCCAAGAGTATGTAAAACTTTCTCGTAGACATTTCCCATTTCATGTTACTATTTATTTTTTTGTATTATGCCTTACATTGGATTTTATTATTCAACCTCTGTGATAAATAACAAAACCTGTCTTTTATAAATTATTAAATTCTATAATTAGGATCGTTACAACTCAAGTTATGGCATAGCGATTATTTTCCTATTTTTAGTGTTGCAATGATTATTGTTGTAACGTCCTAAATTAACATGAGCTAAGTTAGTTATATTCTATCACTTTCTTTGGCCTAAATTGTTTTGACTAAGTCTTTTTTTATAACATAACGTAAGGTTAAATTACAGTAGAGGTTCAACACTTAGTTGTGAATAATTATGCCAATCATCACATGATGGTTGTCTATATTAGAGTTATACTGCTACCCGTTAACTTGTATAACATCACTATACCAATGAACATGAGCGGAGGGTATATTTACGGTTCAAAATAGTACATATATAGTGTAGATTTTACAATCTAGTTATCTATATGCGTCTATTTAATTTTGAGTGGTTTTGACAATAGTCCACATCTGCCCGGGGTGACACTATGCACAGACTTTGTCTAATACACATATTTGACAGTTGGTAGTACAACACTCTGTTTAAATATTATACATCTAACTACGACATGATAGTGTCTCATGTTTGTCTTACTGCTAAACCGATTGTATATTAGAAGATGGGTGTTTAATTGATGATCAAAAGCTATAACATTATAGCAATGGTCATGGTTAGCACCAGATTTTGTGCAAAATGGTTATGGTTTAAACAACCCAGCTACTGGAAAAGTAATGTGTTAAAGCAGTACAACATACTTGGTGGGTATGCTTTCTTTTGTGTTTGTTCAAGACTAATGGTATGCTTGTGACTCTAGCATATTAGTTATAATGGTCCGGTTCATCATCATTGAATGAGAATGATTCTGTATCCAAGACTAATTACCTTTCAAGTAGGGTACAAATACACACTTATAGGAATGAAAAATAATTACTACAAGGTGGGTGCACACCCTTGTAGTCCGGCGGAGCCGACGGTGAGTCATCTCCACTCGAGGGGCATCATAGAGTAGGGTGATGGTAGGTACTCTGGTGGAATTGAGGTGGATGCACGCCTGCATTGCACCGTACGGATCTGTTTGGGGGCACTTGTTTTGGAGCGAGCGAGACTCCTCCGGCAGACTCGGTTGACAGAGTTACGACTCTTCGGGCTATATGCTCCCTGTCACGGGTGTTAGAGTACTACTAGCCAGACTAGCTGAAGGGTCGCGCTTGCGCAAAGGTTTTAGTCTGTACTCTGAAGGAAGTGTTGCAAGCTTCATTCCTAGTGCATGATTTTTCCTTTTGACGGGCGAGTCCGGGATAAGTAAATGAAAATATGGTTTTAGATATGTCAAAGATTTTGTTTTGATTGCATACGTGTTAAAGGCCTAGAAAATAGGTGATGGTATTTTGTTGTATGCTTTTAAAATGTTCTCTCGTAAACTTGTTCAGTTACTGCATTTGTATTACCTACCTATAAACTCTTGATTTATAATTTACCTTATCCTTACTGGGTCAGTTGACTCATAAGTTACATTCTTTGGAAATCCAACAGGAAGTGCAGAACAGGAGACGGAGGCTCGCATTTTCGGTGGTGCATTTGTAGGACATTGTTGAGGTTGAGGCTTAGTGATGTAGTTGTTTTATTTCCCTTTGTTTCATCTATTATGATATAATAAAGAGACTTTGAGGTTTTATTGTTATCTTTCTATGGACATCTAGTTATCAATTGAAGTTTATTTTTTTCTACAATTATTTTTGTATGAACGGTATATCATGCACGTTGTCTATAACTGTTGTTGGGTAATAATGTGAATGGGTGTTGAGACGTGCTCCCGTCGAGGCGGGGTGTTTCAGAATAAGGGAATAATCTTTCAAAGTTGACATAGCAAGACAAATTTGATTTAAAATGCCTTAATCAAATGTTTTTAAAATGAATATATAATTATTTATATGTTCTAATATAGTGTATTCTTAATTTTAGAAAATGAAGTCCATGAACCCACTGAGCAGGGCTCCTGGAGGTCAATCAGTTGACCGGACCAAATTATTCGGATTGGATCCGAAATTTGGATCTTGTCCTATCTGTGGAGCGCATCTCATATGTGCTATTAAAGGACAAGATTGCAAACCCTAAGAATGCGAAAGATAAATCTTTTAATGACAAATATGATGAAGATCATAACTTGGCAAGATGCTACATTCTTGGGTCATTGTCCGATGTGCTTCAGAAGCAGCATGTGGAAATGAATCATTGCCAAGAAATCATGTTGAATCTGAAGGAAATGTTCGGTGACATAAACCGCACACATAGTTATAATATGATGAAAGTGCTTATTCGCTGCAAGATGCAGGAAGGGACCTCTGTCAGAGAACACATACTCAAAGTGTTTGGGTACCTCTCTGAATTGGAAACTCTAGGAGCCTACAAGGATTCTGAAATACAGGCTGATTTCATTCTCCTATCGCTCCTTAAGTCTTTCAACAACTTTGTCGTGTCATATCACTTGAGCAAAGGTGATTTCACTAACGTTGGGTTGTTAGCTGCATTAAAGTCTTTAGAAGATGTATTGAGGAAGGACGGCCCCTTTGGTAGTGTAATGGTTGCACAAGTAAAAGGGAAAGTACGGTCGGAAGCAAGGTTCTCGAAAGGACCCTGCTTAGAAGAGAAATAAGAAGAATCAAGGAGTTGGTTCATCTTTTAGTGCCTCCATGCTAATGACATCGAAGAAGACTGATGTCTGTCACCACTGCAAGAAGTCGGGGCACTGGAGGCATAACTACCCAGAATACCTGAAGTCGACTGACAAAGGTAAAGTCCCAGCAGGTATGAAATCTACTTTCGTCATTGAAACTAGTTTTCTCGTTGGACAAGAAGGAAGTTGGGTTGTAGATTCTGATGCTTCTATTCATGTATGCAATTCATTGCATTTGTTTCAGGAAACTAGAAATCTGGAGAATGGAGAGATAGTCATCCAGATGGGATCTGATGCAAGTGTTGTAGCAATCGCCATCAGGACCTGCCGACTATCATTATCTAGTGGTCGAGTCTTAGTACTTAAAGAGTGTCTTTATGTACCTGAAGTTAGAAGGAATCTGATATATGTATCTAAGCTTGTTAGAAATGGATATTCCTTCTCATTCTGTAATAAATTAATCATAAACCGTTATGATAAATATATTACGGATGGTATTTTAACTTCGGGCGGACTCTATGAATTGTGTGTTGATGAATGTGTCATGAATGTTACTACCACTAATAATGGAAATCCCAAAAGATCCAGGGAGGATGGAAATCATTCGAATATAATTTGGCATCAAAGGCTTGGTCCTATATCTGTTGATAGGATCAATAGAATTATAAAGGATGGATCTTTAGATTTTCTACATGTTCAACCTTTACCTACCTGCGAACACTGTATTCGAGGTAAAATGACTAGAACACCTTTCCGTAAAAAGATTACAAGATGCGAAGGTATTCTTGACCTAATACATACTGATGTATGTGGCCCCTTCAGTACCGCGACTAGAAATAGATATCGATATGGATGTTTATTGATGACCATTCGTGACTAGAAATGGATATCTTCCTACTACGTCATAAATCTGAAACCTTTGAAAAGTTTAAAGAGTTTAAGGCTTCGGTTGAGAACCAAACCAATAGAAGATTAAACGGATTTGATCTGACCGAGGTGGTAAATACCTCTCAGATGAATTCAAGGAATATCTTAAAGAGAATGGATTGTCTCCAATCTCACTCCCCCTGGAACTCTCCAACTTAATGGTGTTGCTGAAAGATGCAACAAGACCATCATGGACATGGTTCGTTCAATAATGGTCAAAGCACGTTTACCTCTTAGTTTTTGGGGATATACATAAGAGACTGCAATATATATCCTGAACAAGATTCCTAGCAGGTCTATACCCAAGACTCCTCATGTGCTCTAGTATGGTACCAAGCCTAGTGTTAAACACTTGAGGGTTTGGGGTTGCTTGGTCCATGCAAAGAACGTGGACGCAAGTAAGCTAGAATCTCGCACTTGTGAGTGTTACTTCATTGGGTATGTTAAAGATGGTATTGGATACCAGCTTTATGACCCTGAGACCCAAAAAGTTTTTGTCTCTAGAGATGTAAAATTTCTGGAGGATGATTTCCTTAAAGGTCAAGATAGAAATGAAGTAGAGAAACTCACTGAATCACCTGAGGATTCTGAGATTCTTGAGCCAGAAACTGAAGAGATAAATAAAGATGAAACACCCATACCTCTTCGAAGGAGTTTGAGGGTGGTTACATCACCTGAAAGGTATGGACTCCATGTGTCAGGTGAGACTGACAATGATCCTTCTTAATTCGATGAAGCACTCGCGGATCATGACATGGATAGATGAATGCTAGCAATGAAGTCAAAAATTGACTTCATGCATAAGAATGGTGTATGCACCCTAGAGGATCCACCTAAAGGGGTAAAACCCATTGGGTGTAAGTGGATCTTCAAGAGAAAAAGGGGACCTGATGGGAAAGTAGAGACTTTCAAAGCATGGCTCGTAGCCAAGGGCTACACACAGAGAGAAAGCATCGACTACGATGAGAGATTCTCTCCTGTGGCTATGCTTAAGTCCATCAGGACACTGCTAGTTATATTTGCATCTCTTGACTACGACATCTGGCGGATGTATGTCAAGACGACTTTCCTCAATGGATACCTCGAGGAGGATATCTATATAAAGAAGCCCCATGGCTTCATAGTTGAGGATGGAAAAGTATGAAAGCTGAAGAAATCCATCTATGGGCTCAAACAAGCTTCTCGTAGCTGAAACATCAGATTGGATGAAACCATAAAGAGTTATGATTTTGTGCAGAATCCTGATGAACCTTGTGTGTACAAGAAGCTTAGTGGGAGCTCCATTGTGTTCATCGTGCTTTATGTAGATGACATACTTACCATTGGGAATGATACAGGAATGATGACCAATGTGAAATTTGGCTATCCCATACCTTTGAGATGAAAGATCTTGGAGAAGCCTCTTATATCTTAGGCCTGAAGTTGTTCAGAAACCGAGAAAAGAAGATATTGGGATTATCACAACAGGGATACATTAAGAAGATTCTTGAACGATTCCGTTTGGATAGTTCTAAGAAAGGATTCCTCCCCTTAAGACATAGTATCCATCTGTCTAAAGGGATGACTCCTCAAAGTGTTGAGGAAAAGAAGGCCATGGCTGGATGCCCGTATGCATCAGCTGTAGGAAGCTTAATGTATGCCATGATGTGTACTAGGTCAGACATCTGCCATGCAGTGGGAGTGGTAAGTCGTTACTAATCAAGCTATGGAGAACAACACTGGAATGTAGTAAAGAACATATTCAAATATCTAAGACGGACGCAAGATTACATATTGGTCTATGGAGATGGTGATCTCCAAGTCTTGGGATATATAGATTCAGACTTCTAGTCGGATATTGATTATCGAATGTCGTGTTGACACGATTTTTGAGGGTTGGAAAATTTTAATGGTAAATGAGTCGTCGTTGCTATCCCCAAAATCTCGTGACAAACAAATAATATTTTTTTATTTTTTCTACTTATTAACCTGTATAGCGGACATGGTCGAACTCAGGGAGGCTACCATTCCCGAGGGTTATTCAATTAATCGAAAATCAATTAAGAGAAAACAAGAATCTCAAAGGACAACTACCATTGGTTTTTGTGATTTTTTTATCTTTTTTTTCTATTTTCTGATTTTCAAATTTGTAGTGATTTTGATTTTGTAATTTTCTAAATTTTCAAAAACGAACAATGTGCACAAGCATAAGAAATATGCACACCAACTCTTTTTGTAATTTTTCAGTTTATCAGAAATGCTTAGAAAAATCCAGAAAAAATATTTTTAGGTTTTAAAAATTTTGAAATATTTTTGAGAATTTTTATGGAATTTTCAGATGTTTTTGATTTTTCTAAAAATCAATCAGTGAGAATATGCAAAAATGTGCACAGCCTGGAGTAATTTGCAACTCGAAAATTTTTTGCCCAAAATGACAATTATTTTTATGACAAACTACATGCAAGTATCTACAAACAGGAACTGAAATCACTATTTTTGGATTTTTGTAGAATTTTCTGTGATTTTTATAACATTTTTGATGTTTTTCTATTTTTTTGGGTTTTATAAATAATTAATACGTGAAAATTGGTCACAAATTAAAAGACAATGAAATAAACCTACCCTAATGTTTTTGGAATTTTCGGAGTTTTTTTCAAATTTTTATGAATTTTGGAATTTCAAACAGGAAACAATGACATGTTTTGGATTTTTTAATAATAGTAAATGAAATTAAAATGAAATGAAATTTTTATGCAATGAAGATGCGCACTACAGGAGTCTAAGTTATTTTTTGAGAATTTTTGGACTAATAAAAACATTTATTTAAATAGAGAATTCATGCAAATTAAAGAGCTTAGTACATGGACTGAAATGCAAAGATTCAATGTTTTTGCATAAAATAAATAACAAAAAATAAATGTGCAGGTGAAATTCGCAAGTTAGCCAGTAAATATGTGCGAATGAAGTGACTTAGCTCCAATAGGGGTCTTTTCATAAATTCAGGAATCTCTGTGGTTTGGAATGTAATTTGACCAATAATGATCTGAACTCGTGACGGCTTTTTTCGCAATTGCAGAAATGTCCGGGGGTTCAACTGCAATGTTTTCAATTTTTATTGAAAACCCTCACCTAGGGTTTTCTTTTTCGCATCATCAGCTAGAGGGACAAGTAGATGTCGCCTCCCTCATATCCTCTTCTTCCCCACGCGAGGCGGAGGGCGTTGGCTATGGGGGCGCACGGTGGGTGAGAACTGCTGGAGACTCGACCGAAGGAAGGCGGACGGCGCCGGCATCTACAGCGAGAGGGGCGTAGGTGATTGCGGGCACTGCCGGGCGGAGGAGGGCACGAAGGAGCGCGGCCCGCACGCGTGGCTGGAGAAGGAGGTTGGTCGACGGTGCGATGGATGAGCACGGGTGGCGTAGAGGTGATTGCGGGCACCGCCGGCAGAGGAGGGCACGGAAGAGCTGCTGGGTGGAGAGGTTGCCGCCCATGGAGGAGGTCTGGCGAGGAAGGCGGTCCGCGCGTGGGGCCTGCATGAAGGCGGTGTTGCGGCGCCAACGGAGGAAACCAAATGAGCAGAAAGGGAGCGACGGTGGAGACGATGGGAGGGCGACGATGATGGGGCCGGTGGCGCTGCTGCCTGGAGGAGGGCCCGGCGAAGGGCGGCGTAGGCCGCTGGATGGCCTGGATGATGGCGGCGGGGGTGACGACCCCACGATTTTTTTTAATTTTTTTCTATTATGATGTAAACAGTAATGGAAAAAACTTTATTTATTTTTTATTGTAAATCTGAAAATATAAAAAAACAAAAAATGAGAAATGTTTTTTATTTTTTTATTTTTTAATTCTCTTGCAAAATAAAGGTTAGATGAGAAAAATAATTATATGGGATTTTTTTTATATTTTTTATTTATTTACAAATTGGAAAATGAACTAGGATCTGGCAAAAATAAAAGGATCGAATCCAATTCTCCGACCACCGTGCGTGGTCGAAGTTGATAGATCGTGGGAGGTAGAATTTGAAGGCAGAGAGATCAACAAGATGAGATGAAAAATCGAGTCGGTGGCGGATCAAAAATGTGACGAAATTTTTTAATGATCTATAAAAACAAAATGATGATGAATAAAAAAATGTGACGAAGTAAACTACGATTAATCTATATAAAAATAAGAAAAATGTGGATCTCACCTTAGGAGCGGAAAAGGACAGTGATCGCCTCGACAAGGCTGACTCGTTGTCACCGGACAACTTGGAGACTAGACAACTTTCTCGACGAAATTTTCTCTCAAAGATTGGGCTCCTCTTCCTAAAGATTGATTAAGTTGGAATGAGGGAGAAGGACCCATATAAATAGAAAAGATGGAATGAAATTTGATTTTTGATTTTTTTGGATAAAGAGATAAGAGATGAAAATTGAAATTAATTTTTGAATTTTTTTGATGGAAGAGATGACATGAGATGAAGTAAAAGAGATAAAACTATTTACAAAATTATCTATTTTTTTTTTTGAATTTTCGTCACTTTATTTATTTTAATTAAAAAATGTTATTTTTTTAATTTTTTTACGATGGTTAATTAAAAATAACAACTATATACATATATTATATACATATATAACATTATATACAAGGGTAAATAAGGAAATTAGCTTTTTTAATTTTTTTAATTTTATTTTAAATAATTGGTAAGAATAATTTACAAATATATACAAATACAATATTTACAAAATACATCAGAAAATTGCACAAACCACCCCGGAAAATCAACTTTTTACTCGTAACTCCAAAAATTATGAAATCACGGACATTTTAAAGATAATTTAATTTAGAATCCAATGAAAGTGAGATTGGTTCAATTTGAGTTCATATGTTAGCCTGTATTGATTTTTCAATAGTGCTAAGTGGCTTTTTCCAAGTGTGGCTACTTTTATTCTGTACACAATTTAATTGTGCAATTATTTTTAACAATTAGGACACATTTTTATTTACAACTTATGTTTTGAAAGTTATTTGATTTGAGGTCAATTAAGGAACAAATAAATTAGTATTACTGTTATCCAGATATACACAAAACAAGTGAGAAGTATTTACAACAACACACACATTGTTTTTGATTTTCTGCTAAGGACCCTTATCTCCCCCTACTTTATTTATGATCGATTAGGTCAAATCTTGACATTCTTTCGAGGTTCGGGTCAGCCTGTATACAGTCTTCCTTTCTTTTTTTTATTTTCATTTCTTTATTTTTCCTTTCTTTCTTTATTTATTTATTTTAGGTTAAAATTAGTAAGAAGTGTACAATATTTACACAGATGCAAGTTAGTAAGAATATGGAGTTAGTGTTATATGCAGGTGTTTTATAAGCGATTTTAAGCTAAAATAAATGAATAAAGATGACGAATCGCAGACTCATCATCCCCCTATGCTTTACCTTTGCTAGTCTCTTATCAAACACTTATTTGAAAGAATAAGTGAAGAAAAAGAAAGGGAAAATAAAGAAAGTAGAACAATATTGAGTATTAAACTTATCTTCATAAAATTGTAGTTTGGAGCTATGTTGGACCTTTGTATTATTAGTGCGTCGGAACACCTGTGAGACTTAGAATTTTAAAATCGACAGCCTTCAAGTTCTACACATCATTGTCACAATTTCGGTTCAGAAGTCATCTTAGATCAATCCTCTTCCCAAAGTATACCCTATGAACATTGAACAATCGACTCATGTGTGTAAAAGGTTTTAGCTCTTCCCATCCAGAATGCCGGACTACCATGCAAATCTCCTCTCCAGTAACTCGTCCTCGGGGAGTCAGGTATTTCCTTCTAAGGTCTGTCGCGCTGTGTTCACAATCGAATTAGGGGAGAAGTTAGAAGAATGATAAAAGAACTGGACGGTGGCCAATGTAGTCACCTCTCCTTGTGAAGTTGGATAGTGTAGCCGAGTCTCCACCAAGATCTGCAGGTTTTCTTGAAGCTTGGATCTTTCTTGGTCAGATATTTATTTGGTAGTGGCTTCTTTGTATTTGAATTTTTGGTGATTCTGCTTGGATCTTGTTGTACCCCTACGGATATAGAATCTTTTGTTCGTACATGTTTTGGGGTCTTAGAAAAAATTGTGTCCAGTCGTCCATCCCTTTTCTGAAGCTTTATTTCAACCCGTACTCCGGTCTTTAGATTTCCACACTACCAGAAAAGAAACTCACACAGTCTTCCAACATCTCGTCTGAGTTGAGCTAAGTGCATAGTGCGGGATTACAAATTAATTCCCTATTCCAGAGTTGTACCCAGAACGAAGAGACCATGTTAGCCACTAAGACTCAAACGTTGCACATTATCATGTGGAACTCAAAGAATTAAGTCAAAGACCTGAAGCTTCTAAAATCCTATTTCTCGGTGAAGTTCCTCTGAGAATTAGGTGGATTAAGGTCCAACTAAGCCCCATTCTTCAATTTTATTCTAGACATAGTTTAAATATCAATACTATCCTGAGAAATGCACATGCAAATGCAAAATATGAACAATGCAGAGAGTTTTTTTAAGAAATGATGTACATGTGAAAAGAACATTTTTTTACAATTTTCTAATTTTGAACTTTTTATGGATTTTTGGGAGGAAAAATGCAGATGTGAAAGAAAGTTTTTTTTATTATGTAAATTTTTATAGATTTTTGATTTTGTAGCTTTTTTTAAGGAAAAAGGGTTAGTAAAATATATACAAGTATATGTAAGAGAAAATATTTTTTATTTTTTGTTCTTTTTTGTTTTGTTTTTTTGTTTTTTTGTGTGTATGTTGATGATTTTACAAAATTGTACACATAACCCCCCAAAATAAATATATTTAAAAGTACGAGTTATGTCTAAAGTATATATACAATATATACGGCACTCCCCATACTTAGCTCGAACTATATCCTTATAGTGATCAGAGAGCGACAAAGGAAGACATAACTCGTGCTAAGTATAGAAAGGTGAAAAGACTCCTATGCTACAACGACTCAAAGAAAAGATAAAAGGAAGAGAATTTGGTGATCCCCCCTATACTTAGGATCAAGTAATCCTAAGTATAGTAGAATGTACAAAGGGAAAAACCGATGAAGAGAATGTACAGACTCAAAAATACAAAGACACGATATGAACAACATCACCTCTCCTATACTTAGGGTAGAGTATCCCTAAGTATAGGAAACAACAACACGAGTGATGAACATGACGAATATGAACAACACAAATCATTCACCCCCCCATACTTAGGATAAAGTACATCCTATGTATAGCATATATATACACACACATGGAAAAGGGGTGAATGATAAAACGGGAGAAGAAAGAGTGAAACGAAAGGATATACAAGAGGTGGTGAGCTTATGTATCGGATGCAGAAGGTGGAATCAAAAGATTATTGTCTGATACCAAAGATGTGGAATCCACAACGGACAAGAATGTATCATGATCTAGATATGGCTTCAGCAACTGTCCGTTCACAACAAATGGCTATGCGTCAGATGACAACCTAGATATGACAATACTCTCATTGTCACGCACAACTCTCACGATGAACGGTCCACACCACTTGCTTTTCAATTTTCCTAGAAACAACTTCAACTTAGCATCAAATAACCAAACTTTCTGATCAGGGGAGAATGTCTTACTTCGAATGTGTTTATCATGCCAGTGCTTGACTTTCTCCTTATACATAAGTGAGTTATCATATGCAAAATCTCGGAATTCCAGTAATTTGTTCAAATCCAACTTCATGTTCTTTCCCGCCTTCTCATAGTCTAAATTGCATATACGGAGTGCCCATAAAGATTTGTGAATTAATTCCATTGGCAGGTGGCAAGGCATTCCATACACCAATCTGTAGGAAGACATGAGCAAAGGAGATTTGTACGCGTCCGATAAGCCCATAGAATTGAATCAAGCATCTGGGACGAATTCTTCCTATCTGAGCGTACAAGTTTTTGCAATATCGTCTTGATCTCCCTATTTGAAATTTCTGCCAAGCCATTATCTGAGGGTGGCAAGGAGACGCAACTCTGTGCTCAATGGCGTACTCCTTCACAAGCTTCTTTACTTATCTATTAATGAAATGGCTTCCCCCATCTGAAATCAGTATTTTGGAAATATCGAACCACACAATAATATGGTCCTTGAGAAAGGAACACACCGTACGACTATCTGTGGCTCTTGTGGGGATAGCCTCCACCCATCGACTAACATAATCAACGGCGAATAGGATGTACTGAAATCCCTGACTGACAGGAAATGGGCCCATGAAGTCTATTCCCCAAGCATCAAAAACATCAGAAATCTGTATGTATCTTAGGGGCATGGTATCTTTGGAACCAACTATTCCTCCCATTTTCTGACAATCAATACAACCTCGAACATACTCTGTAGCATCCTTAAACAATGTGGGCCATCATAGGCCACTCATTAAAACCTTTGATGCCATGCGTTTCCCCGGATTATGCCCACCATATTCTAGTTTGTGACAGTGTTCAAATACACTGGTGTGTTCCTCCTGAGGAATGCACCTTCTCCAGATATAATCTGCACCCTCAGGAAATAGGTACGGATCTTCCCATTGGTAATAATGAATCTCTGACAGGTATCTGTCTACCTTGTACTTCGGCCAATCTTGTGGAACTTTCTTGGAGACAAGATAGTTCACAATATCGGCATACCATGGGAGTGAGTCCACATATAAAATGGTCTCATATGGAAAGGTTTCGGAAATAGGAATCATGTTCTGCTCGGAAGTCTCTGTGTCAGTGATACGGGAAAGGTGATCTGCCACAACGATTTTTACTCCAGGTTTATCTCGTATCTCTAAATCAAATTCCTGGAGAAGAAGGATCCATCTCATAAGGCGTGGTTTGGCATCCTTCTTTTCCTGCAAATATCGCATGGCGGTGTGATCCGTGTACACAATAACGTGTGAGCCGATGAGATAAGATCTGAACTTTTCTAGCCCAAACACAACTGCTAACATCTCCTTCTCTGTGACTGTATAATTCCGTTGTGCTTCATCTAGAGTCTTGCTAGTATAGTGTATAGCAAATGGTATCCCATCCCTTCTCTGTCCTAAAACTGCTCCAACTGCGAAATCTGATGCATCCATCATGATCTCAAAAGGAAGAGACCAATCAGGTGGTTGTAAGACCGGAGCATTAGTAACCATTTCTTTCATCTGATTGAATGCAAGGATAACTTTCTCATCGACAACAAAATCAGTCTCCTTACACAGAAGCTCAGTCAAAGGTCTGGCGATTTTGCTGAAGTATTTTATAAATCGCATATAGAATCCTACGTGTCCCAAAAATGACCTCAACTGCTTCAAATTCTGTAGTGGCTCTAACAGGGAAATCAAATCAATCTTAGCCAGGTCAACCTCCATACCATGTTTGGTAATGACATGGCCCAATACAATCCCATTAGTCACCATAAAGTGACTCTTCTCCCACGAGAGAACTAGTTTTACCTCACAACAACATTGAAGGACTCGGTCTAAATGAGCAAGACATGTGTCAAAGCTATCCTCGTAGACCGAGAAATCATCCATGAAGACTTCAAGAAAATTACCCACCATGTCGGCAAAAACGGCCAACATACACCTTTGAAATGTAGCGGGGGCATTACACAATACAAAGTGCATCCGTATAAAGGCGTAAGTGCCAAATGGGCAAGTGAAAGTAGTTTTCTCCTGATCCTCAGGAGCGATCGCAACTTGGTTGTATCCCGAGTACCCATCCAAGAAGCAAAAGAACTCTTTCTCTGCCAATGTCTCAATAATCTGATCAATAAAGGGCAGTGGAAAGTGACTTGGTAGCTGAGTTCAGGCGTCAGTAATCTACACAAACATGCCATGAAGTAGGTACCCGGGTCGGAATCTCCTCACCACGATCATTCTTTACGATCGTGATCCTGGATTTCTTTGGGACCACATGTAAAGGGCTAACCCACTTGGAATCTGAAATGGGATATATAAAGCCAGCATCACACCATTTCTTGATATCCTTCATGACAACCTCCCTTAAATTTGGATTTAGACAACGCTGACATTCACGGGAGGGTTTATAGTCATCCTCTAGGTAGATATGATGCGAGCACAACGCTGTAATTATCATGAGGAGGTCCGAGATATTCCATCCTATGGCCTTGCGGTTTCTTTCAAGAACCACTAGCACACGAGATTCTTGTTCAGCGGTTAACTGCGAGCTGAGGATGACCGGAAACATTTGGGGGGAACCCGCAAGAAAGGCATATTTCAACATTGATAGCAAAACCTTGAGATCAGGTGGGGTCTAAATCGGCTCTGCAATAACTTCTTCTACTTTACTGGTATACGATATGTGATCTGTGCTCTATAGACTATCCATCTTGGCTATTGACGGCTCAGCAAATAGAATATATGATAGATCTGTGATGAATGATCTTTGCTCAAAGAGGAAGGGCTCATAAGGATGTTCAATATTCTTATCAATGAATGGCTCAGATATCTCAGCAATAATATCAGAAAGATGTCTCTCATCTGTGCACAAATCAGGAAATTCAACGAATGGCTCAGATATCTGGTCCTCAGAACTCTGCTCAAACTGCTCATTGGCAACTATCTCACTTGGATCACCAAGGGAACTCATGTCGACTGTGCTTTCCAGAGAGCCCTTTTGGGGAAGGAACTCCTGGGTATCTATAAAATCTGTGAAAAGATCTGTCTCTTTGAATTCAACAAGAAAATCACAGTCATCTGGCTCTGATATAGCTTTCTCTGTATCATCTGTTGTCGGTGGCGGTGATGGTCTAGGATAAGAGATCATCTCAATTATCACCTTGTCACTACGAGAGTGAAAGATGATCTCTCCAGTACCATAATCAACTGCTTCTTCGGCCGTTCGGAGGAACGGTCAACCTAGTATGATCGGGATATGGAGTAACGGGGCAGATGTGTACATATCCATGACAACAAAATCAACAGGGAATTTCAATCCTTGCACTGTTACATTAACGTCCTCTAAAATGCCTCTTGGCCTCTTAATTGATCTATCGGCAAACTGAAGGATCATTCTGGTTGTTTTAAGATGCCCTAACTGGAATTCAGTTAATAAAGAGGAAGGCATGAGATAAATGGAGGAACCTCTATGGAGAAGAGTATGATCAAATTCTTGATCAAAGATATGGCAACAGATGTGAGGTGCTCCCTTGTCTCTCTTTTTAGGCGGAAGGTTACTGATGGCATGAACTGTGACCATGGTCAAGAAGTGTTTCTCTATTTCCTTTCGTCTATTCTTCCTTGGTTGACGCTTCTGGGTACATGCCTCTTTCATTCCCTTTTTTACTGTAGGCATGTATTCCATGGCCATAAGGAGTGGCATCTTTAAAAAGATGTTATGTAAGATCTCAACCACTCCAGGATCAGATAGTGTTGTTTTTAATTTTTGATTTTTTTAGCTTTGAGAGCAGAAGGAAATGGCACAGAATTAGAAGAAACATGCAAACGTTCATTTCCTTTATTTAAAACAGAATCATCATGTACAAGAGGACAACCGGAATCAGTCTGTACAGTGTTGTCCAATCTAGGTGAAGGAAAAACAAAATCTAAAACAGAATGGAATGCTACTGCTGGTGAAGAGGAAGAATCTGCGACTGGTATATTCTCCATTGCTGATGGTGATCTGCATCTGCCTGGTGAAGGTGGTGGTGAAGGCGGTAAAACTCCAGATGTGGGTGCTGCTATACTGGGCCTCTCGACTGCTGGTGAAGGAGTTGATGTAGAAGATGATGCTCTCTCAGTGGTTTGATTTTCCAACCCCAACTGGTGTGTATACGGCTGCAAACTCCTACCGCTCATGAGATGAATGACGTCAGATAAACATGTAAAATCAAGGGACATACTTGTCTCGGGGGTGGGTGGTCTTTTAGCTACCTGCTCCTTGCGTCTGAAATTGTTGGGGTTGGCTTCGACCTATGCTGGAATTAGTATCTTGGTGGTGGTCAGGTCATCGATCCGCTGAGTCAGTTCATTCATGTTCTTCATAAGCAATGCAAGTTGATCCAGTGCTGGATTGACTGAAGGGGCCTCGGTTGCTCATTGACTGGCTGTCGCTGAGACTGATAGTGCGGAGCCTGTTGGTAACCATACAGATTCTGATAATGAGGAGGAGGGGGGAAAGGATATTGTCCATAATATGCCATCTGCTGCTTGTTAGGCTGAGGGAAATACATGGACTGTTGTTGTGGCTGGCCTTGTCTCCAGTTTTGGAATTAAGGTGGAGACTAGTACTGAGGTTGGAACTGCTGGTGGCTGGTACTAGTACTGTTGCTGTTGTCTGCCTCCCTAAAGCTAGTGGGTGGGTCTCTGACCCTGCTGTGAACCCAACTGTCCTTGCCCTGATGGACGGGGCTTGTTACACTCACGTTTGAACCAGATACCATTCACCTCCTGAATGACAGGTGGAGGTGGAGACTGCTGCTCAAGAATGTAGGGTACTTCTTGCTAGTATGGAACTATCTGATGTGAATGTTGTTAAACATGATCAGGCTTCTGTACATAGTAGACATGTTGAACTGTGGGTGGTCCTCTGCTATTCTGCTGGGTGGAAGGAGTCTGCTCCTCGTAGAGGTATTGGCTGTTGCACTGGTACTGTGGACTGCGCTGAGCGAATTAACAAGAAGCTCCAGATGCTTTGTTATCTCATCCAGCTTATCCAGGTTCTTTATCCTTTGCTCGATCACATGAAGCTTATCAAGTTCCTGGGATTGCTTTTCAATAATGTCCACTTTGGATAGGTGGTTTCCAATGATGGCCAAGTCTGCGCTATCCACCTTATCCACTTCTTGTGTTGCCGTTATTTTGACATCCTTGTGGGGTACTGCAGGGGTGGTGACAGGGTGCTTCTGAAAAGCATATGAAGAAGAAAGAGCTGTTGACTCTTTCCTGACATCTCCTAAAAAATTTGATAAAGGACATCATCGTCCTTGTTGAAGTGGCTTCCCCTACAAGCGACATCTACCAGTTTCTGATTCTCAATGCTTAACCCCCAAAGAAATTTTGTACAAGGCTATTCTTTGGAATATCATGATGAGGGCATTTCTCCGTCAGATCTTTGAAACTTTCCACAGCCTTGTGAATAGGCTCTTGGGGCATCTGGGAGAAAATTAGCAATCAAGGAACGCATTTGGTTGAGTCATCCAAGTGGATAATACTTGTTAGAAATGCGGATCTCAACTCTTCCCAAGTAGTGACAACCTTTCCCAAGTGATTTAACCAATACAAAGCTTTGCCCATCAGACTGAATGGAAAGGAGGTCATCTGCACTACCTCTAATGGGACCTTTGGGTAGTGTACTGTTCCACAAATGCGATCGAACTGTTGGAGGTGTATATAAGATTCTTCATTAATATTTCCATAGAATATTGGGAGAAGAGGTAAAATAGTAGGCTTAAGCTCAAAATGCCCATGAATCGCAGGGATTTGTATCCAAGAATTTTCCTGTCCTGCCCTTGGATTATAAGCATCTTTTAGTGTAGGCTTAGCCCCAGGTTCTATGTGAGGTTCTTCTCCCCCATTCCCACCTTCAGGGTATCTATTATCCCCCTCTCTCCTGTCTTCTCTTTCATGTCTCATCTCGAGAATCATATCTCTCAGGGTGGCTTGAAAATTAGCCCGCTCTATTAACTGTGCTTGAATTGATTGAATGGAGGCTAACATGGTACTGTTGATCTCGCTCTGTTCCGACATGGTTCCCTTTCCCTTTGGTGGCATTAAGTGTCCGGCTTCTGACTCTGAAAATGTTTATGCCACTCGATTAGTGCTCAGAATTGATGGAGTCTCAGATATTAATTCGAGATTCAAGCCAATCTTAAATAGTGGATTCATGGACGTTGTGAATTGTGAAGTGGTGAAAGAGGAATATCCGTGAAGTGAGTCTCTCCGAATAGAAGGTGAACAGATCGGAGCGTAGAATGAGTTCGCAGAGTCCAAACGAGAAATACTCTGGTTCGACATCTTCGAAATCAATAGGCAGTATACGAGAGCACGAATGTCAAAGCAAGAGTGAAAAGTGAATAAAGGCTCCAACTGCGTAGATGGGATATTTAGCACTAACAAGCAAACACAATACGAACCCCCAGTTCACCAACTCAACTCAATGTGAAGACCGTGAAGGTTCGGTAATTATCTTGTCAATTTTAAGAGTTTGGTAATAATACAATATATCAGAGCGGTTAAAGCGAGCTGTTACGAACCCAATGCTCTCAGGAGACTAGACTAATCCCAAAGTTAGATCTTTCCTAACCAGTATGAATTGCGGACCGTTTACCGGCTACCCGATCAATTCAATATGTTAAGGATGTCGCATGCCGCTTTACCGGCTACCAGAGAGATCCTCACTGGAGAACGACTAACCCAAGATAGTAGTCTGAGAAGAGTTCGGGCGTGGCTCTATCCTAGTGTGTGGATCGCTCTCTCGCTACATACAAACCAAACAATGAGGGGTTACTCTCCCCAAAACAATGATTTTTCAATGTCTTTATTTTAGGATCGAGTTTTCTTTAGCAGTCCCATATTTTAGACAGTTGTCACTTGGTTAAAATATTTTCAAAGAATCGCCTACCGAGTGTCCAATTTCCTTTTTAACTTATGTGAGTGAAAACAAGGAAGGAGATCGGAAATGCCAATGTGCGATTAAAAACGATGATGCATGCAGGGTTAGAGATACATACCTTGTCGCCAGCACTCTACATGCAAGTGATCCGCTCAGAATTTAAATAAGAAAAATAAACTAACCTATATGATGCAAGTGAACCATCCTAGATGATACTTCTATTAACGGGCAAGAACAGGTTAATTTGACTAAGTTCAATTACGCTCTACTCTATAGGCACAGAAATTCTTGTTTAGGGTGTTTGGACCTAATTAACTACCTGGCTCAAGCAAATTAATTAAAGCAATCAATAGGTGGCTCACGAAATCCGCGGGAAACAAAGAAAAATAAAGCGATGAAAACAAAACCGGTGAGGTCCCCCAAGTGCACCGGCAATTGGCGAAACAGACCCCGCAACAAATGAATGTATGTTTTACAAAGTTCAAATGCAGTGGATATGAACAATGGAATAATGTAGCAAATTATAAATAGATATCTACAATCAAGAATAACAGGTCAAAAGAGAAACCTAACTACCATCGACGTGCCTCCCCGGCAACGACACCATTTTGTTGACACGATTTTTGAGGGTTGGAAAATTTTAATGGTAAATGAGTCGTTGTTGCTATCCCCAAAATCCCGTAACAAACAAATAATATTTTTTTATTTTTTCTACTTATTAACCTATATAGCGGACATGGTCGAACTCAGGGACTCTACAATTCCCAAGGGTTATTCAATTAATCGAAAATCAATTAAGAGAAAACAGGTATCTCAAAGGACAACTATCCTTGGTTTTTATGATTTTTTTATCTTTTATTTTTTTTATTTTCTGATTTTCAAATTTTTAGTGATTTTGATTTTTACCATTTTTTTATTTTCAAAAAACGAACAATGTGCACAAGCGCACGAAATATGCACACCAACTCTTTTTGTAATTTTTCAGTTTATCAGAAACGCTTAGAAAAATCCAAAAAAAATATTTTTGTTTTTTAAAGGTTTTAAAATATTTTTGAGAATTTTTGTGGAATTCAGATGTTTTTGTATTTTTTCTAAAAAACAAACAGTGAGAATATACAAAAATGTGCACAACCTGGAGTAATTTGCAACTTAAAAATATTTTAAGTTCCTGAAACTTCTGACAATTATTTTTATGACAAGATGCTGGCAAACATCTACAAATAGGAACTGAAATCACTATTTTTGGATTTTTATAGAATTTTCTATGATTTTTATAATATCTTTCATGTTTTTAAATTTTTTTGGGTTTATAAATAATTAATGCGTGAAAATTGGTCAGAAATTAAAAGACAGTGAAGTAAAACTACCCTAATGTTTTTGGAATTTTCGGAGTTATTTTCAAATTTTTATGAATTTTGGAATTTTAAACAGGAAAAAATGACATGTTTTGGATTTTTTAATAATAATAAATGAAATTAAAATGATATGAAATTTTTATGCAATGAAGATGCGCACTACATGAGTCTAAGTTATTTTTTTGAGAATTTTTGGACTAATAAAAACATTTATTTAAATAGAGAATTCATGCAAATTAAAGAGTCTGAGTACAAGGACTGAAATGCAAAGATTCAATATTTTTGCATAAAATAAATAATAAAAAGTAAATGTGTAGGTGAAATTCGCAAGTTACCCAGTAAATGTATGTGAATGAAGTGACTTAGCTCTGGTTGGGTCTTTTCGTAAATTCAGGAATCTTTGAGGTATGGAATGTAATTTATCCAATAATGATCTGAAGTGGTGAGGGCTTTTTTCATAATTTCAGAAATGTTTGGGGGCTCAACTGCAATGTTTTCAATTTTTTATTCAAAACCCCCACCTAGGGTTTTCTTCTTCGTATCATCAACAAGAGGGACAAGTAGTTGTCGCCTCCCTCCTATCCTCTTCTTCCCCACGCAAGGCAGAGGGCGTCCGCTATGGGGGTGCACGGTGGGTGAGAACTGTTGGAGGCACGATCGAAGGAAGGCGGGCGACACCGATGTCTACAGCGAGAGGGGCGGAGTTGATTGCGGGCACCGCCGGGCGGAGGAGGGCACGGAGGAGCGTAGCCCGCTCGCGTGGTTGGAGCTGGAGGTTGGTCGGTGAGGCGCGGCAGATGAGCACGGGAAGTGTAGAGGTGATTGTAGGCATCGCCGGGTGGAGGAGGGCACGGAGGAGTTGCTGGGTGGCGAGGCTACTGCCTACGGAGGAGGTCTGGCGAGGACGGCGGTCCGCGCGCGGGGCTTGCGAAGGAGGTGCCGCGGCACCGACGGAGGAAACCGAATGAGGAGACAGGGAGCGGCGATGGAGACAATGGGAGGGCAAGAGTGATGGGAACGGTGGCGCGGTTGCCTGGAGGAGGGTCCGGCGAAGGGCGGCATGGGCCGCTGGATGGCGTGGATGATGGCGACGGGGGTGACGAACCCGTGGTTTTTTTATTTTTTCATTATGATGTAAACAGTAATGGAAATTTTTTTATTTTTTATTGTAAATCCGAAAATATAAAAACAGAAAATGAGAAATGTTTTTTCTATTTTTTAGTCTTTGATTCTCTTACAAAACAAAGGTTACAAAAGAAAAACAATTATACGGATTTCTTATATTTTTTATTTATTTACAAATCGGAAAATGAACGGGGATCCGACGAAAATAAAAGGATCGAATCCGATTCCCTGATCACTGTGCATGGTCGAAGTTGATAGATCGTGGGAGGTAGAATTTAAAGGCGGATAGATCGAGAAGATGAGATGAAAAATCGAGTCGGTAGCGGATAAAAAACATGACGGAATTTTTTAATGATCTAGAAAAGCAAAATGATGATGAATAAAAAATACGATGAAGTAAACTATGATTAACCTAGATAACAATAAGAAAAATGTGGATCTCACCTTAGGAGCGGAAAAGGACCGTGATCGCCTCGACAAGGCCGACTCGCTGTCATTGGACGGCTTGGAGACTAGGCAACTTTCTCGACGAAATTTTCTCTCAGAGATCGAGCTCCTCTCCCTAAAGATTGATCAAGTTGGAATGAGGGAGAAGGAGCCATATAAATAGAAAAGATGGAATGAAATTTGATTTTTGAATTTTTTGGATAAAGAGATAAGAGATGAAAATTGAAATTATTTTTTGAATTTTTTGGTGGAAGAGATGCCATGAGATAAAGTGAAAGAGATAAAACTATTTACAAAATTATCTATTTTTTTTATTTTTCATCACTTCATTTTTTGAATTAAAAATATTATTTTTTTATTTTTTAATGGTTAATTAATAATAGCAACTATATACATATACTACATACATATATGACATTATATAAAAGGGTAAATAAGGAAATTAGCTTTTTTATTTTTTATTTTTATTTTAAATAATTGGTAAGAATAATTTACAAATATATAAAAACAATATTTAAAAAATACATGGGAAAATTGCACAAACCACCCTGGAAAACCAACTTTTTACTCGTAACTCCAAAAATTATGAAACACAGCTATTTTAAAGATAATTTTATTCAGAATCCAATGAAAATGAGATTGTTAAATTTGAGTTTATATGGAGCATGGATTGATTTTTCAATTAGTGCTTAGTGGCTTTTTCCAAGTGTGGCTACTTTTATTGTGTACATGATTTAATTGTGCAATTATTTTTATCAATTAGGACACATTTTTATTTACAACTGTGGTTTTGAAAGTTATTTGATTTGAGGTCAATTAAGGCACAAATAAATTAGTGTTAGTTTTATATAGATATACAAAAAATAAGTGAGAAGTATTTACAACAACACACACATTTTTTTATTTTCTTATTAAGGACCCTTATCTCCCCCTACTTTATTCCTGGTTGATTAGGTCAAGTCTTGACCTTCTCTCGGGGTTGGGGTCATCCTGTATACAGTCTTCCTTTCTTTTTTTCTTTTCTTTTCTTTTGTTTTCCTTTCTTTCTTTATTTATTTATTTTAGGTTAAAATTAGTAAGAAGTGTACAATATTTACACAGATGCAAGTTAATAAGAATATGTAGTTAGTGTTATATGCAGGTGTTTTATAAGGATTTTAAGCTAAAATAAATTAATAAAGATGACGAATCGCAGATTCATCAAGTCGACATCGGGGTTTGTATTCCTGTTGAACGGTGGTGCTGTGAGCTGGAGAAGCAAGAAGCAGGACACTACGGCGGATTCAACAACAGAAGCTGAATACATTGCCGCATCGGATGCTGCAAAGGAGGCAGTGTGGTTGCGTAAGTTCATCTTGGAGCTTGGCATAGTTTCCTCTGATACTCCCATCCTGTTACTCTGTGATAACATGGGAGCCATTGCCCAGGAAAAGGAACCCAGATGACATCAAAAGAGCAAGCACGTGGAAAGGAAATACCACATCATTCGGGAGATTCAAAAGCATGGTGATATCGTCATCACCAAGGTGGCCTCTGCTGACAACGTTACTGATCCTCTTACCAAACCACTGATACAGAATATTTTCGACCAACATGTAACGAGTATGGGTTTACGGATTGTACCTGAATGGTTCTGATGGCTAGTGGGAGATTGTTGGACATGTGAGCTCCGGACGAACCATTCTTACAATAAATGCTGTTGTAACATATATGTTTTATCAATAAAAGTTATTGATGTTTCACTCCCTTTCTAAAATTAAATGAATGAATGCACTATAAGGTCCCTCTATACAATTAGGGTTATGTACCATGGCCATCTTGATGATCATATAGCTGTTGATTCATTAAATGAATCGTAGAGGCTGGTGTTGGATGAATATATAAAGAGTTAGATAGAGGACTCATCAAGCACCGTCAAATGATTATTAAGAGATGATCTCCAGCCTGAGTAGGAGATGGAAATCCTTTCTCACAAAGACTGATATCTAACCGACCTCTTGATGCAGGTCCTCTACATGGGAATAGTGATACGGAGGTGTCAGATTAGTTAAGTCAAAGGGTTGACTTAGCGGGATCGAGATAACCTTACGTCCAATGTTGAATACTGTCACAGCATAGGCACACATCCTCTGACCGGAGACAGATGTGTTACTACTATATGTCTGAGTGTGTACATTTGGCAGACCAATAGGTTGATGACGTAACCAAGATCTATACACCGGCGAGCTGTTGTGCATGTAAGGGCATATGAGTAATACGATCTCTCAAAGGGATCATACAGGTTCACTTATGAATCGGAAGACATGAGCTCACTCATGAGGTATTGGGACCAATCAAATTCCATGCATGGTCACCGTGCTTTGGAAGCATGACAAGAATTTGAAGGTATGATATATGCTTTAGGAAAGCATATGATCGATACTAATTCCCAATGACCAAGATTGAGAAACTTGGTGATCAAACCCTGAAGAAGACAGTGTAAAATTGATCTACATCTTCAGGTTGATCATAGGACTTCCAGTATGCGGGATGTACAGGTATTGAGAATACCTGAGGGTGATGTGATCACAAATGATTGTATAACCATGATGCTTCCATTACGAGGGATAAGATCTCAACATCCAAGACACTATACGTGGAACAATACAATCGCCCTGTAATCATCTCCAAGTATCTGCGGACAAAGCACATTATTCTTGAAGAAGTTCAAGAATAATTCCTTTGATGAATTATGTATCGAAGCAACAAGATGTTGATAATTAAATGAGATTTAATTATCAAGAATAATATGAATAGGATTCATGTTGTGAGAATGATAATCCAAGATTATTAAATGGGATTTAATTATCAAGGAAATGCAGATTGTGGATAGTACTATCCATAATATCTATTTATATATTATAAATATGATTTGTAATATATTAGAGAGTATTCATCTTCTATGGAGCTTCTTGCTCTAGAAGGATACGTCGGATTTGTTGGACGAAATTAGGAGATTCAAGGCCTGGATCTTCATCAAGGATTGCGGGAAGCACGCATCTCATCATCACGCCCGCAAGTGCCATCTTCGTAGATCTGACTTGAGTCAGGAGGATCTCTTGCTTTAGAGATCTAGTGATCGCAACCACGCTTCAAGTGGTATTTCTAATATTTTGTGGTTTGATGAAATGATCCAAGAAATGTTCTTGTAATCATGTGATTTCATCTCATGATTTAAAATTTTTAAATTCCATTGTATCTAGCGACTAGTACGACTAATCGCCCCGATCGCATAAGATGTGATCATCACGCTTCCGTGATGTGCTTGAGGATTCCTCGTATCCTTCAACATACTCCAATGCTTGCTCCCATCTACTTGTAACCAAACAATCTTTGTTATAAAAAATGTCAATTTTATTGTAGTGTACATTGGCCATGCCTCAGGGATGCATATGTGATGTCTATAGGGCTTCTAATTGAATCAAATAATTTGAATTCGATTAGGATTCCTTCGATTAAAATTTTAAAAATGATTCGAAGCCGAATGAACTAGATTTGAATTTAACTTGTGCATTCGATTCCCAAATAAATTGAATCTGAATTAACCAGAATTCGTTTGATAATAATTTGATTACATTAGATATTTATATACATATATGTGTGTACCATATATTTATATATACATAGTACATAAATATATACATGCATACAGTACACACATATTTACATACATGCATGTAACAATCACTCTAGGTCGATTAAGATCCTTTCCAAATATTGTTCTGCAAGGTATTATAGCAAAATTACATCAAATGGTTGACATGCATATATTCGGATTCATTTGTAAGTAAATAGACATGGGAAAGAATATATGAATATATATTAACAATGTTACGATATTTAATTTCCATTTAAAGATTTAGCATTTGCATTGTATCACTAAGCATAATATGTGCATGCATCTAAAGATACTATCAAACCAACTTACTATAGTGATTAAGTGGTTAATTTTATACTCATAATCATATCTAGGAACCATTTATATAATTATCATATAAAGTCTTCACCGCTATGATTTCCATGCTCTCGCGCTACACTGACATGACTTGTGAATGCGTTACGTGTGTATGCAACATTAGACCCCTTAATGAGACTAAATCTCTTTCCTTTTCTCTTTATACCTAAGCTCAAATGGTTTGACTGTGAAACATGTTCATAGATGTGGGTCCTCCATGCATTAGTTATACAAAATATCTGAGTTTATGTCTTTATTTCATATTTTAACCTAATGACAGTAGCTTAGGTATGAGTTACTTTTCATAAGTACAATAATCAATCTTAACATGCTATTCAGAAATTATGAGACATTAAGAGAATCACAAAGCAATGTAAGCCATAACCAATTTAATATGTATGTGTGTGTATGTGTGTGTGTGTATCCTATTTGTTAAAGACTAGATATTGAGTATGAAAAAGAGTAGAAAACATTACTCATAAAATCTAGTGGAAAAGATCAAATGTTTATGATTGTTATTCGAAATCATCACCCACACATTTATTTCTACGGTGCCACATTTCTTACACTGCATTTTCCATTCTTCTTTTCTTAGCTATAAAATATCCTAAAACCCCACAGTAGATTATGGTGACCTTTCTCCTAGCACGTGAAAATTATGATTTTGCCACTTATATTTCCTTCTTAACATTTATCGTAGCTCGAAATTTATAGATATCTCTCATCTACTTTTTTGGTTGTTTTGATTTTTGCATGGAAATCCATGATGATTATCATTGTCAAGGCAACAATTATCATCCCATGAGTAATATACAAGTTCTTCTCACCATAATGTAAGTCGTTCCTTCGTACATAAAAAATTCAGAATATTTCATTTCCATAGCTTAGTTTTCTGATATTGAAGATCCTCAGACGAAATGAATAGGTTTTATCTTACTCCATTATTTTGTACTATTCTCATTATTTCAAAATATAATATAAATTTGTATCATCTTTCTATATAAGTTTGATCGTGGCTTGTTTAACATGCAATAGTAACTATAAGATGTTCAGATTATTCGTCAATGATCTTATATCTCTTTTATATGCTCATATAATTACATCGTATCCATATATTTCTTCATCATAGAAAAAGAGTATATTTAGATTATGAAAAAAATTTGTAAAAAATTACTTTATTCATTGTATTGTATTGGTTTAATATTTTCCTTGATTATATAGTTTTTTCAACTCATCTTAATTTATATAGTAAATATTTCTATTATATTATTCTTCATATAATTTTATTTATATAAGCTCTAAATCATCAGTTAACATTTCAAATTCGAAATAAATTGAATCGAATTGGGATTTTCAAAACTGAAAATGAATTAAATCTGAATTTTAGTTAGAAAGTTTATTTAAAGTTTTAGAGTAAATTACACAGAAGGCCCTGAACTATACACTCAATTTCAATGTAGTCCCTAAACTTTAAAAATTAACAATAAGGTACCTAATGTATTGTTTCGGTCACAATGTTATCATTTTCCAACGGGAGAAGGAGATGTCCGTTTACTTGGGGAAATTTTGGACCAAATTACCCCCAGGAACATCCCCTATGCCCGCTACTCCAACACCGGTGGTGGAAGGGAGGGGGACAGTGGTGGAGGAGCGGGCAGAGGGGATGTTTCTAGGGGTAATTTGGTCTAAAATTTCCCCAAGTAAAAGGACGTCTCCTTCTCCCGTTGGAAAAGGATCACATTGTGACCGAAACAATACATTAGATACCGTATTGTTACTTTTTAAAGTTTAGGGACTACATTGAAATCGAGTGTATAGTTCAAGGACTTCTATGTAATTTACTCAAAATTTATTTGAAGTTTACTTGAAACTTTTATAATGAATTGAATCATAGTCCTAGTGGATTCGAAAGTATTCAATTCAATTAACATCCCAAAATGTCTAAAGCTTCACATCTAGAGATTCGAGTCATAATTGTTAACGTTATGCTCCATCGTTACTGTCCACCGAACATTACAAGAACAAGTGATTCTAAAGTTGAGTATACTCCATGTGCACATCAAAAAGATTAGTGGCTAACGTCTATGCCAAAAGTCGATGAGCCCAGTGTTGTCGTGAAGATCACATCCCCGACATGGATCATGCAAGGACTCAGACGTTGACGTGTGTAGTGATGAAAACGAATACGGAATATCTGAACATTAGTTTATCGTATTCGAAAAATTACCAGATACAGATATCCGTAATCGAATAGTAATCGAATACGGATCGAATACGGATATAGATTGTAAAAATTTTTCATATATGGATACGAATATGGTAATGCCATGAATATTTGGATCTGGATCCATATATCTGAATACAGCTTTTAATATCGTTTTATATATTTGTTAATATAATATAAACCACACCCTCATGTTATTATATTAGTATTATATAATATAATACAATACATTAATGATATTGATAAGCTGTCGTTTGTTTGGAAATGAGCATGAATAAAAGTTACGAATTTCTATCCTCTTTTTGCTTCCAGACAAGAATACATGTCATCTCGATGCTCCCTTTCGTACGATGCAACTTATTTATTTTTCATTGATATTTTTTTAAATCATCACGAACATTGATAAAAATTCAATTCGTATTCATATGTGGTCTTTATTCTATCCGTATTCAGATTCCGTGTTTATTGGATCCATATTTGGATTCACTCTTTATTGGATTGGCTCTTTATTCGAACTGTATTCGGGTCCGCTCTTTATTCGATCCATATTCGGATTAGATAAATATCCTATTCGAATTTGTATACATATTTTTAAGGATATAATTTCCTTAGTGCCTATCTGGATCATATTCGTATCCGTATTTGTATTCGATAGAGATGAATCGAATATAGATATACAAATAAGCATATCCGATCCATTATTTGATCCGTTTTCATCCCTAGACGTGTGTCAATTACCATCATCGTGCCAGTAACGTTCATGCACCGGAGCAAGATAGAGTGAATGCTTGAAGGTTATGAAGATTGTCTGGACGACTTGATGCCCGGGTCTTGTTGAATTTCGTTGGATGGTTCTGATTTTCTGTGGAATGCTTCCGCTGCTAATGAGATTAGGGATTGACGAAATCCGCTGACCTCCATACGACACGCGTACCGTGAAATTACATTGGATTTTCCGTATATATGGTCTTTGGTCTTCCTGCCCCAATAATTGCCTCTTCTCTACCCCACTGCATAACATATATTTCTGTATATAACTGCTGTCCCAAGGATACATGTATCCTCCTCCCAATCTTTAAGCTTTCATGGAGACTTTAAAGCTCTTGCCTCTTCTTCTCCTTCTTCTCCCTGGTGCTGCCAACGCGAGGATAAGGCATCACAGGTGGGAGATCGCGTACCAATTGAAATCGCCGGACTGCTTCCAGATGTTGACGATCGCAGTCAACGGCCAGACGCCTGGCCCCACCATCTCGGCGGAGCAGGGGGACCTCGTTGTTGTGGAGGTCAGCAACGCCCTCATCACGGAGAACACCGCCATCCACTGGCACGGCATCCGCCAGGTAAGGACCCCATTCCTTCCTCTTGTACGTTTTGCCAGAATTTCCATAGTCACATGCTCTCTCTCTCTCTCTCTCAGATCGGTACACCATGGAGCGACGGGACAGAAGGGGTGACGCAGTGTCCGATCTTGCCCGGGGACACGTTCGTCTACAAGTTTGTCGTAGACATGGTCAGACTTTTCTTTATTCCTTCTCCTATCCAATTTCCATTTGTTTCTGGGGAGATCGATCATAAAAAGCATAAAAATAGATACATGTTACACATTAGTTTTCGCTGAATTTTTTTGAAAGGTAGTTTTCGCTGAAATTCTTCGTCTGTTTTTGACGGTATGTTACATGCAGTGGAGTCATAAAGAAAATAGTATTGGTGATCCGTACTTGAAGACCAGGTATAAAAAAGTACCTAAGTTATATTTCTTTAGTATAGGAATATCTAAAAATAAGGAATACAGGTTCTTAAATCTAATAATATACTAAAAAACGCATCCGATTTGGTGAACCATCTGTAGAAATACTTTTATGACGATACTCTAATTTTATAGCAATAAAGTTTCTACGATAATTAATAATCTATAGTAGGAATAATTTCAGTACAATATCTATATTTATGATAGAATTTTGAAACTATTTTAAAACTTTGACATTATTGTTATAATTATTCCATGATTTTGAACATTTATACTTATGCTACGTTTCATAAATTTATGGTGTGATTTGGAAGTTTGAACCACCATAAATTTGTCATCGTCCATAATTTTAAATTTAGATTATGTTCAAGACCTACCTAAGTTTTGTAAAATCTACCGTAAGTTTTAGAAGGTGTCTCATACGCTAATTGCTACTTTAAATTTAGAGAATGTTCAAAATAATGATATAAAATTTAAAAAATCACGTTAAAAACTTCCCTATGTATCAGCGGTAGCGAATATGAATGTTCATGTCAATTGTATGCTAGGACAGCTTAAGATAATATTTTAGATAATTTCTCATTTATGTATATATTATTTCTCTAAAAAATGACAAACACGTGAAATACATGGCTTCATAACTTGTCTAAGTCATATCTTAGTGTTTTGCCTTTAGTACTTTGAGATTTCTGTATCCTATTACTGGATAGAGTGTACAAGAATTTATGAATATGTGGTTAATATCATTTGACATGCTGTACTCACTAATTAATTATATCATTGAGGGATTTATTGGCTTTCTTGAATTATGGGGCCTCGTGATATATAATGTTGGGAATTCAACGTCAATCTCTATATTGTTACAAAAAATATGAGTAAGTCGGATATTGTTACATCATGAGATTAAGTCATCAGTCCTTTCACAGATAAAACTGACGCTCACAACTTGTTGGGATTTTTCTTATCTCAAATGAGCTCGATGATAATCACCCAAAACGTTTAAGATCAAATTTTCAAGCAATAATCCCCACCATTAATAATACACTCTCATACTTTGTGAGTTTCAGATACGAGACTATATTGCGGATTACAATCTCTCCCAATTATAGTTAGAACATCCTCGTTGTAATATGACTCATCACTTATTTCCGGTGACTGCGGTGGTTACATGCTCCACCTATAATTTTCCTCCAATCTCTGTGTAGAGGTGACATCGTCTCTCAAATAGTTCATTCCACTATTAGAAGGAACCCACTTAATACTATTTGTAACATCCTGAACTGAAGTCATCGATTCGTTCATAGTTAAAATTGATCCTGACAACTTGTTGGGTTCGGACTCAAATGAATCCGTTGACAACAACTCAAAATGATTAAGTTTAAGTTGTCAATTATTGATCCCCACCACCTATAACTCACTCTCATACTTTGTGGGTTTCCGACGGGGGACTATGTTGATAGTTACACACACAGTGAATTCGTGCTTTTTTATCTCGGGCTTGATTTTATTAGTTTTTTTATTCCCTAATCTCCTTTGCTTTTCAAGAGATGAAAAAGAAAAAATTCTTATTTAAATGCTAAAATCCCCGACACACTTCATCTATTTCTAAAAACATTGTATCTCCAATTCAACCTACTCCTTTGACTCTCAAAACTCTTTTGCTTTTTGATAAATTATACAGTCGTTTTCCTTTAAAAAAGTTTAAATTACATAAAATTCTATGAACTATATTCCAAGTGTGCCTAAATGTGATATGGTATTTAAGGAATTAAGTTGTAATTTTATCGTTCTAACCTTACTGAAAATGAGTTTTAAATAAATTCAAAGATGCGATACCATTATTTTTACTTGTTAAATTTCAAATACAACGTTAACGGGATGCATATAGTTCAGGGACATTTTTGTAATTAGGTCAATGCGAGTTTCGAGTAGTGGGGCCCTTTTGAATAATAGACAAAAAGAACACTAAATGGGCATCATATGCACAAGCGGACACATTATTGGTCCTTGGATCGAAGCTCCACGGCAGCTTCTGCGACAAGCCGAAATAGCAGTCAAATGATCCTATTCGTCACTAAAAAATGTGTTCTCCAAGAAGGTGTCCAATTATATTTGGGTTATTAGAATAAAAAGGGAAAAATGGGGCTGCCCCATCCCATTTTTCGCATTTTTTTATTTTTTTGGAAAAATATCATCATGTATATTCATCCATATATCCCTCATATATGTCATTCGAATTTCGTCAGAAACAGAGACTCCTAAACCTCCATCCAGAAGTCATTTTTTAACGGTCGCAAGATTTTTTAAATCGACCATGTCTGAATGGAGGCCGTAGGAGTCTCTGTTTCTGACGAAATTCGAATGACATATAGGAGAGATATAGAGATGAATATACATGATGATATTTTAATAAAAATAAAAAATAAATTGCCCAAAAATGGTACGGGGCATCCATGTTGGCTGCCCCCAGGGGGAGCCCCATCAACCCCAGAAAAAATGGTTTTCAATATGAACCTTATAATTTTGTAAATTACTTTCTCGACATGTATTCTTTACAATTATCACCAAACATGGGCTAAATTGTTTTGTTTAACGTCACAACCATTGTTGTTAAATTTACTTTTCCTGAGTCAACTTGCTTGAGTTAATGTTAAGTTAATCAAGCCATACGATAATCAGTGGTGGTTTTCTTACCTCTCTCTTCTTCTTTCCCTGCTCTTCTTCTTCCTCTTCCTCTCCCATCTCAGAAACCAAATATCGGTCACGGGTGGCGATGCTGAAGTAATGACGACGATGGTGGTGTTTGACTTGTAAGCTCTTAGTGATCCATTAATGCAATAAAGTCGTTGTTTTATCATATCTATCAGAATTAAATGATTGTGAATATACTTAATATTAAGGCCTCTTTGTATAATTTGGATTATGTATCGTGACCATATTGAATATACTGCAGTTGGGAGAATGACATTTACTTGTGACATTTAATAAAGATCTCCAATCCGAGAAAGAGATGGCAATCTTTCTCTAAAGAGTGATTTCCAACCAACTCTTGATGCATGTTCTCTACACAGGAATAGAGATTCAAAAGTGTTAGAATAATCAAGTCAAAGAGTTGACTTGATGAAGTCGAGCTACACTAAGACCTGAATTATAACTGTCACGATCAGGCACACATGCGTTGATCAAAGACAAATAAGCATCTATATATTTGAGTGTGCATATTTGATATACCATAAGTTGTTGACCTAACTAAGGTCAATATACTGATGAGTTGGTGTGCATGTGAAGACATATGGGAAGTATGATGTCTCAAAAGAATCATACAAGTTCATACTTGATGAATTGAGAGATAGAGCTCACTCATGAAATAATTTACGGTCATAATAAATTTCATGCATGGTCACTTTTAATTATCAAACGATAAATCTATTGATTTATTCCAAAGAAGACGGTTAAACTAGGGATATATCAATGTCTTCCACTATGAATGATGAACGAGTATTGGGAATACTCTTGATTAAATCTATCATAATAGATCATCTACCATAACACTTCCATTCCAAGAGAATGATGAAACATGACGGATTTTAGTGGCTCCATTTCTTAGCATGATGATTTGAAAGTTAATTGGGTTAAGTCTCATCTCGTTTGAATCCAATGTCCAATTCCAATTCCAATTTCAATGTCCAAATGTTGGAAGGTGAAATGGTGAGGGAAGTAGAAATAAGCATACTCTTGATCTCATTTGTATACTCTATATGGTTTGGACTTTGATTACAAATGGTCAAGGAAGATGGATTCAACTCAATGACATTTTTTCCAGCTCATGGAAAGTGTGATGCATTTCGTTGAGCTCACTTGGAATGTGAATTATTTCTGCTCGAGCACAACATTCATGATGCATTTTGATAAAATTGATATAGACTCGAAAATTGGATAATTATCCAAATTTCAAGTCACTATACATGGATAGTATGATATCTCCAACATTATCTCCAAGTATATATGATTTATGCTAACGAGTTCTAATTGGATTAGGACTCATACATAATGATATCAATAATATGATAATAACTGTTATTGTCATGCATATGTCTATATCCATGATTTTGTGCATATTATTCTTAACATATGTATAATTAATATGAATATTGAATCATGCTCATACATAATTATATCAATAATATGATAATAATTGTTATTGTCATGGATATGTTTATATCCATGATTTTGTGGATATTATTCTTATCATATACATAATTAATATGAATATTGATTTATAATAATTAATATATATTAAATTATATAAATATGATTCATATAAATTATTTCAAGGCACATTAGTGAATATTATTGATAAACACAAATTATCGTAGGTCTAAGAAGTATGTCTCACACGAGGCGGAGACAACCGAGGTCGATGCGGTGACCCACAATAAAATGTATTTAGTCAACAATTAACCTACACTATAGATCAACAATTAGAAATAAATGTGGATTTAAAATTTATTTTTAACTCTGCACAAAATATATAGCAAGCAAGTATGCAGAGAGTTCGATCACAGGGAGCAAACAGGGTAGAGCAATCAAATGTGTGTGTATGTGAGTGATGTCTACACTAAGCAATGCATGCAACTGATTTTTGTGGGTTTTTAATTTTTATATATATTTTTAAATTTTTAATTTTGTATTTTGATTTTCAATTTTCTGATTTTTATATTTTATATTTTATATTTTTCTATTTTCTTTTTCAATAATGGAATATGTATACAATGTCATAAAAGGGGTGATACAATATTTATAAAGATATGCAAAAATGCTCAAAAATTCAGAAATTAATTCTTTTTGGTATTTTATGATTTTTTACTATTTTTGTGATTTTTGCGTCTTTTTCAAACTATTTTTGGTATTTTCAAATACTGAAAAAAACCAAAACAGTGAAATATGTACGGGCTGTGAGTAAAATGGGAATTAAAAATACCAGATAGCCACAAAATTTTTCCACACTATTTTTCAAATAAAGATAATGAAAACAGTAGACTACAAGAACTGAGTTTATGTTTTTCTGAGTTTTCTTCGATTTTATAGAATTTTTTGAAGTTTTTATGTGTTTTCAAATTTTTAAGGTTTTTCTTTTGTAATTTTTAGTGATTTTTGGACTGATACTAAAATAGGTTAAAATACACAGCAGGGAACTTTTTTTGGGATTTTTTGAGGTATTTTAATATTTTTTTGGCATTTTCTAAGCTAGACAGTGAATAAAAAGCATGTTTTTAATTTTTAATAAATATGAAAATGCAAGAAAATAAAAAACTAACAATGTGGCATTAAAGTATAAGCACACAGTAGCTTAAGTTCAATTTTTGGGAATTTTTGGGATTAAAATGATGGTCCAATTAAATAAGACAAGTTTACAAAAAATATCAAAGCCTGGTAGGGGTATAGGTGCAATTATCAGAACATCCAGGGGCACATATGCAATTTTCCACAAACATTAACACTTAATATTCAATTCCCTGGACCAATTACAAATACAAAGACCCGTAGGGTTGTCGGTGTAAATCACCCACCAGGGCACGTGACTCGCACGCGCCTGGCAGGGACCAAGATGTAATATCAGAAACCTTTGGGGTCAAACATGCAATTTCTCCAAAACTTTAATACTTAAACTGATAGTTCTAGGATTAAAACGAAATACAAAAATGACCGAGGGCCTCAGTGCAAAATGCCCTCACCTCACGTGTACAGGTCACGTTTGTGAATAAAATAAGTACGAGGGCCTTTTTGCAAAATTTACAAAATATTTATACTACGCAATAAAATTTTAGGACTAAATAGAAATTACAAAACTAGCGGGGGTGTGACTGCAAAATACCCTCGTTGGGACGATCCGACGGCGTAGCGGGCGCTGATGACGCGTGGCGCGAATCCAACGGCTGGTGGCTAGGCGCGATCCAGCGGCGTGGGACGCGCCACTTATCCACGTGGCGGCTTCTCGACGGGCGATGACGGTTCGACGATGGACGTCCGCGATTAGATGGATCTTGGCTGATCTGACGGTTGAGGCGCTCGAAGATCCTACGGCTGGTGGCGGATCTGGGTTGGGCCGAAGATCAGAGGGCTGGCAGACGATGACGAAGAACAGGGAAGAACTCGCCGCCTGCGAGCTTCCCCGATCTCCTCCTTCTTCCTCCGACACTATCACGAGCTACAAAATGGCTCATCTGGGTCCGCTGGTCCTCCAGAGGCTGGTGGCGGCAAAAATCGACGGCGAGGCATGGAGGGACGGCGCGAAGTTGGCGGAGCACGGGGCTCCAGGAACCTCGGCCGGCCGTCAAAAATCGCTCCCAGGTGCTTTGAAGCTTTGGGACCTGCGCAAAAAGTGTTACGGAGGTCGAGGGTAAAATGCCTCGACCTCCAGTGGCTCTCGGAATGGGGTGAACGGTGAGATGAGTACTAGCCGGTGTTGCGCTCCGGCGAAGTGATCGTTGAGGTGATTAGATGGTCGATTCATCGAGGAATGAAGGGCGAAATGATCCTAAGGCTACCAGGGATGTTACGAGGACGAAAAGAAACAAAGAAACGGCCTCAATGGCTGGGGGCCAGAGGGTAAATACCTCGACAGCGACGCTCGTCGGAGGTGTGGAACTCGCGCAGATCAGGAGCCGATCCGTCGCCTTGAAGCCCAGAGCTCAGAGCTGTCACCTCCAGGCACCTCGAGCACGACCAAGGGGGGATAAATCTGTGGAAATCGCGGTTCAAATTCGAATTGAAGTCCAAGGCTTGGTTAAGTAGGGTTGACGGACGGTGGGGGAAGAACGAGGCTTAGCAGTGGCTCCAGTGGCCCTTCGACCAAGGTTGCGCAAGGGCGGGCATGCCCATGGATCGAGGATCAAAAGTCACGAAGGGCCTATCATGAATCGATGCAGGACGAAGCCTCGAAAAAAGGGAGAAAAAGGGGTCAAACTCGACTTTGACACAGGCTACAGGGCTAGGACGACCAGTTGACCGAAGTCAACTGGGAATGAAACCTGGTTGGTCCATGTGGACCAACCAGGAAAAACCCTGATTTAATCATTTATTAATTTATTTAAAAATAGAAATAAACCGAATTAAATTATGATTTAAAAATAAAAAATATTCGTTATTTTCTGTAGTATTTTATTATGAATTTTAGTTTATTTTATGAGGTATATTTTCATGAATTTACTTTTTAGCCCTATATAGGTATAATACCTATGTACATTAGTATTTTATTTTTATTCTGTGTATTTTATTTTTATTATTTTTATTTATTATTTTCTAAAATTATAAAATACTTTTATATACACCAATATATTTATATTTCATTTTCCTGAATTGTTTAGTATTTTTAATAAAATATAAACAGGTATGTATAGGTATGTACATAGGTATTGTATCTATGTGTTTTATGTATGTTTATTTTATTTTAGGTTTTATTTAGATTTTTATTCTAATTTTAATATACACAATTATTATAAGTAATATTTACGTAATTATAAAAATATAAAAATACAAAAATAATGAATGAATATTTTAGTCTGTACAGTTGTACAATGTGGGTCCAAAACTCAACTTTCAAACCGTAGCTCCGCCAAATGCGCAACCACCATCATTGGATAGATTATTTTATTCTATATACAATTAAAGATGAGTTTGCTGCATTTGGAGTTGTCAGTTGTGAGATACAGGTCTGGGAAATTGGGATTCTGTATTTTTATTCAGACCATAACTTTTTATCTGTACATTATTTTTCTGTGAAATCAATTTTGTCTTTCTCTTTATGAAATTATGTACAACTTTTGTGTACAAAGTTTCTTTATTTGAAGTATAAAAAGTGGATCTAAAAATAGGTCCCAAAATGAATAAAGAATGAATAAAATGAATAGGTATTTAACCCTTATCTCCCCTACTTTATTCCTTGTCGACCTAGACATCGAGATGCCTAAGTCTCGAGGTTTCGGGTCATAAAATATTTACAATATTTTATTCTTTTTCTTTTCTTTTATTTATTCTATAATTTTGGCTTTAATTACAGTAATTTATACACTAATTAGATGCTCATGCATGAATGCTAAGATTGTGTATTTAAGGCTATTTACAGGCATTTGGTAGGGTTTTTGATGTCAAAATGATAGAATAAAGATGATGAAATTTGGATAAATCATCCCCTTATACTTTACCTTTGCTAGTCCCTAACAAACACTTATGTAATAAGTGCAAAAAAAAAGAGAAAGAAAAGAAAAAGAAGAACTTGGATTTTATTTGATTATCAAACTTGTCTTCACAAAATCAAAGTTTGGAGCTTTAGTCGGACCTTTGGAATTTTAGTGCGGGCGGAACCTTACTGAGAACCGAGTTTGAAATCCAACAGTCCTGGAGAATCCCAAAACTCTGTCCAAGTTTCCTCAATAGCCAGGTCAGAAGTACTTCAACTCATACGCAAACTCTTACGACTATGAATCTGACTCGTACAGTGTAAGTGATGGTGGCTCTCCCCAACTAGAATGACAAAGAAACTGACTTCTCCAGTACGACAACCCAATGATTCCCCAATCCAACAACTCATTCCTCAAGGAGCAGGGTATTCCCTTCTAAGTTCAAGTGGCAACCAGCTCAAGAGGAGGGGGTGAAGAGAAGAATGGACGGTAGCCAGTGTAGCTACCTATCCTGGGATGCAAGACCAGTATAGTCAAGTCATCCAACTGCCGGCTCACATGATTTGACTTTGAAGCTCAATCTTGCTTATTTGGCTTTACAACATTTGTACACTCCGGCAGGCATTTTTATTTTTGCACAGGCCTGTCCACTTTTTGGAGTTTTGCTTTTGCATTTTTTTGAATACTATATACAACAGCATTTACATAGGGAGTTTTTCCTCTTGAGCCAGCAGACTATCCCTCTTTTGAAGCTTTATCGCAACCCACGATCTCCTATCCTCGAAACTCATCACTACTGGACAGGTTGGGACGCACTTCCCTCCCTAGAGGAGGACAAATGTTTCCACCTATATGCGTCTCATACCGGCAAATCCAATCCCCTCACCACTCCAACTGAGTTGAGCCATGTGAAAGGTGCAAGTGTCCAAGTTAGGTCATTATCAACAAGAGTCGTGTGTGTGCTCCGGAATACTCTACTTAGGCAATCAAGAATCCATTGAACCAAGTTTTGTGATCCTCAAAGAATTAAGTCAACCAGACCTGAAGTACCTCAAACCCAGTTCCTATAAGGTTCCTGTTATTAGGTAGATTTTAAGGTCCAATCAAGCTCCAATCTCCGGATTTTACTTAGACTTGTTCAACTATCAAACTCAATCCGAAAAATACGAATGCTATGCAATGCTATGCAGAAAATATTTTTGTGATGCAATTTTCAAAGATTTTGAACTTTTTATGGATTTTTGAAAAGATGATGATGCATATGCAGATGCATTTTTTGTATTTTTGAAAAAGATTTTTCCAATGTTTTTGGATTTTTAATTTTTGCAAATGTTTTGGGATTTTTGAAAACAAAAAGTTTTTGGCTAAAATATAGGTTAAAATATTTACATGGGAGTGCTTCTTATATCTACAAGAAGTGGATTTTAAGAATTTATAAGGTAAGTGATCAATTTTATACATATAAATAAGATGGATTTTGGTGTGATGTATGTATTCCTCAAACTTATTTGACATAAGGTTTTTCAAAAAATTTTTTTGAAAACTATAGTTCGAAATAATTTTTACAAACATTTTTGCAAACCTGTACACACATTTGAAAATCATTTTGCAAAGGATTTTTAAAACAGTATAGATAGATTTTTCAAAATATTTTTGCAACCATTTTTCAAACCATTTGCAAATAATTTTTCAAACATTTTATTTCACACAAAGAAAATAAATTTTACAAACCACACATTTTTACACAGGTTGAAAACATGTAACAAAACATTTTCAAATAGTTTTCAATAGATGTTCACAAAGATTTTCAAACTATTTTTCAAACATTTTGCAAAAAACATTTTCACCAGATTTATTAATCAGTATATACATAAAAGAATTTGAGGAACGAAACACCTTTTTATTAAGGATTTTAATGGATCTTAAAGAATTTTTAGCCATATTATTAACAAAATACGAAAGTACGAGTTATGGCTAAAGTATATACACAGTATATACGACCCCCCTATACTTAGCTTGAGCTATGTGCTCATAGATCGGAGAGAAAAGAGAAGACATAACTCGTACTAAGTATAGACAAGTCTAAAGAATAATAGAATAAGAGATGAATGAATAAGAAGTTGACCGTCCCCCCTATACTTAGGATCGAATAATCCTAAGTATAGCAGACTGTACACAAAGCAGGGAGGGTTAAGGGTGGGAATGAACAGATCGTACTCAGATTGTCTCCCCCTATACTTAGGGTAAAAATATCCCTTAGTATAGACAAGAAGAGGAGACAGTGGAGAGGATCACAAAGAATAGAACAACTCGGGGTGCACACCCCCCTATACTTAGGACAAAGTACGTCCTAAGTATGGAAAACTGTCTACAAGGGTGGCATCTTTTTGATAGATAAAGAAAATAGACAAGAAGAAAAGAAGAAAAGAAGAAAATAAATCAACAGATGAAAGAGTGATATAGACAGATGATCTGTACAGCGGAAGACAGAAGTGATCACCATGTGTGACGCCCCGCCCCTCCGGCTACCGAAACCGACGAGACGGGAGCGTCGGACCTACGGTCCAAATACGCCCATGATCTATGATACTCAACAAACCATCTTATGCACATTAGATTGACATTTGAAATATAAATAACACTATGAGAATAATATGAAATGGAAAGAAAATGCAACATCCATTCTGATTAATACTCATCAAGTCCATGTCCATGATATGAGATACATCAGAAAATCTCAAACTTTGTAGAAAAACTCTCCACATATCTTACTACAATGTCTCTCAGTAATAACATAAAATAAAGCGGAAGTAAATAAATTACTCTAAGTAGGACGCACCCTGTCTGATGCAAATATGACGAAGCAAAGTCTGATCTCCTCAAAGCCGCTACTATTGCGGCTGCTGCTCAGCTACACCTGTTGGGTTCACACAAGGGTAACGTATGAGCAATTACCCAGTAACGAGACAAATACTACAGTAACTCAGGTAGGAGGAAGCAAGGGATGTATGCTCAACTTATCTAAAAACGTAAGCATATAAGGTAGAAAGCGAGAAGGTCACCCAGTTATTCTAATTCACCTCGGATCATACAACAACTAACTTTATTTATTGATTTATTGATAATTGAGTACTTACTACAGCGGTCTTGATATTTCAACAAGTTGGTTATGATCCATAATGGGTTGCAATTTCAGATTCCAGTATTCGATCATTGATCATTATTCGTATTATCTTAGCACACGCGAGTACGCGACTCGCAGGCCTCCGCTAAGCGGGAACTTGGTATCCATCTTGAGTGAACCCTCAAGACCCTCTTTTCCATCATAAAAGGAATAAACCAAAACCTCATTCTCCAACTTCCAACATATCCCGGAACACCTCTCACAATAATAATACTCGAAATAGAATTTGATGCGGCCACACCCAATTCTACTCTGAGTCTTAATATTGTGTATAAGTGCGAAACCAAGAATGCCAACCGTGTCACCTGCCTACTTCGTCGAGCGACTCCGGATGCTACCGGGCTGCTAGGTGCAACACGTCACCCAACTCGTCCGTTGGGGTCGGACCTTCAAGCATCTCCCCGGGGGCACAAGGGTGCATGCGCAATCCTTGTGGTACTTACTCCATCTACCCGATTACCGTATCAAACTGTCATAATACAAAGAGAATGACCATTGTACTATAAATAACAAGATATTGGAAGCTAAATCCTTTATTGCAATAGGTGATACGTTCCATTGTTACACATATATATACCTGACTAATCTCATTGTGATTTATTTGATGATTTCACATATGTATCGTGTTTCAGTATGTATTTTTTTCTTTATTTATACCGACCACTCATCAACGTGGTCTATATAACTCATTAAAGATGTGCTTTATATTCCTTTGATCCAGATCAATCTTATCAATGAAAATATACAATTGTTATGTGAAAGAAAAACAAAACTAGTTTTGTAAACTTTCCAGATGGCGAAAAGAGCCTCATGTAATATATGCAATAACTGGTCCCTAATTATAATATCATCATGCATTAAAACTAATATGCAACTCCTACTTGTAAATAATGGCCGAGGTATTAGTATTGCTTTTCAAGCGATAACGTCTATACTATCTTATTCATTTCAGCAAACTCATTAAAAGATCACTACAATTAATCTCAACCAATTAATTATAAATTCTCATCCTTACATTGACGAAGGAAATTTGAACGGTCATCCATGATTGTTGATCGACCTGATCACTACGGCTTTAGTGGCCGAAATACTTTCAATTGTTAACGTATGCATGAGAAGCTGCCCGTTTAAAACTTCATGCGTTTACATAACAATGTTTAAAATCAGATTTAAATCCGAATAATAAATTGTGTGTAATATTTCAAGATCGATTCCAAATGTACATACAGATCTCGTCTATATCCAATGCCATCATGCGTGTAACCCCTTCTATTGCCAACCTATTTACGGAGGAATATATAAACATTCTCAAACATATGTTCTCAATCTATATCATACATAATACTAACGTGTGTAAATGATACATCACATATGATTACATCATCGGGTATTATCTCACATCCAATTCATTTGCCCTTGTTAAATCTGTAACCTCGCATATCAAGCTAATATAAAGATAATAGGAACAATCATAACGACCTATTTGTAGATCTTTAGCCATAAAACAATAAGGACAACATGCGATATATTGATACTGAAATAGCATTGCATGGTAATGAGTGATTCATGATGTACATAAATGATCAAATTACAGTGTGAAAGATATGTGCTTCACGAAATATGGTTCGGAAAACCAAGCGTCTATCGATCAAATGACGGAACACTTCTAATGGAGTTTAAAGCATAGTATTAGAATCATGTAGCAACCAACAACAAGGGGGAAAAAGTCGTAACTAGTAAGAAATCACATAATGAGAATAGCCAAGGCTCTAAGCATGTTCAAGCATATGGGAACAAGGTACGTGGAAAACCAACAACAAGAGGAGGGTATTTATCGTTACAAACACATAAGGCTCTAGAGGTATTTTAGTGTATAGGAAAAATACGTGGAACCCAACAGCAAAAGGGGGTATTATCGTTACCTCCGAGGATGTTCCCTCGAGATCTCCTCTCATACGTAATGGTATTTCCGTCGTTCGATCGTATGGCGGAGGCATGCACCACGATGACCTCGAGTTTTCCTACGTGATGGTGGTCGCGGAACTTCGATCGGAGCTCTTTCTCCGATGTCGACGACGGCCTTCCGATGACCAGACTGACCAAGATGGTGGTGGCTCCATGAGAGGAAGGGTATGGTGCTAGGGCTTTGGAGAGGGCAACCTATCATAGTATATTTATAGAAAGAGGGGTGTAAATGGATCAAGTTTCGGATCCGATTCGGATCCACATATGGATCTCGACCGTCCATCATAAAACATTTATATCTTGTGCTAGGAATGTCAGAATTTGATGTTCTTGGGCTCGTTGGAAAGATCTCGACGAAATATACGAAGAGGTATGATTATTTGAATTTTTTGGATGTCTTAAATACTCCAGATTTTTGGAAAACGAAAATACGTGATTTACATCATAAAAATCTTAAAGGAAGTCTCGTCCTCGAGACGTAGGATTTAACGTATAAGTTTTGAATGAGATGTAGATTCAGGCATAAAAATCTTAAAGAGAATGAAACCCATAAAAATCTTAAAGAGGATTGAAGTAGGGTTTCGTGAACATACCTTCAAAAAGATAGGGGTATTTCTGTCGCATATCTGCCTCAGGCTCCCAAGTAGCCTCCTCAACATTCTGACTTTGCCACAATACCTTGACTAAAGGGATGTCTTTCCGTCGTAACCTCTTGACTGCCCGGTCTAAAATCTGCACGGGTGCCTCAGGAAAAGACAAATTTGGTTCAACCGTGAGATCCTCATAGCTAATCACATGTCGAGGGTCTCGAATATACTTCCGGAGGTTTGACACATGGAATACATCGTGCACGCCGGCCAAGTGAGGGGGGAGTGCTACTCGGTATGCTACCTTCCCAATACGAGATAAAATCTCGAAAGGGCCAACGAACCTTGGTGCCAACTTGCCCTTGACACCAAATCTCTGAATACCTTTCATTGGAGATACTTTTAAGAATACAAAGTCTCCGGTATCAAATTCAAGATCACGACGTCTCTGATCAGCATAGCTCTTCTGACGGCTCTGTGCAGTCAATAGTTTCTTCCTAGCCGTTTCCACTGCTCTTGTTGTGTCCTCGATTATCTGAGTGGAATAAATACCCTTGTCACCCACTTCCTGCCAACACAAGGGAGTAGTGCATCTTCGCCCATACAATGCCTCGAAAGGTGCCATACCAATACTAGCATGGTAGCTGTTGTTATAGGTGAACTCCACTAAAGGAAGGTGATCCTCCAAGATCCTTGCCACTCAATGGCACATGCTCTGAGTAGGTCTTCAAGGGTCTGAATTGTCCTCTCTGATTGTCCGTCAGTCTACGGATGATAGGCTGAACTAAGACATAGTTCGGTTTTTAGGGCCTTCATGAATTCTCCCCCATAATGCGATGTAAAACGAGAGTCTCTATCAGATACAACCTCCTTGGGAATCCCATGCAAGCGAATAACATGCTGAATATATAACTTGGCCAGATCTACCGGAGTGCATGTCATGTTCACGGGAATGAAATGTGCAGACTTGGTCAACCTGTCCACAATAACCCAAATGGCATCATGTCCACCTACTGTACGAGGCAAGGATGTCACGAAGTCCATAGAGATACTCTCCCATTTCCACAACGGAATAGGAAGTGACTGTAACAAGCCAGGAGGACGCTTGTGCTCTGCCTTCACCAATTGGCACGTAAGGCAACGAGTAACATATTCTGCAACATCTCTCTTCATCCCCTCCCACCAGAAGTGTTGACGGAGGTCTCTATACATCTTGGTGCTCCCTGGATGGATAGATAATCTAGAACAATGAGCCTCATCTAGGATGTCTCTCCTTAACTCGCCATCATCAGGGACACAGACACGGTCCCCCTTCCATAAGATGGACTCACATACTCTGAATCCATCAAACTCCTCCTTCAGGCATCGATGGAATAAGTCTTGTAATTTTTGATCTGTTTGCTGACCATGCACAATCCTATCCCATAGTCCACTATACTTGGCAGGTATAGTTACATCGTCTGTAGTACTGTCAAGGGGTGCCACTCACTAAGTGCTGCGAGCATATCCCATGTCTGTAGCCATGCTGCAGTGCCCTCGGTATGTGCTCTTCTACTCAAAGCATCTGCCACTACATTCCCCTTACCTGGATGGTAAGAGATAGTGCAGTCATAATCCTTCAACAGCTTCATCCATTGCCTTTACCTCATATTCAACTCTCGCTGGTCAAAGATATATTTGAGACTCTTGTGATCTGTAAAAATCTCAAATGTGACCCCATATAAATAGTGACGCCATATCTTCAACGCGAAGACTATAGTTGCCAACTCCAAGTCATGAGTAGGGTAGTTCCGTTCATGATTCTTTAATTGTCGTGATGCATATGCCACGACATGACCACGTAGCATCAACACGGCTCCTAAACCCTCCTTTGATGCATCAGTATACACTGTAAAGTCTAAGGGGCCTGAAGGATGGGTGAGAATCGGAGCACTGGTCAGTCTTTCTTTCAACGTACGAAAGCTCAGCTCGCACTTGTCGCTCCAAAAGAAAGGGAAATCTTTCTGTGTCAGACGAGTAAGGGGTAGAGCTAGCTGCGAGAAGCCCCTAACGAAACGCCTGTAGTAGCCGGCGAGGCCTAAAGAAGCTGCGTATCTCGGTAATTGTCTTTGGCTACTCCCAGGACATGACTGCCTCTATCTTGGCTGGATCAACCGCCACCCCTGCTCCTGAAATTACATGACCGAGGAAAGCTACTTCGGTAATCCAAAATTCACACTTGATGTATTTTGCATACAACTTGTGTTCTCTGAGTGTCTCAAGAATAATACGCAGATGCTGCTCATGCTCATGCTCATCAAGTGAGTAGATTAAGATATCATCAATGAACACCACCACAAAACGATCTAAGTATGGACGGAAAATTCTGTTCATCATGTCCATGAACGCAGCAGGGGCGTTCTTGAGTCTAAATGGCATAACCACAAACTCATAGTGGCCGTATCTGGTACGAAAAGCAGATTTAAGCACATATGCATCCTTAATTCTCAATTGATGATAACCCGATCGTAGGTCAATCTTTGAGAATACCGCTGCACCTTGCAATTGATCGAAAAGATCATCTATTCGTGGAAGTGGGTAACGGTTCTTTACCGTCCTTTTATTCTATTGCCTATAGTCGATGCACAAGCGCATAGACCCATCCTTCTTCTTTACGAAGAGGATCGGTGCTCCCCAAGGTGAGGTACTGGGACGTATAAATCCCTTTTCCAATAACTCCTGCAGCTGTACTTTGAGTTCCCTGAGTTCGGCTAGTGCCATTCTATATGGAGGAATGGAGATCGGTTGCGTGTCGGGTATCAAAGTAATCTCGAACTCGATCTCCCTTTCTGGTGGTAGTCCAGGTAATTCCTCTGGGAATACATCAGGAAAATCTCGTACAATTTTGACGTCTTCAATCATACGATCTTCAACGGGTAACTCCACCAATATGGGCGAGAAAACCTATGCAACCCTGATCGAGCATGTGTTGGGCCTTCAATGCCGAAACATATAAGACCTCACTATCTGAGGTACGTCTATCAAACTGAAAGGTAGGTATGCCTGGGAGACGGAACACTATCGTCTTCTCAAAGCAATCAAGGCATGCGTGATAATGCTCGAGCCAATCCATACCTAGGATGACATCAAAATCTTCTAACTGAATGAGTAACAGATATGCGGGCAATATGTGTCCGCCGATCTGCACTGCTACATTCTCCACTGCTTGTCGCACTATGAATAATTGGCCCCTTGGGCCCTTGATGTAGTATGGAGATGGAACGCAGACTGGCTCTTTATCTAACTTGGGCACTAATCGATGTGCTAAAAAGGAGTGCGTAGCTCCCGAATCAAATAAAGCATGTAATGATATACCATGCACTGAAATCATACCTCGCACTACAGCTCCTGAGGCGTGGGCCTGCTCCTGTGTGATTGCGTTCAACTGTCCCTGAGGCTGTGGAGGGGCGTTAGAACCTGCAGCACTGAAGGTTGGTCGTGGTGGAGGGCGTTGAAAACCTCGACCCCCACGGCGGGAAACTGATCCGTGTGACTGTGCAGAAGAGAAAGTTGGTCGTATACTTGGTGGGTGGCCACCTGAGTTGCTGGCAAGTAAAGGACACTTGGCCTTGAAATGGCCCGGCTGTTGGCAGTGGAAAACATCTGCGATCTCCTGGCTGAGAGAAGGAGCCTCCTGAGACAAGGCTAGCACCTCCTATCTTACGGATCTGCGAGTGTGTCGAAGAGCGGAAGGAAGTAGTACCACGGCTCGCCAAACCCTGCCCCAAAGTAGGTGTAGGGACAAATCTGCTAACGGTAGTAGTAGTCACTGGGTGGAAACGACGCTCTCTACGAGCTCTGTAGAAATCTCGACGAGCAGCTCTCGTGGGCTGAGGTGGTTGGAAATGTGATGGACTCCCTTGAAGCCGACTCTGGGTTGCCTCCATCTTGATAGCTTTAGCAGCTACCTCCTTGATGGAAGTGAAATCTAATGCAGATAGCTGGTGCTGCACATCATCACGTAGTCCCCGGATAAACTTCTGTAAATTCTCCTCAGAAAAAGCAGTAGTCGCTGGTGAGTGGCGGGAGAGTTCAGTGTAACGAATGAGATACTCTTGGGCCGTCATTGACCCCTGCTTCAGCTCAGCAAATAACCTCCTCTGATCCTCAACCCAGTGATCAGGATAGAACTGACTACGGAACTCATCAAGAAAAATTTCCCATGTTATGGGATCCTCCAGATGTTCCTTGGTGGCGAACCACCAACGCTCAGCATAACCTACTAGTGAGAACTCCACAAATGTAAGCCAAGACTCTTCAGGAGCATGAATCATCCTCAACACCTTAGATACGTGATCCAGCCATAGCTCAGCCTCATCTGGTGTGCCGGTGCCAAAGAATTGTGGCACCTTAGATCTCTGATATGCTGCGTAGGTCGTCTGATGTTCTGCAGCGTCTCTAGGTCATCTGATCCTTCCGGGTCCAGAGACACCGAAGGGTGAACACTGCCCTCCTCCTCACGAGAGGGCTGGTACGAGGAATCATCCTGCTGGAGGAGCCTTTGCTCCAATACCTCCTGACGTTGTTGTATACCCTGTACGGCCTGAACTAGCAAAGCCAACTGCTTGCAATATCAGGGTCAACACGAGGCGACATGATTCCCTGCGAGAATCATTATATAAAAAAAATTATTTCTATGGTTAGAGAGACAATGGACACTTTAAACATGACTTTAATTATTCTCCTTACTAACGACAAGGTCAAAAGACTCTGTCACTATATTTATATTTCAAATATTGTTTACAATTCAAATATGCAAAAGAGAGAATGGAGTATCGGGCTCTGATACCATCTGTGACGCCCCGCCCCTCCGGCTACCGAAACCGACGAGACGGGAGCGTCGGACCTACGGTCCAAATACACCCATGATCTATGATACTCAGCAAACCATCTTATGCACATTAGATTGACATTTGAAATATAAATAACACTATGAGAATAATATGAAATGGAAATAAAATGCAACATCCATCCTGATTAATACTCATCAAGTCCATGTCCATGATATGAGATACATCAGAAAATCTCAAACTTTGTAGAAAAACTCTCCACATATCTTACTACAATGCCTCTCAGTAATAACATAAAATAAAGCGGAAGTAAATAAATTACTCTAAGTAGGATGCACCCTGTCTGATGCAAATATGACGAAGCAAAGTCTGATCTCCTCAAAGCCTCTACTATTGCGGCTGCTGCTCAGCTACACCTGTTGGGTTCACACAAGGGTAACGTTATGAGCAATTGCCCAGTAACGAGACAAATACTACATTAACTCAGGTAGGAGGAAGCAGGGATGTATGCTCAACTTATCTAAGAACGTAAGCATATAAGGTAGAAAGCGAGAAGGTCACCCAGTTATTCTAATTCACCTCGGATCATACAACAACTAACTTTATTTATTGATTTTTTGATAATTGAGTACTACTATAGCGGTCTTGATATTTCAACAAGTTGGTTATGATCCATAATGGGTTGCAATTTCAGATTCCAGTATTCGATCATTGATCATTATTCGTATTATTTTAGCACACGCGAGTACGCGACTCGCAGGCCTCCGCTAAGCGGGAACTTAGTATCCATCTTGAGTAAACCCTCAAGATCCTCCTTTCAATCATAAAAGGAATAAACCAAAACCTCATTCTCCAACTTCCAACCATATCCCGGAACACCTTTCACAATAATAATATTCGAAGCAAAATTTGATGCGGCCACATCTAATTTTAAATCGAATCTTAAAATCGTGTATAAGTGAGAAACCAAGAATGCCAACCGCGCCACCTGCCTACTCCGTCGAGCGACTCCGGATGCTACCGGGCTGCTAGGTGCAACGCGTCACCCAACTCGTCCGTTGGGGTCGCGACCTTCATGGCATCTACCCGGGACCCAAGGGTGCATGCCCAATCCCTTGAGGTGATTGTCTTCATCTACCCGATCATCATGAAATCTCCCTATGAGTTGATATTAGCTACAAATAAGGAAATGCAAGGAATCTTTTTGACTTTCTTGAATTGATGAGCATGTTTTTTGTTTTGGCCTAACAACACTGTACAACAACACTTCCAGTAACCACTTTATAAGTTGAATTTCCCTTTTTTTTTCATACCTCATTCCTTGGGTGTACGTTTAAAAAGATAGTTCAATAGTGTTTTGATCTACAAAAGATTAATCATAGGATAGTTTTATTTTCTTAATTATGGAATATGTATTTTCCAAATTTCAAAGTTCACATGCACAGAACATCTACTCGTTACCTACTTAGTAAAGTTTAAGCAATTTGTAATGCCGGGTAAAAAAACGAGCGAAAGAACGAGCATTAGATATAGGTTTTTTTTTACTAAGGTCATTTTATAATTTAAGTTGGATCACAGGAGTGATCGACATGAGTTGAATAACTTGAATTGATAAAAGTACGAGGTTCATATTCAGCCAAAAATATGACCATTAAATTTTAATTATCAGGCATGACTAGCAAAAATGTTACTCCACCACGAGGAAGGATTTCTCTTAACCATTTTTTTAAGTATGTTTATATACTGTAAAAAAAACTGTATGTATATATATATAAGCATCTGACGTATTTTATCACCTATGTTGTTATCTAACGTTAACAAGAGATGCCGATCAGAGCTTCTTATTTAATTAACACCATATTATTCTATTAACGTCAACACATTGATTGACAATAACGTATGAAGACTTCATGCATATTATAATTTAATATGTGTTAATACAACCCCTGGGATTCTCGTCTATAAAAAAACGTTAAGAATTTGCATGGAACACATTAATATTCCAAGGAAGTGAATTCCTCTGTAAATAAAAAAAACAATAATACATGGACTCTAGATATCAACATTTAGCGTATCATTACCATGACAACAAAACAACGAAAGGTACGGGTACTTATTCAGTAACTGAGCTTTACGGATTTTCATGCTACGATTTCAAAAGAAATCTTGCGAAGTCTTATCTTAAATACGACGATATAAGGGAACGTTACTCGGATGATAGAAATCAACGAATGCTTAAAGATGATCTTATAAGAAATCGTATGATTCTATGAGGGTTCAAGCACCTGAGAACAAAATATGTGGAGCTCAATAACAAGAGGAAGATATTCATTTCCACTTGTATATGATACACATCATAAGGTCAACCAATCTCTAAACACATGTTCAACCATATGGCGCAAAGTCGTATGAAACCAACAGCAAGAGGGGGTATAACATCGTTACAAACACATAAGGCTTTAGAGGTATTTTAGTGTATAGGAAAAATTTTCGTGGAACCCAACAGCAAAAGGGGGTATTATCGTTACCTCCGAGGATGTTCCCTCGGGATCTCCTCTCACACGGAATGGTATTTCCGTCGCTCGATCGTAGTGCGGAGGCGTGCACCACGGTGACCTCAAGTTTTCCTACGTGATGGTGGTCGCGGATCTTCAATCGGAGCTCTTTCTCCGATGTCGACGACGACCTTCCGATGACCAGACTGACCAAGATGGTGGTGCTCCAATGAGAGGGAAGGGTATGGTGGCTAGGGCTTTGGAGAGAGCAACCTATCATAGTATATTTATAGAAAGAGGGGTGTAAATGGATCAAGTTTCGGATCCGATTCGGATCCACATATGGATCTCGACCGTCCATCATAAAACATTGATATCTTGGGCTAGGAATGTCAGAATTTGATGTTCTTGGGCTCGTTGGAAAGATCTCGACGAAATCTACGAAGAGGCATGATTATTTGAATTTTTTGGATGTCTTAAATACTCCAGATTTTTGGAAAATGAAAATACGGGATTTTACATCATAAAAATCTTAAAGGAAGTCTCGTCCTCGAGACGTAGGATTTAACGTATAAGTTTTGAATGAGATGTAGAATCAGGCATAAAAATATTAAAGAGAACGGAACCCATAAAAATCTTAAAGAGGATTGAAGTAGGGTTTCGTGAACATACCTTCAAAAAGATAGGGGTATTTCTGTCGCATATCTGCCTCAGGCTCCCAAGTAGCCTCCTCAACATTCTGACTTTGCCACAATACCTTGACTAAAGGGATGTCTTTCCGTCGTAACCTCTTGACTGCCCGGTCTAAAATCTGCTTGGGTGCCTCAGGAAAAGACAAATTTGGTTCAACCGCGAGATCCTCATAGCTAATCACATGTCGAGGGTCTCGAATATACTTCCGGAGGTTTGACATATGGAATACATCGTGCACGCCTGCCAAGTGAGGGGGGAGTGCTACTCGGTATGCTACCTTCCCAATACGAGATAAAATCTCGAAAGGGCCAACGAACCGTGGTGCCAACTTGCCCTTGACACCAAATCTCTGAATACCTTTCATTGGAGATACTTTTAAGAATACAAAGTCTCCGGTATCAAATTCAAGATCACGACGTCTCTGATCAGCATAGCTCTTCTGAAGGCTCTGTGCAGTCAATAGTTTCTTCCTAGCCGTTTCCACTGCTCTTGTTGTGTCCTCGATTATCTGAGTGGAATAAATACCCTTGTCACCCACTTCCTACCAACACAAGGGAGTAGTGCATCTTCGCCCATACAATGCCTCGAAAGGTGCCATACCAATACTAGCATGGTAGCTGTTGTTATAGGTGAACTCCACTAAAGGAAGGTGATCCTTCCAAGATCCTTGCCACTCAATGGCACATGCTCTGAGTAGGTCTTCAAGGGTCTGAATTGTCCTCTCTGATTGTCCGTCAGTCTGCGGATGATAGGCTGAACTAAGACATAGTTTGGTTTTTAGGGCCTTCATGAATTCTCCCCAATAATGCGATGTAAAACGAGAGTCTCTATCAGATACAACCTCCTTGGGAATCCCATGCAAGCGAATAACATGTTGAATATATAACTTGGCCAGATCTACCGGAGTGCATGTCATGTTCACGGGAATGAAATGTGCAGACTTGGTCACCTGTCCACAATAACCCAAATGGCATCATGTCCACCTACTGTACGAGGCAAGGATGTCACGAAGTCCATAGAGATACTCTCCCATTTCCACAACGGAATAGGAAGTGACTGTAACAAGCCAGGAGGACGCTTGTGCTCTGCCTTCACCAATTGGCACGTAAGGCAACGAGTAACATATTCTGCAACATCTCTCTTCATCCCCTCCCACCAGAAGTGTTGACTGAGGTCTCTATACATCTTGGTGCTCCCTGGATGGATAGATAATCTAGAACAATGAGCCTCATCTAGGATGTCTCTCCTTAACTCGCCATCATCAGGGACACAGACACGGTCCCCCTTCCATAAGATGGACTCACATACTCTGAATCCATCAAACTCCTCCTTCAGGCATCGATGGAATAAGTCTTGTAATTTTTGATCTGTTTGCTGACCATGCACAATCCTATCCCATAGTCCACTATACTCGGCAGGTACAGTTATAGGGGAATGTAGTACTGTCAAAGGGGTGCCACTCACTAAGTGCTGCGAGCATATGCCATGTTTGTAGCCATGCTGCGGTGCCCTCGGTATGTGCTCTTCTACTCAAAGCATCTGCCACTACATTCCCCTTACCCGGATGGTAAGAGATAGTGCAGTCATAATCCTTCAACAGCTCCATCCATCGCCTTTGCCTCATATTCAACTCTCGCTGGTCAAAGATATATTTGAGACTCTTGTGATCTGTAAAAATCTCAAATGTGACTCCATATAAATAGTGACGCCATATCTTCAACGCGAAGACTATAGCTGCCAACTCCAAGTCATGAGTAGGGTAGTTCCGTTCATGATTCTTTAACTGTCGTGATGCATATGCCACGACATGACCACGTTGCATCAACACGGCTCCTAAACCCTCCTTTGATGCATCAGTATACACTGTAAAGTCTAAGGGGCCTGAAGGAAGGGTGAGAATCGGAGCACTGGTTAGTCTTTCTTTCAACGTACGAAAGCTCAGCTCGCACTTGTCGCTCCAAAAGAAAGGGACATCTTTCTGTGTCAGACGAGTAAGGGGTAGAGCTAGCTGCGAGAAGCCCCTAACAAAACGCCTGTAGTAGCCGGCGAGGCCTAAGAAGCTGCGTATCTCGGTAACTGTCTTGGGCTGCTCCCAGGACATGACTGCCTCTATCTTGGCTGGATCAACCGCCACCCCTGCTCCTGAAATTACATGACCGAGGAAAGCTACTTCGGTAAGCCAAAATTCACACTTGCTGTATTTTGCATACAACTTGTGTCTTCTGAGTGTCTCAAGAATAATATGTAGATGATGCTCATGCTCATGCTCATCACGTGAGTAGATTAAGATATCATCAATGAACACCACCACAAAATGATCTAAGTATGGACGGAAAATTCTGTTCATCATGTCCATGAACGCAGCAGGGGCGTTCGTGAGTCCAAACGGCATAACCACAAACTCATAGTGGCCGTATCTGGTACGAAAAGCAGATTTAAGCACATCTGCATCCTTAATTCTCAATTGATGATAACCCGATCGTAGGTCAATCTTTGAGAATACCGCTGCACCTTGCAATTGATCGAAAAGATCATCTATTCGTGGAAGTGGGTAACGGTTCTTTACCGTCCTTTTATTCAATTGCCTATAGTCGATGCACAAGCGCATACACCCATCCTTCTTCTTTACGAAGAGGACCGGTGCTCCCCAAGGCGAGGTACTGGGACGTATAAATCCCTTTTCCAATAACTCCTGCAGCTGTACTTTGAGTTCCCTGAGTTCGGCTGGTGCCATTCTATATGGAGGAATGGAGATCGGTTGCGTGTCGGGTATCAAAGTAATCTCGAACTCGATCTCCCTTTCTGGTGGTAGTCCAGGTAATTCCTCTGGGAACACATCAGGAAAATCTCGTACAATTTTGACGTCTTCAATCATACGATCTTCGACGGGTAACTCCACAATATGGGCGAGAAAACCTATGCAACCCTGATCGAGCATGTGTTGGGCCTTCAATACCGAAACATATAAGACCTCACTATCTGAGGTACGTCCATCAAACTGAAAGGTAGGTATGCCTGGGAGACGGAACACTATCGTCTTCTCGAAGCAATCAAGGCATGCGTGATAATGCTCGAGCCAATCCATACCTAGGATGACATCAAAATCTTCTAACTGAATGAGTAACAGATATGCGGGCAATATGTGTCCGCCGATCTGCACTGCTACATTCTCCACTGCTTGTCGCACTATGAATAATTGGCCCCTTGGGCCCTTGATGTAGTATGGAGATGGAACGCAGACTGGCTCTTTATCTAACTTGGGCACTAATCGATGTGCTAAAAAGGAGTGCGTAGCTCCCGAATCAAATAAAGCATGTAATGATATACCATGCACTGAAATCATACATCGCACTACAGCTCCTGAGGCGTGGGCCTGCTCCTGTGTGATTGCGTTCAACTGTCCCTGAGGCTGTGGAGGGGCGTTAGAACCTGCAGCACTGAAGGTTGGTCGTGGTGGAGGGCGTTGAAAACCTCGACCCCCACGGCGGGAAACTGATCCGTGTGACTGTGCAGAAGAGAAAGTTGGTCGTATACTTGGTGGGTGGCCACCTGAGTTGCTGGCAAGTAAAGGACACTTGGCCTTGAAATGGCCCGGCTGTTGGCAGTGGAAAACATCTGCGATCTCCTGGCTGAGAGAAGGAGCCTCCTGAGACAAGGCTAGCACCTCCTATCTTACGGATCTGCGAGTGTGTCGAAGAGCGGAAGGAAGTAGTACCACGGCTCGCCAAACCCTGCCCCAAAGTAGGTGTAGGGACAAATCTGCTAACGGTAGTAGTAGTCACTGGGTGGAAACGACGCTCTCTACGAGCTCTGTAGAAATCTCGACGAGCAGCTCTCGTGGGCTGAGGTGGTTGGAAATGTGATGGACTCCCTTGAAGCCGACTCTGGGTTGCCTCCATCTTGGTAGCTTTAGCAGCTACCTCCTTGATGGAAGTGAAATCTAATGCAGATAGCTGGTGCTGCACATCATCACGTAGTCCCCGGATAAACTTCTGTAAATTCTCCTCAGAAAAAGCAGTAGTCGCTGGTGAGTGGCGGGAGAGTTCAGTGTAACAAATGAGATACTCTTGGGCCGTCATTGACCCCTGCTTCAGCTCAGCAAATAACCTCCTCTGATCCTCAACCCAGTGATCAGGATAGAACTGACTACGGAACTCATCAAGAAAAATTTCCCATGTTATGGGATCCTCCAGATGTTCCTTGGTGGCGAACCACCAACGCTCAGCATAACCTACTAGTGAGAACTCCACAAATGTAAGCCAAGACTCTTCAGGAGCATGAATCATCCTCAACACCTTAGATACGTGATCCAGCCATAGCTCAGCCTCATCGGGTGTGCCGGTGCCAAAGAATTGTGGCACCTTAGATCTCTGATATGCTGCGTAGGTCGTCTGATGTTTCTGCAGCGTCTCTAGGTCATCTGATCCTTCCGGGTCCAGAGACACCGAAGGGTGAACACTGCCCTCCAACTCACGAGAGGGCTGGTACGAGGAATCATCCTGCTGGAGGAGCCTTTGCTCCAATACCTCCTGACGTTGTTGTATACCCTGTACGGCCTGAACTAGCAAAGCCAACTGCTTGCAATATCAGGGTCAACACGAGGCGGCATGATTCCCTGCGAGAATCATTATATAAAAAAAATTATTTCTATGGTTAGAGAGACAATGGACACTTTAAACACGACTTTAATTATTCTCCTTACTAACGACAAGGTCAAAAGACTCTGTCACTATATTTATATTTCAAATATTGTTTACAATTCAAATATGCAAAAGAGAGAATGGAGTATCGGGCTCTGATACCATCTGTGACGCCCCGCCCCTCCGGCTACCGAAACCGACGAGACGGGAGCGTCGGACCTACGGTCCAAATACGCCCATGATCTATGATACTCAGCAAACCATCTTATGCACATTAGATTGACATTTGAAATATAAATAACACTATGAGAATAATATGAAATGGAAATAAAATGCAACATCCATCCTGATTAATACTCATCAAGTCCATGTCCATGATATGAGATACATCAGAAAATCTCAAACTTTGTAGAAAAACTCTCCACATATCTTACTACAATGCCTCTCAGTAATAACATAAAATAAAGCGGAAGTAAATAAATTACTCTAAGTAGGATGCACCCTGTCTGATGCAAATATGACGAAGCAAAGTCTGATCTCCTCAAAGCCTCTACTATTGCGGCTGCTGCTCAGCTACACCTGTTGGGTTCACACAAGGGTAACGTTATGAGCAATTGCCCAGTAACGAGACAAATACTACAGTAACTCAGGTAGGAGGAAGCAGGGATGTATGCTCAACTTATCTAAGAACGTAAGCATATAAGGTAGAAAGCGAGAAGGTCACCCAGTTATTCTAATTCACCTCGGATCATACAACAACTAACTTTATTTATTGATTTTTTGATAATTGAGTACTACTATAGCGGTCTTGATATTTCAACAAGTTGGTTATGATCCATAATGGGTTGCAATTTCAGATTCCAGTATTCGATCATTGATCATTATTCGTATTATTTTAGCACACGCGAGTACGCGACTCGCAGGCCTCCGCTAAGCGGGAACTTAGTATCCATCTTGAGTAAACCCTCAAGATCCTCCTTTCAATCATAAAAGGAATAAATCAAAACCTCATTCTCCAACTTCCAACCATATCCCGGAACACCTTTCACAATAATAATATTCGAAGCAAAATTTGATGCGGCCACATCTAATTTTAAATCGAATCTTAAAATCGTGTATAAGTGAGAAACCAAGAATGCCAACCGCGCCACCTGCCTACTCCGTCGAGCGACTCCGGATGCTACCGGGCTGCTAGGTGCAACGCGTCACCCAACTCGTCCGTTGGGGTCGCGACCTTCATGGCATCTACCCGGGACCCAAGGGTGCATGCCCAATCCCTTGAGGTGATTGTCTTCATCTACCCGATCATCATGAAATCTCCCTATGAGTTGATATTAGCTACAAATAAGGAAATGCAAGGAATCTTTTTGACTTTCTTGAATTGATGAGCATGTTTTTGTTTTGGCCTAACAACACTGTACAACAACACTTCCAGTAACCACTTTATAAGTTGAATTTCCCTTTTTTTTCATACCTCATTCCTTGGGTGTACGTTTAAAAAGATAGTTCAATAGTGTTTTGATCTACAAAAGATTAATCATAGGATAGTTTTATTTTCTTAATTATGGAATATGTATTTTCCAAATTTCAAATTTCACATGCACAGAACATCTACTCGTTACCTACTTAGTAAAGTTTAAGCAATTTGTAATGCCGGGTAAAAAAACGAGCGAAAGAACGAGCATTAGATATAGGTTTTTTTTTACTAAGGTCATTTTATAATTTAAGTTGGATCACAGGAGTGATCGACATGAGTTGAATAACTTGAATTGATAAAAGTACGAGGTTCATATTCAGCCAAAAATATGACCATTAAATTTTAATTATCAGGCATGACTAGCAAAAATGTTACTCCACCACGAGGAAGGATTTCTCTTAACCATTTTTTTTAAGTATGTTTATATACTGTAAAAAAAACTGTATGTATATATATATAAGCATCTGACGTATTTTATCACCTATGTTGTTATCTAACGTTAACAAGAGATGCCGATCAGAGCTTCTTATTTAATTAACACCATATTATTCTATTAACGTCAACACATTGATTGACAATAACATATGAAGACTTCATGCATATTATAATTTAATATGTGTTAATACAACCCCTGGGATTCTCGTCTATAAAAAAACGTTAAGAATTTGCATGGAACACATTAATATTCCAAGGAAGTGAATTCCTCTGTAAATAAAAAAACAATAATACATGGACTCTAGATATCAACATTTAGCATATCATTACCATGACAACAAAACAACGAAAGGCACGGGTACTTATTCAGTAACTGAGCTTTACGGATTTTCATGCTACGATTTCAAAAGAAATCTTGCGAAGTCTTATCTTAAATACGACGATATAAGGGAACGTTACTCGGATGATAGAAATCAACGAATGCTTAAAGATGATCTTATAAGAAATCGTATGATTCTATGAGGGTTCAAGCACCTGAGAACAAAATATGTGGAGCTCAATAACAAGAGGAAGATATTCATTTCCACTTGTATATGATACACATCATAAGGTCAACCAATCTCTAAACACATGTTCAACCATATGGCGCAAAGTCGTATGAAACCAACAGCAAGAGGGGGTATAACATCGTTACAAACACATAAGGCTTTAGAGGTATTTTAGTGTATAGGAAAAATTTTCGTGGAACCCAACAGCAAAAGGGGGTATTATCGTTACCTCCGAGGATGTTCCCTCGGGATCTCCTCTCACACGGAATGGTATTTCCGTCGCTCGATCGTAGTGCGGAGGCGTGCACCACGGTGACCTCAAGTTTTCCTACGTGATGGTGGTCGCGGATCTTCAATCGGAGCTCTTTCTCCGATGTCGACGACGACCTTCCGATGACCAGACTGACCAAGATGGTGGTGCTCCAATGAGAGGGAAGGGTATGGTGGCTAGGGCTTTGGAGAGAGCAACCTATCATAGTATATTTATAGAAAGAGGGGTGTAAATGGATCAAGTTTCGGATCCGATTCGGATCCACATATGGATCTCGACCGTCCATCATAAAACATTGATATCTTGGGCTAGGAATGTCAGAATTTGATGTTCTTGGGCTCGTTGGAAAGATCTCGACGAAATCTACGAAGAGGCATGATTATTTGATTTTTTTGGATGTCTTAAATACTCCAGATTTTTGGAAAATGAAAATACGGGATTTTACAAGGGACCAAAGACCAAGTGCCACGAGACTGTAGGGCCCTCATTTCATCCTCCATTGCTAATCTCCAGCATTCATTCTGTAAGGCTTCCTGGTATGTCCGTGGTATATCCACGGAAGACAAGGCAAGGCTGTGGCAAATCTCTGAAAATCCCCAGTGAGACGGTGAAAAGAAACTTGTGACGCGAATGGATACGAGGCACATTGCCTCTTCTGCTTCCGAATAGCAATCGGAACATCAAGATCATCATCTGCTGTACTGGATGGGCTAGTGTCTGCCTGTACTGAAGGATCCCGCACATGTACCAAATCTGACCCGTCAGTAGTAATGCCATCTGAACATACCTGAGGTGTGATGATCGGCTGCTGCGTAGTTTGAGCAGGACCTGACCGGCGTGTATAGAACATAGGTAATGGTGATATGACAGGCGTGGAATGGGTGGAGGTGGAGGAGGTGGTGGAGGTGGTGGAGGTGGTGCTGGCATGGAGACAGACCCAGGGGACGATTCGGGTGCTGACGTGGACTCAGGTGTACTCAATGTAGGTGGTGGAGGAACATAGATATCATCAGTGGTATTGGATGATACCATTCTGTCACCTGCAGGAGAGAAATACATGACAGACTCAAAGAAAGTGACATCAGCACTCACGAAGTACCTCTTAGTTGCAGGATCATAACATCGGTAGCCCTTTTGAGTTATGGAATAACCAACAAAGACGCACTTGACTGCTCTAGGAGAGAGTTTGTCAAATCCGGGAGATAGACGATGCACGAAAGCCACAATACCAAATACACGTGGAGTCAGTGAAAATAACTCCTATCTGGAAAAATAATGGACATAGGTATCTTTTCACCAAGGACTGAGGATGGCATTCGGTTGACCAGATAACAAGCAGTAAGAACAGCATCACCCCAGAAAGAAATAGGGGCACAACTCTGAATCAACAGTGTACGAGTAATATCTAAGAGATGGCGATGCTTTCTTTCCGCGACACCATTTTGTTGTGAGGTATATGCACAAGTGGTTTGGTGAATAATACCCTTTGATGAAAGAAATTGTGAAAGTGAGCGTGTACAAAATTCAAGGGCATTATCTGTCCGAACATATTTGACATTTGCAGAAAAGACATTGAGTACTTCATTAATCAAGTTCTTGATCACATTTCCTGCTTCAGATTTATTTTTCAAAAGAAAGACCCATGACACACGAGAGAAATCATCCACTACCACAAGATAAAACCTGTGCCTCTGATGATCGGGAACACGACTCGGACCCCATATATCTATATGTAACAACTCAAAAGGGGAGCTACTGCTCCGACTCAGACGACATGGGAAGTTCGACCTGTGATGCTTTCCCATCTGACATGCTTCACATCGAAACGAAGAACTAGGAGAGATCTGAGGCAGAAGATGGCGCATTTTCTGAAGTGGAAGGTGACCAAATCGGAGGTGCCAAATATACGGAGAGACTGGTCCAGCAGAATGAGAGGAGGCGCCAGCATAGGAATCCCGAACCAGTCGATACAAACCATTCTGTCCTCAGAGCCACGGCCAATCACCTTGCCCGTGAGTATGTCCTGAAAAATGAGAGAAGACGGGTCAAATATAGCACGACAATTCAAATCCTTCGTAATCTGACTAATAGATAGCAAATTCATTGAGAACTCAGGAGCATGCAGAACGTTCTGTAATTGCAAAGTGGAGGATAGGAAAACCTCCCCCTGCCCAACAAGGGGCGATTGGGTACCATCTGCTATCTACACTGAACGACCGTGAGGAATGTCCCTGTAGGCCTGTAGTCTACCTCTATCACGACAGAGATAATGTGTGGCTCCAGAATCAATAATCCAGTCAGATATATCATGAGGTGCAGTAGATCTACCTGAGGAGCTTGCGGCTGCGGATGAACTGGCAGAGGCAGTGGCAACAATATCTGAGGAGCCACCAGACGAATCACCAGAAGCATGTGGCATAATATCTCAGAGACGGGCCACAAGTTCGTCAAATTGACTATCTGCAGTAGAAGTCAGTGGAGACTGGGAGTGCTCTGGAACACGTGCCGATGCTGGAAATCTATGCTTCGAATAGCATGTCTCCTCCGAGTGTCCTGTGCGGTGACAATAGGAGCATGTCTGACTGAAGCGACCACCCCTTCCCTGGGGTCCATAGCCACGTCCACGACCACGGCCAGATGGTGGTCCACCTCTCTCACGCGAGGCTGCCATCGCTGAAGGGGGTGGAGTAGAAGAGCTGGAGGAGACTGGAATGCGACTAAGACGTCTGTAAACATCTTCAACTGGAGGAATAACTGCATCAGCGAGAATCTGAGATCGAGCTGCATCATACTTTGGGTCAAGAGCCGCAAGTAGAACACCAACCATGGTGGCGTTTCGAAACGCCTTCTGCTGCTCAGGAGTTGCAGTGAGAGGAATGATACTGTATAACTTCTCAAACATCCCTCTTAGGGATGTGTAAAGAGAATGGAGAGGTCTGCCGTTCTGCTTCATTGTGAAGATGTCGTGTTGAAGCTGTAACATCTTCGTCTCATTTCGCACCTGCGATTATGTGGCGGCAAGAATGTCCCACATTGCCTTAGCAGTGGGCTGATGGAGGACGTCGTTAGCAATCTCCATCGTCAAGGTACCGGACAACCAGACCTTCGCATAGGAATCATCAGCCTCCCATGAGGCATAGATCCCAGTCTTCTCTGCGGGCTCATCCTCGGTAAGAATGTGCTTCTTACCATTCGACTTCATGAGGCTCATGAACTGCATAGCCCAGAGCTCATAGTTAGACCCGTCCATCTTGACTATTGGCGCAGGACCTTTGAATGCGCCAGTGGAGGGCATATCAACTTTTGATTCTGACATACTGCCGCTTGGAGAAGAACTAGGATATTTAGACGTGATACTGAATGTCTACAACAATTGCATCGGATTTGAGTGCGTATGTAGACGTTACGCACTCAAACCCATAGAACGGACGAGAAAGGAACTAGGGCACGCCTCACACGAGGCTCACAGCCCTTTCAGCGGCTGGAAGCCGCTTAGGAGCCTTGCGCCGGTGGGCTGGAGGCGCTGGGGGGGGGGGCTGGGACCTCTGTGGCGGTGATGGGATGGGACCTTGACGACGTGGGACCTCCGGCGGCGGTGGAGGGCTGCTGGGACCTCCGGCTGTTGGGAGAGGGGGCTGCGGCGTGAGATGAGAGGCGGAAGGCGGTGGTGATGCCGAGAAGAGGGGGGCGGCGGCGGTGATGCCGAGGAGAGGAAGTCGGTGGCGGTGATGTCGAGAAGAGGGAGGCGGGTGGGGAAGAGGGGGGGGGGCGGCGGCGGGTGGGGAGCCCTAGGGTGGCTCTGATACCATGTTGGAAAATAGTCTTCGTTATTGATTCAGAAAACCCTAGGCTCTCTTATATAGGGAGAGACCTAAAGGGTAAATTACAGAGAGGTCTATATAAGATAAAGAAATAACGATAAACTACATAAAGAGATAATGAAACTACGAACTATCTCTACATGCAGGACTAGATCGCTGCTTCTATAGCTCCTGTAATGATCCATTTTTTTTACTTTTGATGGTCTCAATGAACCTTGTGTCATCAGCCTACATCACACCTACTAGGATCATAGTTCGATCCTTATATAACATAAAGGACACCAGGGGGCATCACTCCTTTAAATATGAAAAAAATCTGGGTGAAGCTCCAAGGCTTCAGGGAGATTGACCTTGATGCATGGCTCAACAAATTATCATATTTCCTGGACAAGAGGCGTACTCTCAAGAATATGATTGAACCCTGGAAAAAACGAAACATACCCAACTTTAAATCTCTGTTAGGGAGCTTGGAAATCGATTCACTCAGCTTCAAGTAAAAGCAGAGCTCTCTCTGAATAACCATAGCATTGCCAGCGACCTTTGGGATGCCCAACTCAGATGTTTCTCTGCGGAATCCTTAAATTCTGATATGCTCATTTAGAGAGTTAAACAAGATTGGAAAAAAAATGGGTGAGAAGAATTCAAAATTTCTCCCCCTTCACGCGACCAAAAGGAGGGCGCACAAAAGAATTGTTGCTATGAATATATGGTGACGCTCTCATACATGACTCAGCTTTGTGAATCTCTTCTCCAAGGTACACCTTCCTACTTGTCCTTATACTTTCCTTCGCACGAGATATGTCTTAGGACAGGAAGTGTATGACGGAGAGTTTACCATCAACGAGATCAGACTTGCTGTCTTCGGACACGGATCCTCTGCAGTAGTCGTGGGAGACGCTCGATCTTGTTCGAGCGGTTCATACGATTTTGCACGATGCGGACCCACAAAAAATGCAAATTCGTGTGAATCCCTCGATCAAGATCGAGCAGTTCCCACGCCTGCAGCAGACTCTGTTGCACTCCCTCCCGCAGCAGACGATCCTTTCTATGTCGTCTTCTGATTAAAACACGGTAAAGGCCCCTAGATCGGATATCTTTTCTATAAATTTTTATCAGGATTTATGGGGGATACTATTGCCCCATATCTATTTCATTTTATTCAACAATTCGCTTGCAATGTATCTCCTTTGGATACCCAAGATGATACCTACAAAGTAAACCATGATGTTATTTCTGTTATCCCCGAAAAGATAATGCCCTTTGAATTTAAAATTTATCAACTAATCACTCTCAGCTATTGCTCAATAGAAACCATCTTCAAAATCTTTGCAAATAGATGTAGAAGAGTCCTGGATAAACATATACCTATAAACATGTGTGCCTTCCTACTGGTACGCTCTACTAAAGTTGTAACACCCATACCTTCAAACATAGTCTCACATCTAAAACTCACAAGATGTGAGAGTGTGTTATAAGTGGTGGGGAATACTACTTGACAACTTGAGTTTAAGCATTTTGGGTGGTTGTGAACGGATCCATTTGGACTCGAACCCAACAAGTTGACATGGTTGGTTTTCCTCGATAACGGACTGGGGACCTAAGTCCCGGACGTTATAAATGGTATCAGGGCAGTAGTTCCTCTGGGCATGAGATATCTAATCATAGATGGCGTAAGACCTTTAGTATTAAAAAATACTAGATGATTCCTTATTGTTATTGTGATATCATTGATGTTTGGGAGTAACATTCAGATCTGACATGACATTTGATAAGTTTCAGCTGATCACCGGGGATCCGGGCTGTTATAGGGTTGTAACACCCATACCTCCAAACATAGTCTCATAAGGTCTACCATATAAGGTTTTATCATATTTCTTTCTTTTTTGTTTTAAGCGGAGTCCTAATTGGTGACTATTTGGTGCCGTTTTAGCCTATATAAGCCCTCACCCTTGGGTTTAGACCAATGTTTTGAAAAATCAGACTAGACCGACCAATTCGATCGATGAACCGAGCTTAGACCAATAAGATTAACTGGTTCTTACTGGTTCGGTTCGACAGTCTCAATTTTGATCAAACAACCGATCCAATCTATCATTTTAAATATGGTTTAAATAAGTTTAACCGAACCTAAATCACATTTAATTTAAATTTTATTTAAAAATAATGATGTTAGTAGGAGTTGAACCCCTATCCTTTCGCTATGCATCCCAAACTTCAAACTAACTATTTTAGCACAACTTTTTCTACGTAATTGGTTTTAAATATAACTATACTAGTATTCATCTACAAATATTATATGTATATGTATGACATTTGATGATGCACATGAAAAAATATTTTATATATACTGTAAAATATATACATTCTTTATACATTTTATTTCTATTCAAATATATTTTAGTGTATATTTATATATTTTAATACACTCCGATTTAATTAGAGCCTGTTCAACCACATTTTCTCCTATCGATTCGATTTAATTCAATAAAGATTTCACTATTCTTCGTTAAAAAAAACATTAGTTTAAACAATTTAATTGAAAAAGTATCGATTTTTTCTCACTTTTCTCCCTGTCCCCCTCTTTCTCTCGCGCTGTCGCTCGTCCCCTCCCCCTTTCTTTCTCTCACATAGAAACCCTAACCCATCTTTTCCTCTCTTCTCCTCCCTTCCCTCGCCCGCCAATAGCCCACCCACCCTTCGACACCAACTCTCCACCACCGCCATCTACACTTCCGCCGCAGCCCCCATCACCCAGCGCTGCCGCGGCAACATCGCCGCCGTTTGCGCTCCCGCCGCTGCCATCTCGCGCCCCATCTCTTCGCCGCTGCCAACCCACGCCTCCGCCTACTTCGCTACCTCCGTCCCGCAACGCCCAGGCCTCGCTGCTTCACCCACGCGCACCGCCGACGCCGCCGCACGCGCAAAGCCGCTGCCGTTTCTGTCCGTTGTTGCTGACCTTGACCGGGTTTAAGGGGCTGCACCCCCTCCCTTCCTGCAGGCTTTGGTACGAAGTTATCCTAATTTCTTTCTCTGCATATCTCTTTGACAGTGGACTGTTGCGCAACCAACGGCTTGGTGAAGTTTGTTTTCTGTTATCTGTAACCATTGCAATAGATGTGTTAGAGATCCGTTAACAAATTCGGTTCCAATTCACCTTGCGGATAAGTAGTGCTTCACTTCTCGGCTTCACTGTTATTTTATTCTTCATTGTCTGGCATCATTAGTTTTTCTCTGGAACCAGTTGAATTTCAATTATTGTCATTTCTATTTCCCTGTCAACAGAATTCTCTAGCATCATTCAATCAGTTATCCACAATAATCTAGTCATTCTGATAGTCATTCTGAAATTTTAATGATGGTATCCTTGCGTAGTGTTTGCATCGCATTCACATGTAGGTTGCGTCACATAATCCGCTTATACTTCCGCATATATTTTCGCATATTCGCTTAGTCAGACCTCCTGATCGAACGAATATCGCATACCGACTTTTTGAACTTTGACTTCATGTAAAAAGGCTTTTTGCAGTGAGAAATAAAGACTATACTCCTTGCTTCCCGAGTTGTAATTTAACCTGTTTATGAAAATTACATCTATTACGAGATCTGTTTGGTGAGCTCTAACTTAGATTGTTAGTTGGTTCCCCATGCGCTTATTATTAGCTTGATTCAATGTCATCTAACATAAGTTTTAATACTTAAATATGAAGTGGATCGTTAGTCTCATAGTTACATGATTTTTTATTTTATTGGTTTGTGTATTTTCTGTAAAGAAAGATGGAAAAAGGCTACTTTCTTTAAGTTGATCTTTATTTTGTTTGCTTTTGGGTCTTTATATGTGAATTTGTTTGATATCTGATCAGCATGGAATTTGTTTGTGCTAGTGATATGCACTACTAGCTGGCATTATGGCTGAACAAAATGGGAAGGCAAAGGCTCCTGCTGCAAATGCCTATACAATCAATTTGGAAAACTTCAGCAAGCGCCTGAAGATATTTTACAACCACTGGAAGGAAAATAGATCTGAGTTCTGGGGCAATGCCAATGCCATTGCTGTTGCAACTCCTCCTCCTTCTGAGGACCTTCGTTATTTGAAATCTTCTGCTCTTAATATATGGCTGGTCGGTTATGAGTTCCCTGAGACAGTGATGGTTTTCATGAACACGCAGATTCATTTTTTGTGCAGCCAAAAGAAGGCGAATCTGCTAGAAACGCTCAAAGGAACAGCAAGGGAGAGTGTGGGTGCTGAAGTCTTGATACATACCAAGGCTAGAAACGATGATGGATCTGCTGCTATGTCAGAAATATTTGATGCTATCCATGCTCAGGTTAAATCTGAGAGACCTGTTGTGGGACATATTGCAAAAGAGGCTCCCGAAGGCCAACTTCTGGAAAGGTGGTCCGAGAAGTTGAATGGTGCCCAGTTCACACTCAGCGATGTGACAAATGGCTTTTCTGAAATTCTTGCTGTCAAGGATGCAACAGAGATAACATTTGTGAAGAAAGCCGCATATTTATCTTCTTCCGTCTTGAAGAAGTTTGTAATCCCAAAAGTTGAGAAAACAATCGATGAAGAGAAGAAGGTCTCGCATTCTTCTTTAATGGATGAGACAGAGAAGGTAATACTGGATCCGACAAAGGCTGATGTCAAGCTGAAAGCTGAAAATGTTGACATCTGCTATCCTCCAATCTTTCAGAGTGGTGGAGTGTTCGACCTCAGGCCAAGTGCATCCAGCAATGAAGAAAATTTGTATTATGATTCAACAAGTGTCATTATATGTGCTATCGGTTCACGGTATAACAGTTACTGCTCCAATGTTGCGAGGACCTTTTTAATTGATGCCCATGATACGCAAAGTAGGGCATACGCCATTCTCCTTAAGGCTCAGGATGCTGTAATAACTGCCTTGAAGCCTGGGAATACAGTGTCTGCTGCATTTGATGCAGCTGTCACTGTCGTGAGAAAGGAGGATCCAAGCCTTCTTCCATTTTTGACAAAATCTGCAGGAACAGGTATTGGCCTTGAGTTCCGTGAATCTGGGTTAAGCATAAATCCCAAAAATGACCGTAAGCTGAAGATGGGAATGGTTTTTAATGTTTCACTTGGTTTCCAGAATTTGGAAGCTGAGACAAAAAATCCGAAGACCCAGAAATTCGCGTTGTTGCTTGCAGACACGGTCATGGTCGGTTCTCAGGGTGCTGAAGTCCTAACTGCAATCTGCTCAAAAACACTTAAAGATGTTGCGTACTCCTTTAATGATGGTGAAGAGGAAGAAGAGATACCAAAGGTAGGCACTGATGTCCGCATGAAGGAAGCAATATCATCAAAAGCAACCCTTAGGTCAGATAACCATGAGATGTCAAGGGAGGAGCTACGTCGGCAACATCAAGCAGAGCTTGCTCGACAGAAAAATGAAGAGACTGCCAGGAGATTGGCTGGTGGGGGGTCTACATCTGGAGATGGGCATGGATCTGGCAAATCTACATCCGACCTTATCGCTTATAAGAATGTTAGTGATGTTCCCTTCTCCAGGGAGTTGATGATTCAGGTTGACCAGAAAAATGAGGCTGTTCTACTCCCGATATATGGGATTATGGTGCCATTCCATGTCTCCTCTGTCAAGAGCGTGACAAGTAATCAGGACAATAGAACTTGTACCATCAGAATTGTTTTCAATGTTCCGGGAACACCTTTCAATCCGCATGATGCAAAGACATTAAAAAATGCAGGATCCATCTATTTGAAGGAGGTTTCCTTTCGCTCCAATGACACTAGACACAGTACTGAGGTGGTTCAGCAGATCAAGACTTTGAGGAGGCAAGTTGCGTCAAGGGAATCCGAGCGAGCTGAGAGAGCTACTTTGGTAACTCAGGAGAAGCTGCAGGTTTCCGGCCCGAAAGGGAAGTCCATAAGGCTGACAGCGCCTGAATTGTGGATTCGTCCACCCTTTGGTGGACGTGGTAGAAAACTTCCTGGTTCCTTGGAAGCACATGTGAATGGATTTCGTTATTCGACCACTCGGCCTGATGAACGTGTAGATATAATGTATGGGAACATCAAACATGCTTTCTTCCAGCCTGCTGAGAGAGAAATGATCACCCTGTTGCATTTCCACCTACACAATCACATCATGGTTGGAAACAAGAAAACCAAAGATGTTCAGTTTTATGTTGAAGTCATGGATCTTGCTCAGACACTTGGTGGTGGAAAGAGATCTGGTAGAGACCCAGATGAGATTGAGGAAGAGCAGCGAGAAAGAGAAAGAAAGAACAAGATTAACACAGAATTTCAGAATTTCGTGAGCAAAATGCATGACCGTTGGGGACAACCACAATATAAAGGGCTTGATCTAGAGTTTGATCAGCCTCTTCGCGAACTTGGTTTCCATGGAGTGCCTCACAAGGCCTCAACCTTCATTGTTCCAACTTCCAGCTGTCTGGTTGAGCTGATTGAAACGCCGTTCCTTGTGGTGACTCTGAGTGAGATTGAAATTGTAAATTTGGAAAGGGTGGGCCTGGGCCAGAAAAACTTCGATATGACCATCGTGTTCAAAGATTTTAAAAGAGATGTCCTCCGCATCGATTCCATCCCATCTTCATCAATTGATGGAATCAAGGAGTGGCTTGATACCACCGACCTTAAGTACTATGAAAGCAGATTGAACTTGAACTGGCGTCCCATCTTGAAAACAATAACGGACGACCCAGAGAAGTTTATTGAGGATGGTGGCTGGGAGTTTTTGAATATGGAAGCGAGTGATTCTGACTCTGAGAATTCAGAAGAGTCTGACCAGGGGTATCAACCTTCGGATGTGCAGTCTGAATCTGAATCGGATGAAGATGATGATGACAGTGAGTCACTGGTTGAGTCTGATGATGATGAAGGCGAGGAATCAGATGAAGACTCTGAGGAGGACAAAGGCAAAACATGGGAGGAGCTAGAGAGGGAGGCCAGCAATGCTGATAGGGAAAAGGGTGATGAGTCTGACAGTGAAGAAGAGCGGAAGCGAAGGAAAATGAAAGCATTTGGCAAAGCTCGAGTTCCAGACAAGCGTGATGGACGGGGTTTCCCTCCCCCGAAGAAACCGAAGTTCAGGTAGATAGTGCAACAATCGAACTGATTGGAAGATCTGATGTTTTGGGGTACCGGCCTATTTTGTTCTTTTAGCTGCGTTTTCTTCGCTTGTATGGTTTTTAACAGTCGACCTTTATCGTGGGCATGGTTCTTTAGTAGTCCATGACTTTTATTGCAGCCCTAGTTGATATTATTAAACTTTATTAGAAAAGGCCGTGTACACTGGCACATCTATGGTTCTCATTTTCTTGTACTCACAAACTATCTCCATCATGGGGGATCCAAGACCATCTTTCCTTGTTGTCTTGTTAATCAGAGGTTCCGTGGGTTAGAAGTATTGCAGATTAATTTTGAAAATGATGTTTTAATGTATTTGTGCGGTACAATTTGATTCATATTTGCATGTATCTTTACAGTTTTAAGTCCAAGCTATGGATTATCTGGATGTGCAGGTCCCATCCGTATCTTTACTTTTGACATGTGTCTTGAAATTAATAGCAAAGCATGCATCTGGAAATGGAGATTTATTTAAAGGGTTTATTTATAATTTTGTCGAACAAAATTTAATAGTGTATCTATTATTGTTGATGTAATTGTTACAAAATAAATAGGGAAAAAGGACCCTACACCGGGTGGTGCAGGAATTTCCCTACACCCGACCTAATTTTTCATTATTTTTTAATTTTTTTAAAATGAAACCTTGGGGAATTTAGATCACCATGTATCACCATGTTGTCATTTCAAATTCAACTTAATTTGAAACTTCTATCATCTCCATCAAGACTACCAAATTTTAACGGTCTCAGAATTGCTGAAATCGATCCCTTTTAGATGAATATGTTAGGAATGTCTATTTTACATGAAATTTGAAACACTTATTCCCCTCAACATATTAAGTAAATCCCCACCCCTTTTAATTCAAAAAAAGTAAAAAAATAATGCAAAAATGGGGTGGGTGCAGGGAGTTTCCTACACCACTGGGTGCAGGCTCCCTGCCCTCAAATAAATATGTCATGTATTTTTTTGTGCAAACTTTCATGAACATGTATACTTAATTTAATTTATAAAGTATTTCTATCACTATTCTTCGTATTCAATTTTTTATATAATGCACTTTTATATCCACGAATATTTGCATATCCGACCGTTTTCTTATATTCATATTTTTCTTGTCCAATTTTACAAGCATTCTATTTTATAAGCATGTACTGTTGCTGGTTAGGAATGTAAATAGACGGATACAGGTATATGTATTATCATATCCTTATCTATTTTTAAATATAATACGGATGTGGATACGGATATTGATAAATATCACAGTTATATTACAGATTCTTAAAAAACGGATATGGATATAAAATGAGTACTGATTGAATATGTCTAATGTTAGAAATACTCAATAGATTTTTTGTAAATATGAATGAATTGGATGGAGAATACATGATATAAATATATTAAATGTGCCTATATTATCATGAAAATTATACCAATTGTGATAAAAAAGGTCGAGAATTATGATATATATGGTTAAATATAAATCTACAACTATATTTATATAGGAAATGGATATACGGATATGGATACAGATGTTTACATATATCAAAATCTGTATAAAATGGATATGGTGGTGGATTGGACTAGGATATATCCGTATACCTTTGCTGCTGGACATTTCAATTGAGCTCAATGGAACCCCGTCGTTGGGGCAAGTAGAAGCTCTAGTCTACTGCTAGGCCTCTCTACAGGAGTTCTATTATTCCTTTTAGTATCCAATTTTTGTTTGTCACTGGTTTGTGAAGTCTGACTTTTGTTTAGGGTTATGCCCTACTGCTGTTTAAATGCAGGGTAAATTACAATTTGGGTCCCCATCTATGGGTCCGATCTCAAAATGGGTCCCGATCTTTAAATTGTAACAAGCCGGGTCGTAGAACCATTTAAGAAATGGAAATTTTGGGTTTGATGACGAATATGTCCTTATTGGGAAGGGAATAGGGGTTGGGTTTCAACTTTTAAACAAGGGCATACTCGTCATTAGCCCCAAAAAGTTCCTTACATTAATGACCATGGGACCCGAATCGTTACAATTTAAAGATCGGGACCTATTCTGGGATCGGATCCATAGATGGGGACCCAAATGTAATTTACCCTTAAATGTAAGCACTCTCTCCTTAGATGACTTTTCATTAATCGACTAGCGACAGCTTGCTCAAAAAAACATTTGCTAGACTACATCTGGCTTGGATACATGGAAATATTCTATAATGTAAATTGTATTATAGTTTGTCCCAATAGAAAAAGAAAGAGCCCTTTAATAAGATTTTGAGTCCCATAACAGTCCATATTTTTGTGTATATATATTCTACAGATGTTGCATTCTAGCTATCATGAAATTTCATTTTATTATCACCGTACTGTTGTGCAACATAAGTTAATTAGGACGCGGATGGAGAAACGGGGGAAAAAGGACGGTGTGTTTTTGTGAAAGAAGAAATGGACGGAGGATTGCAAAGGAGAGGAGAAGATGGAAGAAACAGAGGACAAAATGGTAGGGGATCAGAAAGGACCAATCAACGCGGCAACAAATGATTCATCAGAATGGGTCTGACCACTACAGCAAGGATCGTCTCCTGTGAAATCCTCTGCTGTAACCTAGGGTGAAATCCCATGCTGTAACGTAGGGGATTTGTCGGATGAGAGATGAACGACCCTTGATAGAGGGCCGACTATTCCCGTCCTCCTATGAGGGCCGTTCATCTCTCATCTGACGGATCCCCTGCATTACAGCAGGGGATTTCACAGCAGGCGATCCACCCCCGACCACTTACTTCTGATTCTCTCAACTTCTGCACCATGCCAAATATTCACTCGACGCTCAATACTACTTGCATTTTGCGCTGTTTAACGAAGCCAGTGATTGCGACGAATTGATTTCACTAGTTAATCCAAATAGGTCAAATCTCTACCGCGAGCTTCGATATCCAGATCTGATTGAGCGTGCTTACGTTCGATGCTCACTGACAGGCATGGAAGGCCATATCGATATCGTTTCGATATCGTATCGATACGATATATCGACGATATATTGCCGAAATATCGCCCATATCGACGAGCCTTTGTGAAGAAAATGCCTGAAAATCAGGATATATCGCAATTTCGGTGCCCATGTCGATATCGATATATCGTCGATATATCGCCGATATATTGCGATATATTCTTCTCAGTTTTTTTTTTCATTTTTATGCTTTAAAATTCCCTTTTTGTATACCAAAAATAACAATAAATATAAAAATCTTCGAAAGCCATAACAATATCTTTCTCTCTGTTTTTTCTTCGCTAAGGCACTTGAGCAAACAAACATGCCTGAATATATCGCTGATCATGGTTATTCGCAGCATGAGGACATGGTTCAGCTTAAGCATGGGGTGGTTAAGTATTATGAAAGTCTCTACTATATGTATTTATATATCAATATGCATACATCTGTATAAAAAATCCTAAAATATTGAGAAATTTTCAAAGAAATTATAAAATACATAAAATTTCCAAAAATATTTTTTAAAATATGCATATCATGATTTATAAAATAACGCTCCCATAAAAACATGAAAAATAATAAACATCCTTACTACTTTAGAAATCTTACAAATATCCATTGAAGTATATATAAACAAAAGATCATTCTAAAAAAAGAATAACAATGAACCAAAAGAATATGGTTCGAAAGCTTCTCCATAAACAAATATATATTCCTACAAATCTACAAAAAATAAATACCTGTAAAAATCACGCAAAAAAGATAACAATGAAAAATAGGGTGTATATATAGTAAATAATTCACAATAAAAAAGGGATCTTGCCGCCATGATCCCTGAAATCATGTCCAATTAAAGCACAACCATATGATCTTTATAAATTTGCCAAGTTCTATGTAAATTACAACACGATCCTTGTAATCTTACTGTCTTCTACATCACAACAATTAGATAATGGCATATGCGTTAAATAAAGTAAATTACGTGGGTGATCCTAGAAGTTGTAGTGCAAATTGACAAGATTTTAAGGATCATGGTGCAAAAGACAAAAAATGTACATGGCAGTACTTTTCTTAGTTTTATAGTTTTATAGTATTGATGAGTGTAACCTCCGAGTATCTAAATTTGAAAAGAGAGAGAGAGAATGATTTCCACATAAACAATAAAAAAAGAACGTTTACCCTACGAGCTCTGTAAACTTTGTAAATTACTTTCTCGATCTTTAAAACAACATAATTCCCCTCTCGATCTCGTAAACCTATTAACTCTTACCTCATTAATCCTGCGGTTAATCTATTTGCAACTCATGGGGGTTCTTGGGGTAATTGACCGGGTCGATGGGGTAATTACGCTATACAAAAGGTCATAAAAGAAATTTAACAAGTTTATAAGGTTCGTGAGTTAAAAATTCCATAAAAATAAGATTATCGATAGGTTTAAAGATTTGTGAGTAGTTCAAAAAAAAGCTCTAGAACTGGCTCAACTAGATGTTGATGATCAATCACTCTAACGAATGTGATCGGTGACTTAGGTCAATGCGACTGACCATGTGACCAAGTTCGATCACTTCATCTCACAAGTTGGTTGAAAATGGTCGTCAAAGCGAAGTTCAAATACTGATATTTCACATGGAAAATTATTTAAATTAAAGTCAAAATAGTTGGTGAGATATTTTATCTTATGGAGAACTACTTATATTGATCAATAAAGCTAATTTCAAATACTGATTGCATATTAATTATATTTGTATTGTGATAAAATATTTTAACAAAAATACCGAAAATTTCAAAATCTAAAATAGTCTTTCTAATCTAAAGTACTTGAGCACATGCAAAAGCAAGTCATTATACTCCACAAAATTAGCGTGATATCGATGAAATGATAAATGATGAAATGACAAATTGTGCTCGTACTCTTGCAATCTATCCAACCACCGTGGTAATTTGTGCAACTAAAGGCTTGTAAATCAAAAGTAGTTTTTGATAAAACAAGATATAATCAACAATATTAACCAAATATCTAAAACTATTTTTAAAGCAAGTGAGATTCTTACGGAGAGACTAGAAATCTAACACATAAATAAGTAGTAGTTAATTTATATCACGTATAGAGCTGTTAAAGAGAGTAGAAAACTTATCATGCCTTAGTTTTGTGTCTACAAGTTTACCTGATCCATCTGCTTCTAGACGCGTTGTTATGTTCATAGGAGTTCTTCTCTTTCACTAAATTCAATTTTCTTTAAAAGTTCCTGAAAATATATGTATTGATTTATAAAGGATTCATTTTCCAATAGATGGATTTGAAGTCCAAGGGAAAATTCCAATTCTCTCGTTATACTCATTTCAAAACTCTTGCTTTATTTTCTTAGGGTGCGCTTGGTTCGTGGGTTATCTGGGGGAGGATAACTTGTTTTTATGTTTTGGTGTTTTGTTGGTGGTTTAGAGTTGGGAAGGTTTGTGTGATGTGATTTTATTGAATTTTGAAAAAATGGGTAGTTACTATAATAAGATTGTATTGAAATTTGAAAAAGTGGGTAATTGTTGTGATGTGATTGGATTGGAGTTTGGAATAGTAAGTAGAAGTTGAGTATTTTATGATTTTTGGATGATATGATGACATAATATATATTTTTTTATGAAAAGAGAGTGGACCCCACTAGTGGGTTAGAAATATGGGTATCGGGGGTAACCCACCCAAAGCGGGAGATAACCCCCCAACCGAACGTGCACTTAGAAAATTCTATGCAGAGATTTTTGTAAGGTATATCGAAAATAACATCGTCAACATAAAATGATACAATTAATAAGTTTTTCTTTCTTTGTGATGAAAAGCATTGGGATAGCTAGTCCAACCTCAAAAGTATATGCTATACGAAATCTTGGCAAGCAATTGTACTAGGCACGAGGAAGTTGTCTAAGACCTTATAGAGTTTTTTTCAAATGAATAATATGATCTAAATAAATCGGAAAGGAAAAATCAGGAGATTGTCTTGCAAATACTTTCTCTAAACCATTTATAAATACACTTCTAACATCATTTTAAAAGATTTAAATCATAAAAATAGACATAAGCTAAAATAATTGAATAGATTCAAGTCTAAAAATAGACGCATACGACTCATAAAAATTGATACCTTTTTCATGTTTATACATATTGGTTCTTGTTTCTCTAAATACGACTTGTTCTTATACTTGTCATTTTGATTTTAACGATGAAACATACTTATCGCAAGCGTAACATACCCGATCGTCCAAAAATGATGCGAAAGCGACAACACAACGGACCATCTCGGGAACGTTACTCTTAGCATCAATCATAACCTATATGAGCAGTAAAGAACTGGCTTTAAAAAAAAAACTTTTCCATAATAATAATGATAATGTCAAAAGTTCAAGAGTTCCTTAGTTATAGAAAAAGTACATAAATTAGATGAAATCGTATCCACAATTTCCTTAATCCAGTAGGCATAAAGATGTCCTTCTAACTTAATCCCACGGTAGTAGCATACCAGTTCCACTTCTCGAAGATATTGAATTTCTCTTGAACCACGAACAACTTAATTCTTGCGTTCCCCTGAAAAAAATAACTACATATGTTATGAGGCTAACGCTCAGTATGTGCCAAGTTGGGGTCAAGCCGGCTAGCAAAGAAATCATGTCACAACTAACAATTCCATCTATAAGGTAATCTTTCCCAAAATAAAGCTTATGATCCTTGCCATGTTGCATAAATTATTTGACTTGACACATGCAAAAACATCATATGAATCACTAATTAACTTAATTATGCACTAAGTATATTTTTTTCATATCCATTCATCGCATACCATACTTGTGTATATACCCTTAAGTTTTATCATAACTGCATGTATGCCAATAACATTAATATAAAATTACACATGTGTACTTAACCTTAACATAAATTGCACATATGCACATAACATTAACATAATTGCACATGTGACACAATTGCACATATGCACTTAACATTTCCAGTATTTAGGGTTGTCTTCGTGGTTTTGATGGCTTTGATAGTTTCACCGCCGGCATAAGCGGTCCGTAAACAATACATCACATTACAGTATAGATATAGCTGTAGAGAACTTATCTTTTGCCTCACACCCTCGGAAGGCATTGACCCTTTAGGCCCTTACGACTCCTTAGTTTGAATTGGTGCCAACAATCTTAATTTATGCCTGCTTAACAACATGGTATCTTCGGTAACCTCTATAGTTTATTACTCGTCATATATATATATATATATATGTATATTCATGGATAATATCCAATTGTCATCTATATAACGCTAACAGATACAACATTGCTTAATATGTGTAGTACATAAACTGAATTGTTAATGCACAGATAAGTTGTTTCCAAAAGTTATCACTATCATTAGAACAAGTACGATTGTAACTTTAATTAGACACGATATAAAACAATTGGCTCGACATAAGCAAATAAGTGATTCAAGTTATTTGTAAGAAACGAGTTATAAATGAAATCATAAAAAAACGATTTCCAAACTATACATTTTGAACATGTGGGATGTATAACTCTTCTTAATCCATTAGATACATATAAAATCATGTTTTTTTGAAAAAATATTTATGATAGAGTAATCAGCATTTGAATCACAATCGAGTACTAGTCTTTAATTCTCTTCATTTTTTACAGTAGTTTCCACGTGAAGAAAAATAATAAAGGTATAATATAAGGAATACATATACAACCCTTTCTTTATCCGATAAGTTGGTTCAAACACATAATGTAAAAGTGAATATATATTCTTTTCCCCCTTGTTATACCTAAACTACCCTTATATTACTATTACATAAGAAAATAACAGTACATATGTCCATACCGTTACATCCATGAGGTTCAATATTAAAGGAATTATATGCATCAAGAAATTGCTTACCTAACAAATATCCCAACCATAACATGAGTGTGCTCGTTCAATTACATATATTATTATAAATTCGACGACTCGATTAAAGTCTCGATGATTTTAATTACTGTTATCAAGATAATGTTTGGGGGAAGAAATGAATTTATATAATGCAGTGATGGTAATCGACATAAACGATGGGAAGGCATTCATCAATTCATTCTATAACGTCCCTAAGGGGGTCGACACATATCTTGACGGTGCCAGAAATCCGTCCACAACGGTACATCGATTCCGCCTATCCGAATCGTGGTCGACAACGTCGTTGTTCCTCCAATTTTGCTGGATCAAAACCTCGATGCCGACGAAGAAGGCTATTGTTGTCGAATTCAAGAACAACACGATGAAAGGATGTCGTCACAACTTCTCTCTCTCTCTCTCTCCCTCTTTCTCTCTCTCTAAAACTTTTGAAGGATATGGTAAGATCATTAAGCGCATCACAGAAGCGTGAGGATCACATCGTATGCGATCAGGAACGACTAGTTGCACTAGTGGCTCGATGCAGCGGAATTTAAAATTTTTCATGCGATGAAACCACATGATCCAAGAACACTTCTCAGATCGTTTCATCTAAACCACAAACAAATATTAGGGTTACCTTTTGAAGCGTGGTTGTGGTTGAGTCTCTTAACAAATATACCTCCTGTCTCAAGTTCGATCTGACGGAGGAGAAGCTTGCAAGCATGTTGATGAAACACGTGCTCCTCGTAATCCATGTTAATGATCCAAGCGGCGAATCTCCTGATCTAGACACACGAGATCCGACGTCTTCTTCACGAGCAAGGCGCACCAAAGGAGACAGAGATCCATGGTGCATAACGACGACGCTGCGGTGATGGCGACTCTCTCTAGGTCTTCCATGGTGGATGGCCACATGAGAGAGAGAGAGGGCATATAGAAAATGAGAGAGTGAGAGAGAGAAGGTATTGTTCACAACTTGTGTGTTGTGTTGTAACCTATAAGAGCAAGGGGTGCCTCTGCTTTTATATTTGGGATCCATGGATCTCAATTCATGGACAACACAGATCCAATGGCTCACATTGATTTGTGTTTCTTTTAATGGCTAAGATTTTGTTGGTAAAAATCAAACAACAATTAATTTAATTTAGATTAAATATATATTGATAAATCAATATGTTTTAATCTTAAAATTAAATCAATTAAACATGGAGATAATTGGAATGGAGATTACACCATCCCATGTAATAGAGTGGACGACCACCCTTTCCTTATAGGATTTGGTGGCCGTCCACCCTTCCAACATGGAAGGTGGAATCTCATGCAATCTCATGAGATTGCATTATTCCTTGAAAATCTCCAAGATTCACAACAACACTTGTTGTAAAATATTCAACAAAAATAATTCATAATAATTTTCTGAATATTGCAATCTTGCCATTGCAAAATTATGAATCGCATTCACAACCCAAAATAAAATATGAATTACATTTTCAATTTAGTATTCAATGTGAATTCAATTCACTTTAACATTTAATTAATAAATGTAAATTACAAATAGCTCTCTCTTATATATCACAAATCACATTTATAATATATATGATTAATATGGATAGTGCTATCCACCTTATTCATATTCATGATAATTAAATTACATTTAATTATCTTGGATCTCTATTCTCATGTGTCCAAATAATAAGAATCACATTCACATTATTCACATATTTGATAATCAAATAACATTTAATTATCTAAGATAACTCTCTTTATAATATGAATTAAATTCATATTATTCATGATAATTAAATCACATTTAATTATCCAAGATAACTTTCCTTATAATATGAATCAAATTCATATTATTCATGACAATTAAATCACATTTAATTATCCATTTTCTAAATGCTTGGATACATATATCAACAATGAAATTATCTTGAACTCTTTCAAGGATAATGCGCTTTCTCCGCGAATACTTGGAGATAAGGACAGGGCGGTCGTATTATTTCACGTATAGTGACTTGGACATTGAGATCACATCTCAAATCCAGATCTTGCGGACCTCTCATAGATGCTTGATTAAATCAAGACTGTGAATCTAATCTTCTCATTGCATCTGAATCACATTCAGATCAATGTTCAACTTTTGGGCCAAGATCTGATTACTTCTCTATTGAGAGGAGTCACTGATGAATGTCAAATTCGCCTCTTTAATATAGATAAATAAGTCGTAGTATAGGAGACGAATTTGGTTCAGCAAAAACCACGATCTTTGACTGTCGTGGAATATTTTAACTTGGCAAGTGTACCAAGGTCGAACACAGGGACACGACTGCCTAATGTGTGTATTGAATTTTGATTCATGAATGCACAATGTCAATTAATTTCCATTTCAGGTCCTCATGCAATTTATGCTAATTACAAAGTAATGTGAAGATGCATGTATTTTTTTAATTGATTTTTATGCAAGTTAAAATAATGCATGGATAAATATGCAAGAGAAATTATGTACAGATTCAAGACTACAATTATACCCTAAAAATTATGAGCATCATGATAGAAATGAAATTAGAGGTAATTTAATCCAACGTTGAAAAGCGGTCATCAGATCAAAGCAAGACAAGGAGAGCCGGGTCTCAATTTTCACATAAAAATTCACTTTAATTAAAATAGGGGCAAATGAGACAAATAAGCATGCTAGAATGTAGAGGACAAAACAAGGATCAAAACAACACTAAAATCATGCAATTTGGACCTACGATGCTCAAGTTATGCTAAAAACAGTGCAAGGGCATAATTGTAATAAAAATACACGGAAAAATAAAGGATAAATAATGCATTTAGGTCCTTAGAAGGACCTAAATGCAATTACCAAAAACCGCCTGGGCCATCTTGCAATTTCACCATATGCGCGGGGGCCTTTTTGTAATTTCAGAAAGTATGAAGGGCCTCCCTGTAAATTACCCCAGACGCGCACGTGAGGCACGCGCCTGGAGGACCAATTTGCAAATAACAAAAGTTACGGGGTCTTCTGTGTAAATTTCCCAGGCCCTCACGTGCGGGGCACGTGAGGCACCTAGGCTCGGGAGGGGCCTCAGCTTCGGGACACTTGGCTTCAATTGGGGGGTTCGGGGCGAGGTTTGGTCCGCCCGAGCATGTAGGCATGGAGTATAGGCTCGGGTGCCACGTGTCTTCATCACAGCCGTCCGATCCAGATGATCGGACGGCAGCTGTAGTGTCATCTCCGCCGTGAGCCACCAGAGGAGGCGGGGCTCCGGCGACACGCAAGAAGCTCCACCGAGCTCCAGAGGGAGGTCTGAGGGTCGGCGATTATAGCGAGAGGTCTGGCGGAGGTCTTGGATGCACGGCGAAGCTCCGTAGCTGATCGGAGGTGGCACTCGATGAAGCTTCGCCTACAGGGAGGAGTTTGAAGGTGCTCCGGTCTGAACTCCGGCCATTGAACCTGCAAATGTTAAAGTGATAACCGAAGCGTGCTCGTGAGGGTATTGTGAGTGGAATGGGGTCCTTGAGAGGTGGTTGGAATGGGGGACCAGGGCTCCTTCCCCGCTGGAGCAGAGGAGGAGATGGCGGCGGGTGAACGAGACTGCGAAAAAGGGAAAGGTGGTGGTCGAGGGGTGTCGCGAGGATGATGGTCATGTTGCGAAACGAGTAGGTGGATCAGATGAGGTTGGAGGTGATTTGAGGTAGCGGAATAATTCAGAGAAATTATAAGAAAAAGTCTCCTCGCTGGAGCGAGGAGTTGGCGGAGGTCTTGGCATGGGTTGAGCACCCCGGGGGCACTCCGATCGTCGCCCAGCTGGTCAGCCTTCTCCAACGAGCTCAATGGTGCGCAAAGACACCAGGACACAACCAATGCGACCGTGGGTCAACACCAGGAGAGATCCATCTTCGCCGCTACATTCCGCCCCTCCGCTGTCACCGGAGGGGCGGAGGAGGCTAGGGTCAAACCCAAAACGGTGGAGCAGGCAAGACGGTGGCGGGGCAAGGGCTTTTATTGGCGGAGGAGGACGGCAGTTACGTGGGTAGAAGGGGGGTTTCGATGGTAGGTTTAATGGTGGTGGAGTGATGGCGGCGAGTGATGATGGTCGCGCGAGGATGGCGGAGGGAAGGGTGATGTGGGGCGACCGTTAGAAGAAGGAGGGGTGGCAGGAGTCACCTTCCAAAATAGGAAGGGGGTGATGGGCTCGCGCGGTGAAACGACCGGGGGGAGGGGTTTTGCGAGGTGGAAGACGACTTCCTGGCCGTTGGATCTAGCGATCCAACAGCTAGGATGCGAGCGTTGGTGGAAGGCTACGATCAGATCCAAGGATCTGATCGAACGGTGGAGGAATGGGCGCTAACGGGCGGTTGTGATGGAGGGATAAGAAGCATCCAACGGCCTGATGGAGAGGAAGGACGTGGAGAAGGGAGAGGCGTAGGATAGGCGCTTGATCGGATGGCTGCGGCGAGGGGATGGCGTGGCGCGAGGATGGCCGTGGGATAGGAAGAAGATCGGAGGGCTGGGGTTTAGGCGCTAGTGTATGGCTCATATTTGATCTGGGGTTAGATCGTACGGTGGAAGATAGAGCGGGCTTCAACGGGTGAGATGGAGGCGGTCTGAGAAGATCCAACGGCAGAGAATGGTGACGGGTGGCAAGAGAAGAAGCGGGCCGCGTGGCGGCTCCAGAGAGCGCCACGTGGCCCAATGAGAAATTCAGAAGATAATTACAAAGAAAAATATAAAAGAAATAGTTAGAGGCCGAATTAGGAAAAAGTCAAAACATGAAAGTTGCTCGTCTCAACGAGATCTACAACTTTCATGTTGGTCAAAAAGCCAAAAGATGTCATTTGTACAAAACGTATTTTTGGGGGTATTTTTAGGGGAATAAAAACACCAAGATTGTGGTTTTGAGATTTTTTTGTATTTTTTATCTTTTTAAGGGTCAGTGAATTATAGACAACTATTCTAACTAATTTTTAGGTATTTTTGAGGATAAAATAATTACAAGAAAATAAAAGGGAATTAAAATATATACAATATAATACAAGATAAAAATAAAGAATTACATGTGATTTTTATTGGATTGATTAAGCAGAGGGTTTAATTTACGGCTTTTAGCATGATGAATACGATATTCATCAGTCACTAAAATCCAGACCCGTTTCATCACTCCATAGGAATGGAAGCATCATGGTTATACAATCGTTTATGATCACATCACCCTCGAGCATTCCTAATACATGTACATCCTGCATACTGGAAGACTCAGATTAAACCCAAAGTATAAGATCAATTTTACACTGTCTACCTCAGGGATTTATCATTAAGTTTCTCATCTACCTATTGGGAGTTGGTATCGATCATAGACTTTCCAAAAGCATATATCATACCCAGGTGTTGATCATATACTTTCCAAAAGTATATATCAAACCTACAAATTCAGTCAAGCTTCCAAAGCGAGATGATCGTGCACGAAATTTGATCTTCTCAATATCTCATGAGTGAGCTCATGTCTTCTGGTCCAAGAAATGAACCTGTATGATACCTTTGAGAGATCGTATTACTCATATGCCCTTACATGCACACCTGCGCGTCGGTGTATAGACCTTGATTAGGTCATCAACCTATTGGTATGCCAAATATACATACTTAGACATATAGTAACACATCTATCTCCGGTCAGAGGATGCGTGCCTATATAGTGACAGTATACGACATAGGACTTTGGTTATCTCGATCTCATTAAGTCAACTCTTTGACTTAATTTATCTCGATCTCTGGTCAGAGGACCTGCATCAAGAGGTCGGTGAGATATCGGCCTTTAGAGAAAGGATTGCCATCTTCTTCTCATGCTGGAGATCATCTCTTAATAATCATTTGACGGTGCTTGATGGGTCCTCAATCTAACTCTTTAGATATTCATCCAAACACCAGCCTCTATGATTCAATAATTGAATCAACAACTGTATGATCATTAAGATGGCTATGATACATAACCCTAATTGTACTAAGGGGCCTATTATGAAAATTATTTATTCTTCATTTCGGATCAGTGAATGATATTCGCAATAACATTTATTGCATAATTGGTCGTCGTGGGGTCACATGTCCAACAATCTCCTACTAGCCCAAAGAGCCATTAATGGGCTAATCATTTAAACCCACACTCATGTGACAATCATAGGTTATTTAGAAAAATAGCTAGGTAAGCTGATCAGTCACTCTGTTCCCAAGAGACTACGCCAAGTCTTTTTACGACACTTGCATATCTCCTAGTAACAGTGTTCGCATCCAATGCAAATGTTGCATCTTATGCAACCATTAGTCAATCATATCAGTCATAGTGTCCTTGACACTACACCTCAATAATTATTATAACCAGTATGTAATTTCTATTATCCTTATCATAATACCCTTATTCCTGCCGATCTCTATCTCTTAAGGTATTCGCATTTAAGACCTTTTAGATCTCCATCTATAAAGTCTTAAATTCTTGAAGATAAGACTTAGAGATCACTATCTCTAAAGTCTTGTCATCTTTGAAGATACGGTTATTACTGCAATCAAGTGTTTTATCTCCATAGTAGGATTAGTAACATTTTACTACTCCCACTGCATGACAGACATATGGCTTTTGTACACATCTAGCATACAATCGACTTCTCGTAACTGATGCATAAGGGCAACCAATTTTAGTATTCACTTCCTCAACTCTTTGAGGTGCTATCCCTTTAGATAGGTCAGTACCATATCTTAAGGGAAGGAAGCCTTTCTTGAGATTTTCGAGAAAATGGAATATGTCCAAGGTGTATCACTAATGCGACGGTCCCAATACCCTCTTTCTTTGCATCTGAACAACTTCGGAACTAAGATCTAAGAGGTATTCTTGAGATCATATTTCGAGGTATGGAACAACCAGATTATGAAATACTTATTATTATCTTATGTCATTCCAAATGATCAGGATATTATCTACATTTAGCACGATGAACACAATGGCACTCCCACCAAGCTTCACATGGTTCATCAAGATTATATCTGAAATTATAACATTTATAATTTCTTCAAGTCTGATGTTCCAACTACAAGAAGCTTATTTGAGTCCATAGATGGAGTTTCTTTAGCTTGCACATCTTGATTTCCTCAACCATGAAGCTCTGAGGCTACTTCATGTGAATATCTTTAGAGAGGTATTCAAAGAGGAATGTCATCTTGGCACACATCTTGAAGATGCCGTAGTCAAGTTGTGTGGCTAAAGTCAGCAATAATTTGATGGGTTTAAGCTTGGTCACTAGAAAGCAAGTCTCATTGCAAGCGATGTCTTCTTTCTGTGTGTATCTTGAGGATACGAACCGTGCTTTGAAGGTCCCTACCTTCTCATCAGTTTCCCTCTTTCTCTTGAAGATCCATTTACACCATAATGGGTCTTACCCATATAGGTGGACCCTCGAGGGTCCATATACAACATTTGTATATGAAGTCTACTTTAGACTTTATTGCTAATATCATCATTCCATGTCATGATCTTCAGAAGCTTCATCATACGAAATTAGATCATGTCAGATTTAACTGACACATGGAATTCATCCTCAAACTTATTTGAAGATGTATTAGTGTTTCATCTTTAATTATCCTTTTTTAGCTTCCTATTTCAGGAGCCTCATTGTCATCTCAAGATTAAATGAGGTCCTTCACTTCATTTTCATCTTGATTCTCAAGAGAGTCATCCTCTAAGAATTATATCCTTGAGATGAGATTTTTCAAGAATCTCAAGGTCATAAAGTAGGTATACAATACCTTCCTTTATTTTCCTAATGAAGCAACGCTTTCTGGTGCTAGATTCCAGCCAACTTGCATGGAACCTAATTAAGGATATATATATATATTGTAGTCTCTACTACATATATATTCTTTGAAACTAAGAGGTAATTATGCTAAGATTCATCATTGATTAAATCATGTCATACATGATAAAAAATTGTATCTCCCTGCAACTCTATTGAGTTTAGGTGCATTAGGAGGATTGAGATAGGAATGATATTCAAATCTCCATAAGGCACTCCCTGAATTCATCTAATAGGTACAAGCCACCTAGGTTAGATCAAATTCATTTCATCTTCCATCAAACTTCGGTTCTAAATCAAAATTGTGAAATCTTTGAACATTTCAAAGCTTTCTAAGGTGAATGGAAGAAATCTCATATAACAAATAATCATCAATGGATATCACATATCCATAATATTTATTATGATATAGATGATCCACATACATCAATATGTATGGGATCTTGAATACCTTGACATCTTACACCATTCCCAGAGAAGGGTGCTTTGGACATTGTCTTCTTTGAATACAATATTCATAAGTATGTAAGATATGAAATTTCAGTCAATCTAAAGTTCCATCTCTTACTAGTCTATTGATCTCATCAATAGACAAATATCTAAGGCTTGATGCCAGATCATTGTCAAATGATCTTCATCCCCTGTTGATCTTTTAAGGTTTAATTTCAGTATTAGAAATATTAATGAACCATTCATTAATTTTCTAATTAAGTAGAGTCCACTAGATTTTAGATTATTATCTGAAATATCTCCATCATAAATCTTTATGATAGGTCTATTACAGAATTCATGTTTATTTCCAACATTTAGAAATAAACAATGGGTATATTCCAATATCTAGGTCATAGAGACATTCTCTAAGACTAAGGGCTCTCCTACTGAAAAGAACAAGTCCATCTATCTAATAGGGATTGCTGCAACAATTGCATCAATATCCATGTGGATGACTATTAAATCTTAAAATCAAATCTTATAGTCTTCTAATACATATGCGACCAATTGCAAGTGTTATTAGAAGAATGAGATACAATTATTAGACTTTGATCATATCAAATAAGAAAGTCAATTTCAATGATTATATATAGATGTAGATTATTCCGATGCACCATCTGGATCCTTCTCTAAGTATCCTAGATAGACAAGATAGTCACACTTTCAGTACTGACGGCTCGCTAAATACGATAAATAATTCGTGTTCGTTGTAATACATGTACTTAGCGATTCGGTCAGAACCGAGAGAAGATCTCCGTGAAGAGTGTCTCGGCTTAATTTATATCCCGGGCAAGTCTGGGGTCGAACTCAGGGAGGCAAAGGAACAACTTCGGGTTTAATTCAAAAACTTAGGTCTAGATATCCAATGCGGTACTTTTTTAGATTTTTTTATGCAAAAACCAAATGCCAATGCAAGATGCGGGTGAATTAAGTACTAAGAAATCACACAACTTAGCCAAATTAATTTTAATGTCAAGATAATCCAATTCAGCCAAATATATTTTTCCTAAAGTTCTAATCCAGTGGGGAACACAAAACACATTTTTTGTATTTTTTAGGGTTAAAATGCAACAATGAAAAATACACACTTTTTATGGGTTTTTTTGCAATTTCTCACACAAACAGTAAGCACAAATTATAAAAAAATTACTGGAACTAAACATGGTGTAAGGAGACTACAGTAATTTTTTTTGAATTTTTTGACAAACTATGAATTTTTTTATGAATTTTTTAGTGAAATTAGAGTGACAGTGAGTAAATAATTTCTAATAAATCCACATTGTGAAATTAATCAAAGTGCGAATTATCCCAAAAATATATTTTCATGTAGAATCCAGGAGATTTGAAATTTCACAAAAAAGATATACGTGAATTTAATCAAAAATCAAATACTAAATTCATTCTACAAATTATTTCAGGCACAGACATCTCTATTTTAGATGAAATTTGGATAGTAAGTTCATCACATATCAAGGCATCATATATAATTTTTGTGGAATTTTTAGAGCAACCATGTGTGAGATATAAATTTAAGAGTCCAGATTAGGTAAAATATGCAAGTTTCAGTTAACCATTTTTAATTAATTACCCATGTAACATAAAAATCCAAATAAATATCCACAATGTAGAGAATTAGTTCTCAACATGAAAATATTTTTCATTGAATATAAAGATGCATAACAGGTGTCCAAATCAACATACAAACATAGGGGTCTTTGTGCAATACAGAAATTGAAAAGAAAACTCAAGCTTATGTACAAGGACTAAACTATAATTACGAAAACTGTGAAAGAAATATTTGCAATTTTTACATTAAAAAAAAGAAAACAACCTTCTTCTTCCTCTGGACGAACCCAATAAGGGAAGAGGGCGGTGGCGGGCTCGCGGCCGTGTACAGCCGCGCGGAGGGCGGAGGAGCGGCGAGGTGAGCACGGGCTGGTAGCGGCGCCGCCTGAGCACGCTCACGCGAGGGCGGAGGCGCGACAGCTGGAGGGCGGAGGCGCGGCGGCTTCCTGCGGGAGCACGACACAGCAGCGCGCAACCGCAGCTGCTGGTGGCTGGGGTCGCACCGCTCGCTGCGGCGTCTGGGGGCGAGCGACCGACGAGGCGCGGAGGAAGGCCGGCGGCGTTGCCGCTGGCATGGAGGAGGAGACGGGGGCGGTGGACGGCCTCCCTCCTCAGTTTCTGAGTTTTTTTTTATTTTTTTGATTTTTTTGCTATTATAATTTACTGGAATAAAAGAAAGGCTTTTTTTGTTAATGTTTTTTTATTTTTTTTAATTTTCTTTAAAAAACGGAATGAACAAATGAGAAACAAAATGACGTGGTGGTAATATGATGGAATAAAACAAATGAAGGATGGTAGTGATGATGATGATGGTGATGAATTATGATGTGCTAAAAAATTGAAAAAATGACAATATGATAAAATGAGACGAAAAATTACCTACGATGGACGGTCGCCTATGATGTGCTCACGAGAGCACGGTCTTCGCTCAAATCGCCGGCGTGCGATGAACTCGAGCAACACACGGAGGCGGCTGCGATGTTGGCCAAAAAGCCAACGGATCTTACCGGAGAGAGGGCCGTCGTCGCTCGACCGCGGTTGCGTCGCTGTCACCGATTCAACTCTGGGAACTCGGCTCTCCTCACATAAAGATGGATCAAAGGCAAAAATGAGGAGAATGGCATGTATATAAAGAAGAAGAAAAATGGAAGTTAGAATTAAGATGGAGTGGGATGGAGGTTAATAAAATGGTGGAGTTGAATTAGAAGTTAGAAAATATGGTGGAGTAATGGAGCTGAATTGGTGGTTATTGTAGAGAATGTAAAATAAAATAAATAAATAAATAAAATAAAATTGGTTACTTTAATTACTATAGAATAAAAAAGAATAAAATAGATAGTGGAGAATTTACAAGGGAAGACAAACAACATGTACATATATATATTTTTACTTTTCTAATATGTAATTTTTTTATCTTTTTAATAAGAGATATTTACAACGAAAAAATACAATAAAATAGGATAATTAAAATACAACATAAGTTTGGTTTTTTTGTATTTTTAGTAATTAAGAAATATACAATAAAAATTAAAGAAAGAATGAATATATATACATGGTATACAATGTACATCTAGGTCCCAAAACCCAACTTTTGCAAACGAGCTCCGATTTTAATGAAACCACTTCCATTGGATAGATAATTTTCTAACTTGAACTTTAAAAGTGAGTTTGCTGAATTTGGAGTTCATACGGAGCGGGAATTTAGCTTGGAAGTTAGACTTTACGGCTTTTTCTCTTTGAGATCTAGGAGCATTTATTTGAGATGAAATTTGTTTTGTATTTTTGTATTTTTATATACATTTTTATAAACAAGTTAGAGAAAGAATTAGGCAAAAAGGAGTTGAAATGAAATTATTAAAAATATATGAAGTTTTTAGGCTATTTACATGTATAAAACTCCTTTATTTTTGCGGCTTTTTATGTGTAATTTATTTTGTACAATCTAATATATAGTAATTAGTGAGTTTTGTTTACAAGAGATGTTTTGTTAGTTTATTGATTTTATGGACATTTATTTGGGATTTTACTCATGGATTTTGCTAAGATCAAGATATTAAGATGCTGAATCGTGGATTCATCAAGTACATCAGCTTATTGCAGTATTGTCATTCTGATGAGCGCGAAATTCACCTCTTTAATAATCGATAATTGTAGTATAGGAGGTGAAAATCGGTTGATCAAAACACCACAATCTGTGAATGTTGTGGAATATTTTACTTGGCAAGTCTACCAAGGTCGAACACAAGGAACGATGATTTTTAGTTGCGTGGTCTTATATCAAATTAAATAACTAATTAATGTTGATTATTTTATGCGTTAAGAAAATATACAATGCAATGATGGAGATGCGATGCAAAGAAAATAAACAGAGACGATTATGCTCAAGATCTATGAAGTATAAAATTCAATCCTCAATGAAATTTATCAATTAATTCTCGAAAGACAATCATATACTGAAAAGAGATTATTTCGAATGAGATATTTTCACGTAATCTCAAAATGCAAGCCATAAGATTAAGAGATCAAATCATATTCCTACACAAATTGGTTCCTCAGAGATATATCCAATAATTCTCTTTCCTCAAATGAGATCCCTGCACTGATTAAATCCTTCAAATAATATAATCAATAATCTTGAGAGAAGTATTCAATCTAAAAACCCGAGCCAAATCCCTACAAAAACCATTGTTAATTTTTCAAACAAAATGTCACAGATCAGTCTGCACAGAGCAAATTGATTTTCTAATAATAATCAACTAGAATGGTCTCAGATGTGTCTACAAATTATGCCAAATGATAGAGCATGGAAATAGCTTCAAAATGACATATTATATGCTCAAAACGGAGTTCGTATGAAAAAGATACGATAAAATCAAATTCCAGGGACTAATAAGTATATAAAATAAAGTTTTTCTTGCAAAGAGGTCCATGGAGGGGCTTATCTGTAATTTGTAAAAGTTGGAGGTCCTTTCCTGAAATTTACCCTAAGCGGGGGTATTTTTGCAAATTCAGAAATAAATAGGGGCTTTCGTGCAATTTTTCCAGCCACGCACAAGCGTTGCACGTGTGCCTGGAGGCTTGGTGACGGAGGCTAAGGCTCGGGCGACCGAGCCTGAGGTTCGGAGCCCGAACCAAGGGCTCGATGGGGGAGGCGCGAGGCTCGGAGTGCCCGACCCTCTAGGCTTGGGCCTAGGCTCGGTCTGGCTGTCGTGGCGGCCCCGGGGCTGTTGGATCAAGGGGCTTCCCCCGATCCAACGGCGACTGTACGTTGCGGATGAGGCGAAGCTCGGCCGACGCGGAGGGGCGAGGTGGTGGTGTCGCGCGGGCTGGGGCGGAGGCTCGGGGGCCTGCACGGTGGAGATGGAGCGACCGAGGCGTGGAGGTGATGAGCGGTGGACGACGGCGAGAGGAGGCGGTACCGCCGCACAGGCGGAGGCGGTGGGTGGAGCAGCTGCGGGTCGATGGGGGCTGCGCAAGTCGGTGGCGGTGGCCGTGCGCACAGGGGCGGTGGATCGCATCCTCTGTTGGACATGCGAGCCCACGTCGAGCCATTATGCAATAAATGTTATTGCAATTCACTCCTTAGTCTGAAATAAAGAGTACATAATTTGCATAATAGGTCCCTTAGTACAATTAGGGTTATGTACCATGGCCATCTTAATGATCATATAGCTGTTGATTCAATTATTGAACCATAGAGGCTGGTGCTTAGATGAATATCTAATGAGTTAGATTGAGGACTCATCAAGCACCGACAAATGATTATTAAGAGATGATCTCCAGCCTGAGTAGGAGATGGCAATCCTATCTCATTTAGGTTGATATCTGACCGACCTCTTGATGCAGGTCCTCTGCATAGGAATAGAGATTCGGAGGTGTCGGATGAGTTAGGTCAAAGAGTTGACTTAACGAGATCGAGATAACCAAAGTCCTATATCGTATGCTGTCACGATACAGGCACACATCCTCTGACCGGAGACAGATGTGTTACTATATGTCTGAGTATGTACATTTGGCAGACCAATAGGTTGATGGCCTAATCAAGGTCTATACACCGGCGCGCTAGTGTGCATATAAGGGCATATGAGTAATACGATCTCTCAAAGGGATCATAAAGGTTCACTTCTGAACCGGAAGACATGAGCTCACTCAAGAGATATTGGGAAGAATCAAATTCCGTGCGCACGGTCGTCTCGCTTTGGAAGCTTGACTGAATTTGTTGGTTTGATATATACCTTTGGAAAGTATATGATCAAGATCTAGGTATGATATATGCTTTTGGAAAGTATATGATCGATACCGACTCCCAATAATCGAATGAGAAACTTACTGATAAAACCCTGAAGTAGACAGTGTAAAGTTGATCTAATACTTCTAGTTTAATCTGAGTCTTCCAGTATGCAGGATGTACAGGTATTGGGAACACCTGAGGGTGATGTGATCATAAACGATTGTATAACCATGACGCTTCCATTCCTAGGGAGTGATGAAACGGGTCTGGATTTTAGTGACTCCTCTCAGTAGAGAAGTAATCTGATCTTAGTCCAAATGTTGGACATTGATCTGAATGTGATTCAGATGCAATGAGAAGATTAGATGCGGTCTTGATTTAATCAAGCATCTATGGGAGGCCCACGATCTGGATATGAGATATAATCTCAATATCCATGTCACTATACGTGGAACAATACAATCGTCCTGTACTTATCTCCAAGTATTCGCGGAGAAAGCGCATTATCCTTGAAAGAGTTCATGGATAATTCTATTGTTGATATATGTATCCGAGCATTGAGAAAATGGATAATTAAATGTGATTTAATTATCATGAATAATATGAATTTGATTCATATTATAAGGAGAGTTATCTTAGATAATTAAATGTGATTTGATTATCAAAGATGTAGATAATGTGAATGTGATTCATATTATTTGAGTACATGAGAATAAGTTATCCAATATAATTAAATATGATTTAATTGTTATGGATAAGAATAATGTGGATAGAAATATCCAATTATTCATAATATATTATAAATGTGATTTATAATGTATTAGAGAGATTTAATTATAATTTATATGTGTTGATTAATTATTATGTGTATTGGATACACATTGTGTAATTAATTGACAATGTAAATTATATGTTGTTTTGGGTTGTGAATTTGATTCACAATTTTTCTATGGCAAGATTGCAATATTCTCAAATATAATTTTGAATTATTTTTGAAGAATAAAAAGCCAACAAAAGTTGTTGGAAATAAATAGAGGAGATTTTCAAGGAGATATGCAATCTCATGGATTTCCATGAGATTGCTCTCTCCATGGAAAGAGGGGGGCGGCACATCATTCCTATAAGGAATGTGTGGCCGTCCACTTTGGAAGGTACATGGAGATGAAATCTCCATGTATCTTCTCTCCTTATTTATTGGTTTGATTTGGATTAATTTGTATTTGATTTTGTCAAATATATTTTGATCTAAATTTGTTGGTTTTACCAACAACAATCTTAGCCATTGGATTGACATAAATCAATCTCACCCATTGATTTTATATGTCACATGGATTGAGATCCATAGATCCCGAAACCCTATAAATAGATAGGCACACCATGCTATCTATTTTACACAACACATCTCTCTCTCTCTCTTTCTTTCTAGAGGTCAGCCCTCTCTCTCTCACTCTTATGGCCGTCCACCATGGATGCCATGGAGAGGTTCTCCATCGCCGCGGCATCGTCGTTATGCTGCCCGTTCTTCTGCTCGTGGATCTCCGTCTCCTTCGGTGCGCCTCGCTCGTGAAGAAGACGTCGGATCTCGTGTGTCGAGATCAGGAGATCCGCCGCTTGGATCATCAACATGGATTGCAAGAAGCACGCGGTTCATCCCCGCGCTCGCAAGCGTCTCCTCCGTCGGATCGGACTTGAGACAGGAGGTCTCTTCGTTTAGAGACTTGATCGCAACCACGCTTCAAGAGGTAATCCTAATTACTTGTTTGTGGTTTAGACGAAACGATCCGAGAAGTGTTCTTGGATCATGTGGTTTCGTCGTATAAAATTTTTAAATTCCGCTGCATCGAGCAACTAGTGTGACTAGTCGCTCCTCGTCGTATTCGATACGACGCTCACGCTTCCGTGATGCGCTTGAGGATCTCACCATATCCTTCAAGTGGTATCAGAGCCTTAGGTCGATGGTTTCGAATATGATTCGCTAACCGAGGACAACTTGGGTTCGTTAAGGTCGCGAAAGTTTTTTTATCGCATTTGATTTCGCAGATCTGTTTAGTGTAATTTTTAGGCCATGTTTAAATTGTTTAAACACAAAAATAGCACTTGGATTTTGTTCCCCATTAACTAAGGAAACCATAGGATCTGAGTTTGCGTAAATCGGATTTCGTATGCTCTAGATATGGTCGTTTTAATGAACATGTATGCACTGTTGCGGGAACTGTGAATCTGAACGTGATTAAAATGTTAATTACTGTTTAGACTTGCCTTGAAATACGTGAAACATCACTTGGTTTCTGTTCTAAATCAAATTAGCAAACTTTAGAAATTGACTTTGCTTAATTTGGATTTAAATTGATTGAGATATGCTAATTTTAGTAAGTAGGGGTCATTGCTGAAATTACTTTCCTAATCAAGAACCATGTGATTGTCAATTAATGAAATTAATTGTTAATTTCGAGAAATAATTATGGAAAATATTTGTGAAATATTAGAGAATGATTGTTTCCTTAATTGACTTGTCCCCAATCAATTAATTGATTAGATTTGATCTAAATCATAATTGAAATCACAATCATCAAACTCTTGCTTGAATAGGATTGTGAATTTGTCTAGCAAATTTCCTTATAATCAAAATTGTTTTGATTACTATATGTTATAATTTCGGTTGAAGAACCGATGATCATCTCAAGTACAAATTAATCAATTTGGCATTATCCTTTCCCGGGGCGGATATGGTGCCTAGTCGGGGATCGCTGGGGTAGCGGGTTGCAACGTATGCGGTCCATCCCACTCCCGCCGGTACTGGCCATGACAGCGGGTAGGGCCGGGATAATGTCCGAGTGATTAAGATGTATTTTTCTAATTATTAAAATACGAATTAACACGTACTTTGAGAATAATACCATATATTCAAGTAAAATCAAGTTTGTTGATTGAATAGAATTGAAAATTAATTTAATATGATTAAGTTAATTATATCCAATTAAGAACACTCTATTATGAATAGAGTTATTATTTCCCTTGGAAGAATTAATCGTAATGAATGTGATTCATAGTAATTAATTAAATTTGAATAAGAGATGGAGGATCACATAAGTGACATCCATGGTCTGCCGTCAAGGCGAACGGTTTCGTCGCCAGATATTATATGTGGGAGACGCCTGTCCGAAGTGATAGCTCCTGCATATGATCCATTTGGATCGAGCTCGTCGTTTCTCGAAAGAGTAAGGACGTATGCGTAGTGACCCCAATATCGGGTCCTCATATTATTGGGGCGATATTGGATTGCGCATAGCGAGTTGTATTCCTGTTGACGGTTGGTTCAATTAATGACGGGTCAACATCACCTTAGGGGTGGTGGGCCCGGGTGTTAAAGACCGAATTGGGAGATGCAAGTTGGACTTGCAAGGCGGAATGTGTTCCCGCTTCTTTTTATCCGAGTTGTAGGTTCTCATATTATTGGGATGCAACAAAGATAAGGAAGGAGATCCCAGATCTTGCTTGAGATATAATGGTAAGTATATCTCTTACATTGAAAGTGATTAAGGGAATGAACTTTCATTGTTGACATGGCAAGACAACTTTGATATAAAATTCCTAATTCAAAGTAAAACATGTATATATAAATATATACCCTTATGCAAATTACTTATTTCAGATAATCCTTCATTAAACCCACTCAATGTTATACTCATTAATAACCAGTAGAATATCATGGATTGGACCCTTGATCCAGATATTGTACTTGCAATTGGACACATAATGTATGTGGTTGCAATGTGCAAGTTTCCTCATAATAATGAGAAGTGATAATTAAATAAGACAATAGGACTAAAACCCTAGGGTTTGTATGTCTCTATAAGTCTTGATCTCATTGAATGTACTTTGGAAGTGACATGTCGATGATGATCGTAATTATCAAATAATCCTTAAAAAATCAATAAAGATTTTCTGGCATACATATGTGCTCTTGACATTTAATCATGAATGACATGGTTCTCTGCATCATGTAGAATGGTAGCTCTATAAGAGATGATGTATTCAAATTATTTGAATACCTACATGAACCTATGTTTTAAGAGTTTATATGGATGTAAATGATGAGTGTCATCATTCTATTGTCTATACTCTAGTCATTCATGAAGCTTCATAATATTCATATTATATGAATTGGATGAAGCATGTATAAATGTTGAAATACTCTTACATTAAAATCTTTTGAATTTAACATAAGAGATCCTTAGTCTTGAGTAATGGTTGCTTATAGATAAAGGGAGCGCAGTGGAAGCATGGGTTGGACCCAAGTAAGAAATATAGTCAAAAGGTTGACTGTATTTCTGTAACTTCCATATGACATTCAAAGAGTTGAATGAATGCCAATACTGCAATAAGTTGATAGTATGACTATCAAATCTATCTAGAATCCTTAGAGAAGGAATCAGATAGTGCATCAGATTAATCTACATATAATCATTGATATTGACTTACTTATTTGATAAGATAAGGTCTAATAATTGTATCTCAATTTTCTAATGACACTTGCAATTGGTTGCATATGTATTAGAAATTTGATCTTAAGGTTTATTAGTCATCCATGTTGAAAGTGATGCAAGTGTTGCAATAATTTCCATGAGATCAATAGACTTCATATTTTCAGTGGGAGGCCTTAGTCTTAGAGAATGTCTCTATGGACTAGATATTGGAATACACTCATTGTTTATTTCTAATTGTTGGATATAAACATAAATTCTGTAATAAATCTATCATAAAGAGTTATGATGGAGATATTTCAGAAAGTAATCTAAAATCTAGTGGACTCTATTAAATTAGAAAATTAATGAATGGTTCATTAAGTTTTTTAATTGAAAATTAAAAAGATCAATAGGAGGATAAAGATCATTTGATAATGGTCTGACATCAAATTTTGGACATATGTCTGTTGATGAGATCAATGGACTAGTAAGACATGAAACTTTAGATTATCTAAAGCATCAAATCTCACATACTTGTGAATATTGTATTCAAATTAAAAATGTCCAATACACCCTTCCTTGGGAAAGATGTAAGGTGTCAAGGTATTAAGGATCTCATACATATTGATGTATGCAGATCATCTATATCATAGTAAACATTATGGATATGTGATATCTGTTAATGATTATGTATGATATGAGATTTCTTCTCTTCACCTAAGAAACCTTTGAAATGTTCAAAGATTTCGCAATTTGGTTTAGAACCAAAGTTTGAAGGAAGATGAAATGAATTTGATCTAACCAAGGTAGCCTGTACCTATTAGATGAATTCAAGGAATACCTTATGGAGATGTGAATATCATTCCTATCTCATTCCTCCTGATGAACCTTAACTCAATAGAGTTGTAGGGAGATACAATTGATCATGTGTGACATGATTTGATCAATGATTAATCATAGCATAATTATCTCTTAGTTTCCAGGTATATATATGTGGTAGAGACTACATTATATATCCTTAATAAGGTTCCATGTGATTAAGCTGGAATCTGGCACTAGAGAGTGCTACTTCATTAGGAAAATAAAGGATGGTATTGGATACCTACTTTATGACCTTGAGATTCTTAAAAGATCTAATCTTTGAGAATATGATTCTTATAGGATGACTCTCTTGAGAATCAAGATGAAAATGAAGTAAAGGAACTCATTTAATCTTGAGATGATAATGAGGCTCCTAAAACCAGAAACTAAATAGACAATTAAAGATGAAACATTAATACCTCTTCAAATAAGTTTGAGGATTGAATCCATGTGTCAGAAAATCTGAAAATGATCGGACTTCATATGATGAAGCTCCCGAGGATCATGACATGGAAAGATGGATGTTAGCAATAAAAGTCTAATGTAGACTTCATATACAAGTGTTGTATATGGACCCTCGAGGATCCACTTATATGGGTCAGACCCATTAAGATGTAAATGGATCTTCAAGAGAAAGAGGGAACCTTATGAGAAGGTATGGACTTTCAAAGCACGGTTCGTAGCCATGAGCTACACACCGAAGAGAAGGCATCGCTTGCGATAAGACTTGCTCTCCAGTGACCTTGCTTTAACCCATCAGAATATTGCTAACTATAGCTACACAACTTGTCTATGACATCTTCATGGTGCGAGTCAAGATTGCATTCCTCTATGAATACCTCTCTGAGGATATTCATATGAAGTAGCCCCAGGGCTTCATGGTTGAGGAAAGCAAGGTGTGCTAGCTGAATAACTCCATCTTTGGACTCTAATAAGTTTCTTGTAGTTGGAACATAAGATTTGATGAAATTATAAATGTTGTGATTTCAGATAAAATCTTGATGAACCATGTGAAGCTTAGTGGGAGTGCCATTGTGTTCATCGTGCTAAATGTAGATATTATTCTAATCATTTAGAATGATATAAGAATAATAATAAGTGTTTTATAATTTGGTTGTTCCATACCTTGAGATACGATTTCAAGGATACCTCTTAGATCTTAATTCTGAAGTCGTTCAGAAGCAAAGAGAAGAGGGTATTGGACTGTCGCATTAGTAGTACACCTTGGAATTATTCCATTTTCTGGACAATTCCAAGAAAAGCTTCCTTCCCTTAAGATGTGGTAGTGACCTGTCTAGAGGGATAGCACCTCAAAGAGTTGAGGAAGTGAATGCTAGAACTGCTTGCACTTGTGCATCAGTTATGAGAAGCTGAATGTATGCTAGATGTGTACAAGAACCAGATGTCTACCATGCAGTGGGAGTAGTAAACTGTTACTAATCCTACTATGGAGATAAAACACTTGATTGCAGTAATAATAATATCTTCAAAGATGATAAAACTTGGAGATAGTGATCTCAAAGTCTTATCTTCAAAAGTTTAAGACCTTGTAGATAGTGATCTATAAGGGTCTTAACTGTAGATACCTTAAGAGATAGAGATCTCCAGGAATGAAGGTATTCTAATAAGGATTATGGGAATACTTGTTATGATAATTAATAAGATGTAGTGTCAAGGACACTATAACCAACAAAATTGAGTATCGGTTGCATGAGATGCAACATTCGCATTGGATGCGAGCACTGTTACTAGGAGATATGCAAGTACCGCAAAAGGACTTGGCGGTCTCTTGGGAACGGAGTGACTGATCAGCTTACCTAGCTATTTTCTAAATAGCCTATGATTGTCACATGAGTGTGGGTTTAAATGATTAGCCCATTAATGGCTCTTTGGGCTAGTGGGAGATTGTTGGACATGCGAGCCCACGGCGAGCCATTATGCAATAAATGTTATTGCAATTCACTCCTTAGTCTGAAATAAAGAGTACATAATTTGCATAATAGGTCCCTTAGTACAATTAGGGTTATGTACCATGGCCATCTTAATGATCATACAGCTGTTGATTCAATTATTGAACCATAGAGGCTGGTGCTTAGATGAATATCTAATGAGTTAGATTAAGGACTCATCAAGCACCGACAAATGATTATTAAGAGATGATCTCCAGCCTGAGTAGGAGATGGCAATCCTATCTCATTTAGGTTGATATCTGACCGACCTCTTGATGCAGGTCCTCTGCATAGGAATAGAGATTCGGAGGTGTCGGATGAGTTAGGTCAAAGAGTTGACTTAACGAGATCGAGATAACCAAAGTCCTATATCGTATGCTGTCACGATACAGGCACACATCCTCTGACCGGAGACAGATGTGTTACTATATGTCCGAGTATGTACATTTGGTAGACCAATAGGTTGATGGCCTAATCAAGGTCTATACACCGGCGCGCTAGTGTGCATATAAGGGCATATGAGTAATACGATCTCTCAAAGGGATCATACATGTTCACTACTGAACCGGAAGACATGAGCTCACTCATGAGATATTGGGAAGAATCAAATTCCATGCGCATGGTCGTCTCGCTTTGGAAGCTTGACTGAATTTGTTGGTTTGATATATACTTTTGGAAAGTATATGATCAAGATATAGGTATGATATATGCTTTTGGAAAGTATATGATCGATACCGACTCCCAATAATCGAATGAGAAACTTACTGATAAAACCCTGAAGTAGACAGTGTAAAGTTGATCTAATACTTCTAGTTTAATCTGAGTCTTCCAGTATGCAGGATGTACAGGTATTGGGAATACCTGAGGGTGATGTGATCATAAACGATTGTATAACCATGATGCTTCCATTCCTAGGGAGTGATGAAACAGGTCTGGATTTTAGTGACTCCTCTCAGTAGAGAAGTAATCTGATCTTAGTCCAAATGTTGGACATTGATCTGAATGTGATTCAGATGCAATGAGAAGATTAGATGCGGTCTTGATTTAATCAAGCATCTATGGGAGGCCCACGATCTGGATATGAGATATAATCTCAATATCCATGTCACTATACGTGGAACAATACAATCGCCCTGTCCTTATCTCCAAGTATTCGCGGAGAAAGCGCATTATCCTTGAAAGACTTCATGGATAATTCTATTGTTGATATATGTATCCGAGCATTGAGAAAATGGATAATTAAATGTGATTTAATTATCATGAATAATATGAATTTGATTCATATTATAAGGAGAGTTATCTTAGATAATTAAATGTGATTTGATTATCAAAGATGTAGATAATGTGAATGTGATTCATATTATTTGAGTACATGAGAATAAGTTATCCAATATAATTAAATATGATTTAATTGTTATGGATAAGAATAATGTGGATAGAAATATCCAATTATTCATAATATATTATAAATGTGATTTATAATGTATTAGAGAGAGTTAATTATAATTTATATGTGTTGATTAATTATTATGTGTATTGGATACACATTGTGTAATTAATTGACAATGTAAATTATATGTTGTTTTGGGTTGTGAATTTGATTCACAATTTTTCTATGGCAAGATTGCAATATTCTCAAATATAATTTTGAATTATTTTTGAAGAATAAAAAGCCAACAAAAGTTGTTGGAAATAAATAGAGGAGATTTTCAAGGAGATATGCAATCTCATGGATTTCCATGAGATTGCTCTCTCCATGGAAAGAGGGGGGCGGCACATCATTCCTATAAGGAATGTGTGGCCGTCCACTTTGGAAGGTACATGGAGATGAAATCTCCATGTATCTTCTCTCCTTATTTATTGGTTTGATTTGGATTAATTTGTATTTGATTTTGTCAAATATATTTTGATCTAAATTTGTTGGTTTTACCAACAACAATCTTAGCCATTGGATTGACATAAATCAATCTCATCCATTGATTTTATATGTCACATGGATTGAGATCCATGGATCCCAAAACCCAATAAATAGAGAGGCACACCATGCTCTCTATTTTACACAACACATATCTCTCTCTCTCTCTCTCTCTCTCTCTCTCTCTTTCTCTTTCTTTCTAGAGGTCAGCCCTCTCTCTCTCCCTCTTATGGCCGTCCACCATAAATGCCATGGAGAGGTTCTCCATCGCCGCGGCATCGTCGTTATGCTGCCCGTTCTTCTGCTCGTGGATCTCCGTCTCCTTCGGTGCGCCTCGCTCGTGAAGAAGATGTCGGATCTCGTGTGTCGAGATCAGGAGATCCGCCGCTTGGATCATCAACATGGATTGCGAGAAGCACGCGGTTCATCCCCGCGCTCGCAAGCGTCTCCTCCGTCAGATCGGACTTGAGACAGGAGGTCTCTTCGTTTAGAGACTTGATCGCAACCACGCTTCAAGAGGTAATCCTAATTACTTATTTGTGGTTTAGACGAAACGATCCGAGAAGTGTTCTTGGATCATGTGGTTTCGTCGTATAAAATTTTTAAATTCCGCTGCATCGAGCAACTAGTGTGACTAGTCGCTCCTCGTCGTATTCGATACGACGCTCACGCTTCCGTGATGCGCTTGAGGATCTCACCATATCCTTCAAGTGGTATCAGAGCCTTAGGTCGATGGTTTCGAATATGATTCGCTAACCGAGGACGACTTGGGTTCGTTAAGGTCGCGAAAGTGTTTTTATCGCATTTGATTTCGCAGATCTGTTTAGTGTAATTTTTCGGCCATGTTTAAATTGTTTAAACACGAAACTAGTAGTGTATTTTATTCCCCATTAAATAAGGAAACCATAGGATCTGAGTTTGCGTAAATTGGATTTCGTATGCTCTAGATATGGTCGTTTTAATGAACATGTATGCACTGTTGCGGGAACTGTGAATCTGAACGTGAATAAAATGTTAGTTACTGTTTAGACTTGCCTCGAAATGCGTGAAACATCACTTGGTTTCTGTTCTAAATAAAATTAGCAAACTTTAGAATTTGACTTTGCTTAATTTGGATTTAAATTGATTGAGATATGCTAATTTTAGTAAGTAGGGGTCACTGCTGAAATTACTTTCCTAATCAAGAACCATGTGATTGTCAATTAATGAAATTAATTGTCAATTTCGAGAAATAATTATGGAAAATATTTGTGAAATATTAGAGAATGATTATTTCCTTAATTGACTTGGCCTCAATCAATTAATTGATTAGATTTGATCTAAATCATAATTGAAATCACAATCATCAAACTCTTGCTTGAATAGGATTGGGAATTTGTCTAGCAAATTTCCTTATAGTCAAAATTGTTTTGATTACTATATGGTATAATTTCGGTTGAAGAACCAATGATCATCTCAAGTACAAAATCCCACTGCTACTGAAAATCCCAACCTGATATAAGCAATATCATACTTGGAAAGATGAAATCCAGAACGAGAACCATGTGGAAAACTTGGGGGAAATTCCTTGCCTTCTCCGATCGGAGATGATCTTGACACCATACCCTGGTCAGATAATGATGCCTTCCATTCAGAGCGGCTACACTCTGAAACTGAGCTAAATATGCTCTCCGCCGGATCCTATGTAGGTGGGCTTGCGAAGCAGCCGGAACCACTAGGTTTAGGTTCCCTTTGATGTCCTGCGTTTCATCTTCTTATATGTATTTTTTTGGAATCAACTCATGGTGGGGATCCCTGCCTTTCTCCGATCCCCGACCTATTTCCCCCCTCTTCTTGTGTCCATTAGGAGGCTAGTGGATGTAGACCCCCTAAAAAAAGGCGTGTATCAAAAGAAGAATGGCACAGATTTCAAGAGAAATAAATGAGAAACCAATCGTGAATAATCAGATATTAGTATGGTTCGAGAGGAAGTAGCAGGATCACTATAACTGACTCCATTGAGTTCGGAAGCGAAGAAGCATCAAATCTAGTACTCAAAGAAGACCTCTGCCATTGGGTTCCGCGTATGGGGCGGGCTAGTTCGAGGGGAAGAAGCCAAGGCTTTTTTCATTAAGCCCTAGGCCTCTACTTAATAGAAGAAGAGAAAGAGTCCATTTTCTCACAACAGGTCAAGAAAGCTTCAGAGAAGAAGTCAAAGGCTAATTTAAATCAATATCAAAACTCAAAGGCGCAGTCAGCCCTTGAGATATATAGTGGGAAAAGGCAAAGAATCAGTTTGAGTAGTTAAGTCGTCAAAGGAAGAGGCACGTGTCTGCTTTGCTTGGACGCTGTGGAAGCTGATCAGATGCTGTTGCAACTAAACCAGAAGATCTGAATGATGTAGAGGGAATAGGAGAAAGTTCTATGGATTATAGAAAAACTGATCTCGGGATAATAAGTCCTTTCTTTCTCAGAGCTATATATATGGAGTAGATCATGGTTCACTTGCTAACTTCTCATCAAACAAGGGGTCGACCTCAAGAAGAGCTTCAGCTTCAGACTCCTCTGGTAAACTATAGAACTGCTTCCTTGGCCGTGTGGAACATGGATGAGCATTATGTCATTCCTACAAGTCAAAAGACTGGAAGAAGTGCCCTCTGAGGACTTCGAGATCAAATATAGAATGTTTCTTTCCATTCCTCGTGAGCCACTGATTTCTTCGAAAGAAGAGATCAAAGTGATTTTCCTCTTTTTTCCCAATAAGTCGACGGCCTTACACCATTGGTCTACTTTACTCCCTTTTTATATAGTTGGTGTGCAACCCTTCAGTCTACTATATTCAGAATTCATAGTTGTCCCGGTAATGGAAGAGTCCGATTGCCTAGTAGCCCAGTGGAAATGCTTAATGCGAGTGTGATTCTAGCCTATGCTCAGTTCTGACACACTAGTCTACTCGGAAGGGGCTTCTCAATCACGTTGACCATGGTCAGGTCCGAGGCACAAGCCCCTGCAGCTTCCACAGATCGATTGGAAGCTTCCACAGGTCGAAGCTTGAGACTCTGGATGAACTGCTCGCACAGACCCCCCTACTTCCAATAACACCACAAGATTTTTTTGGGGGTGGAGGCGACTATATATTTGGGGGTTGAATGGGTCCCCTCTTTCTTGCTTCCCTGAACTAGCTGCTCATCTGGGAAAAGAAAATCCCTTGGACGCTTTTATTATATGGGCAATATTTCAGTGAGAGCCACTAGCTGATTGAGTCTGCGCGCTTTCGACTTGCAGGTGTCGGGTTCCTTCTTTCCGCGTTTGCTGGCCCTTGTCCCCTTTTTTCGGAAGTTCAATAAGAAGCAGCTATTGACTCAGCCAAATAAAAAACATCTCCCCGAGAAAGTCAAGGAAATCCTCAACTTCAGAGAAGTAGGGGTCTAAGAGTGTGCGCGTGGCTTATGGGAGTCTCTCAGAGAGTTCGTCATGGTCCTGACTTTCCGGGATTGACCCTAGGGTTCTTCTTCCTCCCGCTTTCCAGGCCTAAGAACCAGCCAACCCTGAGGGATTGGGAAGTTCTATCTACATACTCCTTTCGAAAAAGGGCAAAGCACGTCGAAAGGCAGGACTTTTCCTAAAATCATATGTTTCCGAAATCAACCAGCGAGCTCCCCGTATCTCCGGCCTCCCTCTTTATACGCATCTTTGATGCCCTAAATGACTACCAGCTCTTCCCGCGCATTCTAGTAATTAGTTCCGCTCATAGGAGACTCACGCTTTAGAGAGGTCAGTTCCGCGCCTTTATTCTCCACTAAGAAAAATGCTTCGCCACTATTTCTCTGGGGCTCGGGATTCCTCAGATATGAGCTCCAGACTCAAAGCCAAGCCAGAGTCACTATAGGCTAGCCGCTCCTCATTCCGGAACAGCGCTGCCTTTCATCAGTCCCATCATCAGATGGCAATGGTGTCAGAAGCCTATAATGACGTAGGATAGGACCAATCGCACTCGCAGGAAGTTCCGGGGCACACAGCCCAGCCAGCATGCAGTGCTATTTGAAAGAGGTCGAGGACTGCTAAACCTGAAAGCCCTATTTTCTAGAATCTCGAGGCTTGTGGCTTTTCCCTTCGGATCCGCCCTTCCCTTTCTCTATGCTCCCCTACCTAGTTAGAAAGGGATAGCCTACTAGCCTTCCTAGCTTACCTAGTTGGGACTTCCCCCTCCCTTTCTTCCCTAGCAAGAAGGGCATGTGGACTGGGTTCTCTGATGATGAGAAAAGTCATCTTATTCGTATACTCTATCGGTGATGTCTAAACAGAATAATCGCTTGTGCGCCTCACGGAAAGAGCCCCTATCCGTATCTCCAATTATAGCCCCTCTTCGTCAATCTTTCTTAGTCGCGATTTCATAGTCTACTACTCTTTGCCGCCTCTACCCTCTCCGCAAAGCCCATAAGTGGCCTTTCATTGGTAGATTTACCCGGCCGTCTGTTCCCGCTACTCCCATTTGTCGAGATAGGACTTTTGCCGTCACTATATATCCAATCGAGCAAATTCGCTTGATGCTTTCCATCTACAAAACGAAATCGAAATAGATAATTGAAATATAGAGTAGAGCAGCTTAGCTTTTAATTCACCTCCAAAAGCTAAGCTGCTCTACTCTATATTTCAATTATCTATTTCGATTTCGTTTTGTAGATGGAAAGCATCAAGCTGTACGAAATGAAATGTCACAATATTTTTTTATCCATGTTTGAGTGATGGAAAACAAATCCACTTCAATCGATATGCCCTTAGGCACGGCCATACATAACATAGAAATCACACTTGGAAAGAGTGGACAATTAGCTAGAGCAGTGGGTGCTGTAGCGAAACTGATTGCAAAAGAGGTGGGGTTTAGGGTTTAGGGTTTAGGGTTTAGGGTTAACCTTCTCACAAGTCAGCCCTACGCTCTAACCAGTGACAGGGAGGTGATTCGCTGAGGGTGCTGCCGACGGTTCTATTACAGCTCTTCTTTGGAGAAGAAAATCAAGAATGCTGGGGTAGCGGGTTGCAACGTATGCGGTCCGTCCCACTCCCGCCGGTACTGGCCATGACAACGGGTAGGGCCGGGATAATGTCCGAGGGATTAAGATGTATTTTTCTAATTATTAAAATACGAATTAACACGTACTTTGAGAAAAATTTATAGAAAAAGAAAAATAGAAAAGAAATAGAAGGAGACATCGGATTGAAAAGTTTCCTTCACAAAAGTTGTTCGTCTCGATGAGATCTACAACTTTCATGAAGGATCCGGAAGCAAAAGAGGTCACATGCGTGAAGTGGTATTTTTGGTGGTTCTCAATGAGTATGGAAAACCAGATTTTTAGGGTTTTGTATTTTTTTGGTGATTTTAGAGAGGATAAAAATTATAGAAAAAATATGATAAAATACAAGAAAATTATTTACATGCTAATCTCAGTTTTTTGGATTTTTAATAAATAAGAAAATAGGAAAATAAATTAGAAGTAAGATATACACAATTTTTGTACAGACCGACAACGGTCACTTGGACTTTGTCAGTTTCTTTGATTTCAGTTTAAATCTGGATTTGGATTTTTATATCGCTTAATAAAACTTCCTTCAAAGAACAATAATGAAGAAGAAATAACATTAAAAGAGTTGATTATGTTCATAAAAACTTAGGTCAAAAATAGGAAAAAGTTAAAATATGCAAAAGAGGCCCAAAACCCAACTTTCACATATGAGCTCTGAATTTTATGAAATTGGTCTTGTTTTGAAGGTATTTGAAAATGGAGTATTTAAAAGTTAGTAGACCAAAATCGGACACTGTATGTGGCAGATATGCTCATTTTAATCCGTCAGACGTGAAATTAGACTTTGGGATTATTTGACACTTATTGGGGTTAGTAAATTTTTTTGTATTTTTTGTTTAATAAATTTAGTAATATCTACACAATGGAGGTGGTTTTAGATCAATCAGAGTTAGGATGAATTATTTACAAATGTGTGAAGTTAGCGGCTTTTTGGGCTAATTTACACTTGGGATTTTTAATGCAATTATGCATGATGAAATGCAGATATTATTTACACATGTATGAATGCTAATAATGCTCTATTAATGATTAATTACAAGTGAATGATGGGGAACAGAGCCTAAATGACCAATTTTAGCATGATGAATACGAGATTCATCATACCCTTATACTTAGACCATGCTCGTCCCCGAGCATGAATGAATGACTTAGTTGATTACATCCCTGACCGTGCATGTGTATTTTCAAGGCTTAATTCATAGAAGACCCTTAATTTGAGTGATCCTAAAATTGTGGGCTCAACCAAGCTTTAACCAAAAGGAATCCAACCTCTCTAATTTTCAGACTCTCTGTTTGTACATATAATATAAGGATATGATTGTTAGTGTACTGCATTCATGAGAGTCAAGTCGAGACATCACCAAAAGTTCCAATCCTAAAGGCTCTCCTCTAGACCTAATCCTCAACACTTAGGGAATAAGTCTATTCTTGCTTCAGTCAACCGTCTCATTAGTTTGTCAGACTTGAAAGTGTAGATGGACGGCCGGATGATGGAGGGTATAGGATTGTGTCTGATTTTCTCTCCCTTACATTGGAACAAGGTGCCTCTCGAGTCTCGAGTGCCTTATTACTCAATACAAGTATATTATATTTATTGATCAATGTGTCCGTCAAGAGAATTTGGAGTCGTCTGCACTTGTTTTTCTGGGAGTACACCGGGGTGTGTCTCTTTTGAGTATCTAAGATACCTTCGACACCCAGACTTGTATCGCTTACGATGCAGAGCCTTTTTATGGTGTCAGCCCGACTCCTTGGTCCTAATTAGCGCTTGGTCCAAGTGGACATTTTGAAAATGTTTGGGAGCGCTCGCCATTGTTGGAAGCTCATTTGGAGTTTGACTTTGGATGATAGAGATTTTCTTTGACATTTCTTTTTCTTTTCTTTTGTTGGCTAGCTCCACTGCTTTTATCAAAAGTTGGCGCATACTGATCAGCAATTTTCATTAAGATTCATCACACCCTGGCACTTAGGTCATTTATCAAAGAGATAGCATATGAATCTTGTTCACATGCTGGCTAGGTTTTTGCTGACACTCAGGTTTTCTGAAGCCTTCATTAACTTTATCCCATCCTCGAATATCATTAAATCGGGTCTAAACTCAAATCTCTAGTCCCAGTTCCTCAAGTGATATCTCAACTCATCTCATCAATCATGCAGTTGTGAAAGTGACTGTGCTGATCATATTCTTTTTAAAGGTAGAGATGAAGAGTGCAATATAACGCTCAAATCTTTCAAACTAGGGAAGTGTAGATTATTAAGTTCTAAAAACCCTAATGACTAAGGCAGGCTAACTCAGAATCTCGAGATTTCAGAAATCAAGTGTCCTCAAAAATCCTCAAGCCTTGAGTGATAGTGAATGTGTCCGGAATATATCAACCAAGGAATGCATGAAATGCTTGATGAAATGCAAGACTATGAGTGATGACTTTTTTTAATGCAAAAAGTTTTTTTGATGAAATGCTTTTTTTTTGAAAAAGGAATATTATACACACTACTTGTACCCATCCCCGATGTTAGATAAAAACGATTAAAGTACGAGCTATGGATAAAGTAGATAAAATATATACAAACACCCCCCTATACCTAGCTTGTGCTATGTCCTCATGGCACAAAGTGAAATGTAGACATAGCTCGTACTAAGTATAGATGGGACAAAAACAAAAGAAGAGAAGTGATGTATAAACAATGGTACCGGTCCCCCTATACTTAAGCTCAGGTTAGCCTAAGTATAATCGGATAAATACAGATGGGGAGCCTAATAGATTTGCGGATGTACAAGATCAAGGAGGTTTGCGACGGACCTTCTTGCGGGAGTGTGGAGGGAGATAGCATGGAGATGTGGAGAGCGATGAAGAAGGGGCCGATGAAGAAGACCAGCCATCGTCGGAGTCGTCCTTAGAAGAATAGTAGTCGTCTGCAGAGGATCTCCAACTTTTGTCGATTAGAGGTAAGTGCCCTTGGATCAGAGCAGTACCTATTGCACTTATCTGCTGAACCACATCAGGACTGGACGAGGAATCTTCAGAAATTCCTGATGTCTAAGGTCAAAGGTGACTTTCTTGGTCGGTTTGTTTCCTTGGGAAGTATTGGGAGGAAGTTGGACAGTCTTCATCTCCCTGTCTTGAGTAACCGATGTGGCATTCATGAGTTCCTCATCAGATGAATCCCCATAAAAGGCGACCAATTCTTGAAGGGTCATGCACTGCTTCGGTCGAGGGAGATTGTTCCTGATGATTTTGTGGTTTATGGCTGGGGGCGTTGATGTCACTTCTGGATGATCATGAATTTTGGTGACATTGGATGTTTCCGGAGTCGGTTCCTTATATGGTTCAAGTATCTCATGAATTACTGCTGACTCAAAGATTGGACCACTCAAATAATCGTGGCGATCCTCAATAATATGGTCCACTTCCTTATAAGCTCCAAAATCTTGATTTTTCCTAGGAGCAATGATAGGTTGGTGAGAATCCGAAGTTTGTCCAACAGCCAGTCTTTTAGGTGACTCTCCTAGGGTTTGTATCAGTGTATCATGTGGAGATGTCTGATAATGTGAAATATTTATCTCCTGATCATAACCGTCAGTTTTAAGCTGGTTTTCCTCAAAGCAGAACGTGTCATTGGGGGTTTGTTCAATGTGGTCCGAGTTCGGGAACTTGATTTCCTGAGTCTCGCAATCGACGATTGCCTTAGCGGAGGCTAAGAACGGCTTTCCTAAAATGATAGGAGACTCAGACATCCTTTCGGGGTGCTCAATGTCAAGGACAATAAAGTCCACTTTATGTTCTTTACCTCGGAAATTTACGACGACCGAAACGATCCCCCGTGGTCTTTTGGTAGATCGATCAGGTAATTGAACGATCATCCTAGTCTTTTTGAGTTGTCCGAGTTTGAATTGGTTAAAGATGGACTTGGGGAGGATGTTTACTGTGGAGTCGTCGTCTAACCGAACATGAGTGAATGTTGAATCCTCAATTTCACATGTGATCCGAGTCAACCGCTTGACTTTGCGGCTTTTGATTTTATGATTCATCACCAAAGAACTAGCCATAGATATGACATGATATTCAATCCTGGATCGTTTCTTGCCCGTCTTTTTTAGGTTCAGTCGACTCTTCACAAATCTCTTAAGATCGTGCACATATTCTATGGCTTTGATTAATGGAAGCTCTAAGATCAGATTCTTGCAAAATGCCTCCATTTTAGAATTGTCCATTTTTTTGAATTTTCGATTTTTTTATTTTTTTGGTATTTTCTGTAATATGGTCAGTCGGGGGGTCAAAGATCAGTGGTCGTGTCTGATTGTGAGTCACATGATAATCCAGTGGTTCGCATGGTGGTGGCATCACTTCTTCTGAATTCTGCATGGACTAGATGAGATCATATATTCTCTCAGTTAAAGTGTCTGCTCTATTATTAATCCGAGCAATCTCATCCTCAAACATCGCATGACTAGTGGTTGAATAATCATTCTCCATGTGTCGTGATTATGGCATGTAACCTCGAGTAGAGTATTGATTGTTCATCATCATTATGGTATGGTCATGAGTTATATTTCCTTGTCTTGGGTTTTCTTGTGTATTGTTGAAGGAAAATTTATTGTACTCAAGAGGATGGCCATCCAAAGTAATCAGAAATCGTGTTCTACTGTCAATATCGGTTACTCTATTATTCAACCTCAATTCTGGTCTCTCTCTCATGTCCATAAGATTGTCAGAATGTGAGAGAGGGCTATTCGAAGAAGAAGTATGGTCATTGGGTGGGATGTATGGGCGGGAAGAGAATGATGGCTGAGGAGAACCTAATTTGAAGAGCAGGCTCCCATGGGGAGTGTGAGAAGAAGAATATCGGGACATGGTCGTGGAGATCGGGAAAGAAGACCACTGTGCCGACATCTTGTCAAGAGGGATGGAATGATCAGCGAACCACGATTTGCTTGCGATTGCAAGGTCTTTGACGTACACAAATCAAACACAAAACAAACATGTTGATTCACCCACTCAACACTGGTGAAGGCACGTTAGGGTTCGGCCGCTTATCTTTTCAATTTTAATTTAGTGACAAAACAGTCTTAAAAATTAAGCGGAGTTGTTAGCTGGCCCGTAAACGGCTACCCAAGACCCTCACTGAAAAGTAGCTAATTATTTTTAAAATCAGTAGTCTGAATGAAGCATTTCGATTTTGGCTATCTCCTAAGGTGTGCGATCTTGTCCTTACAAACAATGAGTGGGTTCCTCTCCACCAAACATAGATTAATTTTTGATCAGTTTATTTACAATCGCCTTGATTAGCAGTCCTAGTTTTAAGTTAAGGTTATCACTATAATTTATGTGAGCACAGAAATTCACGCCTAACGAGCAGTCCCAATTCCTTTAAATCCTAAGTTGTAAAACTTGAGAAAGAAGAATCGGAAAAGCCAATGCAAACGTAAATCAATGATGCATGCTTAAGAGAAAGACTTACAATGAATCATCGCTTTCTTCATGCAGGATGCAAGACAAGGAATAAAAATTTACATTAAATGATATGCACAGATGAAAAACACCCTAAACAGATAGTTCTATTAGCGGAAAAAATTGATTTAAATTTTTGACTAATGTGGAACGATCTGCAGTGCGTTTAATTAGTGAAAGTGTGGTCTAAGAATTACGAGCATATTCAATGATAGAGAATTAATCGTATATGTGCCTAAGTCCTACATCACTCAAGCCGGGTCCCAACCACACAGAAGGGGTTGGAACAGACCCGACATACCACAGAAATGTTCAGTTTGAATTATTACAAGGGTTCAAAGAGAGGGACCCTGAGAATATTGCAAAAAATTAAACCTATACTAAGCTCTCTCTCACAAAAATTAAAATTCAATCTTCCTTGCAGATCCTTAATTAATATCCAAAATTGGGCTCCCAGTAGTATGCAAAGAAAGAATTTGCGGTTAGTATCAGAAGTAAGAGAGAAATGCAAAATAAAATGCAGAAGGATAAAAAAATGACACAAAAATTAATCTCACAAAAATTAATTAAAAAAGTTGATTTAAAACCCTAAAAATTCACCGTTCCCCGGCAACGGCGCCATTTGGCGAACGTGAAATTCACCTCTTTAATAATCGATAATTGTAGTATAGGAGGTGAAAATCGGTTGATCAAAACACCACAATCTGTGAATGTTGTGGAATATTTTACTTGGCAAGTCTACCAAGGTCAAACACAGGGAACGGTGATTTTTAGTTGCGTGATCTTATTTCAAATTAAATAATTAATTAGTGTTGGTTAATTTATGCGTTAAGAAAATATACAATGCAATGATGGAGATGCGATGCAAAGAAAATAAACAGAGACGATTATGCTCAGGATCTATGAAGTATAAAATTCAATCCTCAATGAAATTTATCAATTAATTCTCGAAAGACTATCACAGACCGAAAAAAGATTATTTCGAATGAGATATTTTCACTTAAACTCAAAATGCAAGCCATATGATTAAGAGATCAAATCATATTCCTACACAAAGTGGTTCCTCAGAGATATATCCAATAATTCTCTTTCCTCAAATGAGATCCATGCACTGATTAAATCCTTCAAATAATATAATCAGTAATCTTGAGGGAAGTATTCAATCTAAAAACTCGAGCCAAATCCCTGCAAAAACCACTGTTAATTTTTCAAACAAAATGTTGCAGATCAGTCTGCATAGAGCAAATTGATTTTCTAATAATAATCAACCAGAATGGTCTCAGATGTGTCCACAAATTATGCCAAATGATAGAGCGTGGAAATAGCTACAAAATGATATATTATATGCTCAAAACGGAGTTCGTATGAAAAAGATATGATAAAATCAAATTCCATGGACTAATATGTAAATAAAATAAAGTTTCTCTTGTAAAGAGATCCCTGGAGGGGCTTATCTGTATTTTGTAAAAGTTGGAGGGTCTTTTCTGAAATTTACCCCATGCGGGGGTATTTTTGCAAATTCAGAAAAAAACAGGGGCTTTCGTGCAATTTTTCCAGCCGCGCACGTGCGTTGCACGTGCGCCTGGAGGCTTGGTGACAGAGGCTGAGGCTCGAGCGGTCGGGCCTGAGGTTCGGAGCCCGAACCAAGGGCTCGATGGGGGAGGCGCGAGGCTCGGAGTGCCCGAGCCTCTAGGCTAGGGCCTAGGCTCGGTCTGGCTGTCGTGGCTGCCTCGGGGCCGTTGGATCAAGGGGCTTCCCCCGATCCAACGACGACTGTACGCCGCAGATGAGAAAGCTCGGCCGGTGCGGAGGGGCGAGGTGGTGGTGTCGCTCGGGCTGGGGCGGAGGCTCGGGGCCCGCGTGGTAGAGATGGAGCGACCGAGGCATGGCGGTGATGAGCGATGGACGACAGCGAGAGGAGACGCCGCACAGGCGGAGGCGGTGAGTGGAGCAGCTGCGGGTCGACGGGGGCTGCGCAAGGCGGTGGCGGTGGCCGTGCGCACAGGGGCGGTGGAGCGCGTCCTCGGTGTCGATCGACGACGGAGGAAGCTCAAGGCGGAGACGTCGGCTCCTTGCGCGGGCGATCGACGGAAAGCGGAGGAGCTGAGCCGTGCGCGTGGCCGATGTACCTGCAGGGTTAGCCAAAACAACGGAGGTTTGGGTGGTCGGTGAAGGTGGGTTGGAGATGGGCCTTGTCTGGAGAGAGAATGGAGTGGAGCACCGGCCTGTGCAAGGCCGGCGGCGGTTGGAGGGCTAGACGCCAGAGTGCGACGTCGAGGGCGGAGGGAGTCACCTCGAGGGAGGAGGGTCGTTGCTCGAGGCTGAAGGAGCCGAGCTTAGGCGAGTGGGATGCCCGCTGCAGTCGTGCGATGGCTGGATCACGCCACCAGGACGATTCAACCGTTGTCACCGGTGATCTTGAGAAGGGCGGATCCGTGGAAGGTTGGCGAGGCAGCGGCTTTATAGGATGCACGATAGGTAACGGTGGGGGGTCGGAGATGGCGAGGCGGTGGCCGTTACCCGCGCAGGGGTTTAATGGCGGAGGCGTGGAGGGTGTAGCCGTTGCAGGAGATGCAACGTCAGGAGGAAGGGGACGATGTCACATGCGAGGCACGTGACTGGGAAAGTGGGTGACAGGAGAGAGAAGTGGGGTGGCACGTGGCACGCCCAGGAGCTGCCACGTGTCACCCCCAAAAAATTTGAAAATTTGTAGACAAAGAAAAATAGAAAGAAATAGAAGGAAACCTCAAATCAAAAAATTTCCTTCAAGAAAGTTGTTCGTCTCGACGAGATCTACAACTTTCATGAAGGACCCAGAAGCAAAAGAGGTCACCTGTGTGAAGTGGTATTTTTGGTGGTTCTCAATGAGTTTGGAAAACCGAATTTTTAGGGTTTTCTAATTTTTTTGGTGATTTTAGAGAGGATAAAAATTGTAAAAAAATATGATAAAATACAAGAAAATTATTTACATACTAATCAATTTTTTTGGATTTTTAATAAATAAGAAAATAGGAAAATAAATTAGAAGTAAGATATACACAATTTTTGTACAGACTGACAACGGTCACTTGGACTTAGTCAGTTTCTCTGATTTCAGTTTTAATCTGGATTTGGATTTTTATGTCTCTTAATAAAACTTCCATCAAAGAACAATAATGAAGAAGAAATAACATTAAAAGAGTTGATTATGTTCATAAAAACTTAGGTTAAAAATAGCAAAAAGTTAAAATGTGCAAAAGAGGCCCAAAACCCAACTTTCACATATGAGCTCCGAATTTTATGAAATTAGTCTTGTTTTGAAGGTATTTGAAAATGAAGTACTTTAAAAGTGAGTAGACCAAAATCGGACATTGTATATGGGAGATATGCTCATTTTAGTTCGTCAGACGTGAAATTAGACTTTGAGATTATTTGACACTTATTGGGGTTTGCAATTTTTTTGTATTTTTTGTTTAATAAGTTTAGTAATATCTACACAATGGAGGTGGTTTTGGTCAATCGGAGTTAGGATGAATTATTTACAAATGTAAGAAGTTAGCGGCTTTTTGGGCTAATTTACACTTGGGATTTTTAATGCAATTATGCATGATGAAATGCAGATATTATATACACATGTATGAATGCTAATAACGCTCTATTAATGATTAATTACAAGTGAATGATGGGAAACAGAGCCTAAATGACCAATTTTAGCATGATGAATACGAGATTCATCACATTCTTCCAACTATTTGGATGTCATATGGAAGTCATACAAGTATAGTCAACTCTTTGACTTTCCTTCTTACTTGGGTCCAACCCATGCTTCCACTGTGCTTCCTTTATCTATAAACAACCATTGCTTAAGACGAAGGATCTCTTATGTTGATTTCAAAAGATTTCAATATAAGAGCATTTCAACATTTATACATGCTTCATTAAATTCATACAATATGAATATTCTGAAGCTTCATGAATGACTAGAGTATAGATAGTAGAATGATGACATCATCATATCTACATACATCTTAACTCTTAAAGATTTAGGTTCAGGTAGGTACTCAAATATTTTGAATACATTATCTCTTATAGAGCCACCATTATGCATGATGTAGAGAACCATGTCATTCATGATAAAATGTCAAGAACACATATGCATGCCAAAACATCTTCTAAGATTTAATAAGGACTATTCGACAATTACGATTATCATCATCGACATGTCACTTCCAAAGTACATTCGATGAGAGATCAAGATTGTAGAGACATACAAACCCTAGGGTTGTAGTCCTATTATCTATTTAATTGTCATTCCTCATTATTATGAGGAAGACTTGCACATTGCAACCGCCATACATTATGTGTCCAACTGCAAGTACAATATCTTGATCATTGATCTAATCCATGATATTTTACTAGTTATTATCGAGTATAATATTGAGTGGATTTAATGAAGGATTATCTGAAATAAGTAATTTGTATAAAGAAATATATATATATTACTTTGATTTAAGAATTTTATATCAAAGTTGTCTTTCCTTGTCTACATTGAAAGTTCATTCCCTTAATCACTTTCAATGTAAGAGATATACTTACCATCATATCTCAAGCAAGATCTGGGATCTCCTTCCTTATCTTTGTTACATCACAAAAATATAAGAACGTGCAACTCGGATAAAAAGAAGCGGGAACACATTCTGAATTGCAAGTCCAACTTGCACTCCCAATTCGGTCTTTAACACCCGAGCTCACCATCCCTAAAGTGATGTTGACCCGTCATTAATTGAACCAATCGTCAACAGGAATACAACTCGCTATGCGCAATCCAATATCACCCCAATAATATGAGGACCCGATATTGGGGTCACTACGCATACGTCCTTACTCTATTGAGAAGCGAATAGCCCGATCCAGATACGCTTGCATATATGAGCTGTCACTTCGGACATGTGTCTCCTACATACAATCCCCGGTAACCATTCGCCTTGACGGGAGACCATGGATGTCACTTATGTGATCCTCCATCTCATATTCAAATTCTAATTAATTATTATGGATCATATTCACTACGAATAATTCTTCTAAAGGAAATAATAACTCTACTCATAATAGAGTTTTAATTTTAGAATTGGATTCCAATTAATCTAATCATATTAAATTAATGATCCAATTAATATCCAACAAACATTCTTTAATTGTTACTTGAAATATGGTATTATCTCAAATACGTATTATTTTGAATTTTAATAATTAAAAAATACACCGTGATCTCTCTTGCATTATCGAGTCCCTTCCTGCTGTCTTGGCCAGTACCGACGGGAGTGGGACAGATCATACACAGTGCAACCTGCTTCCCCAACGCTCGCCAACTAGACATCATATCCACCTCAGGAAGGAATAATGCCAAATTGATGATTATGTACTTGAGATGATAATCGGTTCTTCAACCGAAGTTATACCATATATAATAATAATCAAAATATTTTTAATTAACATTATAAGGAGATTTGCTAAACAAATCCCCAATCCTATTTAAGCAACTTTGTTTGTTGGAAAGTAGATTGTGTAACCAGTTGTGATCTAGATCATATCGAATCAATTATTGATTAAGGCAATGTCATTTAAGGAAATAATTATCATCAAATATTTTACAAATAGTTATATGTAATTATTCCAGAAAATTAAATCATTTAAATTCTCTAATTGATTAAATGACAATCACAAGGTTCTTGATTAGGAAAGTAATTTCCAACAGTGACCCTTACTTACTAAAATTAGCATATCTCAATCAATTTAAATCCAAATCATGAAAAATAAGTTTCCAAAGTTTGCTAGTTTGATTTACAACAGAACTTAAGTGATTTGCACACATTTCTAATTTGATCAAATCAGTAACTAACTCCTTAATTACGCCACGATTCCATACAATTTAGTTATTGCTTTGCATGCTCCTAAAAAAATTGGTTCTAGAAAAAACCGTCAGGTGGTGTAGGGAAGTGTGAACCCAATAACACAAGGATAAATCCGTTACTTCTAGGGACGTTTTTTAGCGTAGAATGATAGTTTATGTGTGTTTTGCTCAATAGGAGCACCATCACATAATGATTTTGGCATCCTCTTCTTGAAGGTGCCCTTAATGATTAGTCGAAGACAATTTTACAGCTATGGCATCGATTCTCTATAACATTCGGACTTAGGTCTCCAATCCGTTATTGAGGAAAACTGGTTCTGACAACTTGTTGGTTTCGAATCCAAATTTATCCGTTGACAATCAACCAAAATACTTAAGCTCAAGTTGTCAAGTAGTATTCCCACCACTTATAACCTACTTTGACACTTTGTAAGTTTTAGGTTGGGATTATGTTTGAAAATATGGGTGTTCAACCTCCCCAACTTATATTCGCAGCGTCCTCGTTGCAACATGATCCATCACTTATTCCCAGTGACAGCGACATCTACACACTCTGAGTAGTCATTTCCTCCTATCTCTTTGTAGGGGTGGCTTCACCTCTCGGTATCCTTTTCCACTATCAGAGGAAATTTTGCTCCGATACCATTCCGTTTCGGACTTAGGTCTCTGGTCTGTTATCGAGAAAAACTGGCACTGACAACTTGCTGGGCTCGAGCCTAATTAGACCCGTTGACAACCGTAAAAAATGCTTAAGCCTTGTCAAGTAGTTATCTTTACCACTTATAACCCACTCTGACACTTTGTGAGTTTTAGATGTGGGAGTATATTTGTGGGTATGGGTCTAACAACCTCCCCCACTTATATTCGCAATGTCCTCATTGCGACATGTCTCATCACTTATTCTTAGTGACAGTAGCGCTTGCACGCTCCGGGTAGCCATTTCCTCCTATCTCTTGATCCACCTCTCCGGCGAGAAGCAGAGCTCTGGCAACTCCGTCCAATTGATTCACCACTCCCCTTTTTATATAGGATGAGGTTGGGTTTGATCTGATGGTTACTAACTCATGATCTTAAAATGCTCGTCTCTCTCTCATATGAATTTGGATTTCAACATTCTCAGATTCGTTGAAAAGATCTCAACATGTACTACGCAAAGAGTAGATTTATCTGATTTGGATATCGGATCTTCACCAAATTTTAAAAATAAGGGGTCTGACATTATATTACTCAAGTTATACATATCTCCGGGGTTAACAATATTATGTCACTCTACTCGTTATAATCCGCATACAATCTGTGAGTCTTCATTTGCGGTTGTAGCTTATGTGTCATAACCTCTTCCATGTGTATTTGCAAAATCCTCGTTGCAATGCACTCCCTTTTATTTCCATTAATGCCACAAATCCTGATTCAAAATTTTAAAGAAATGTTTATCAGAAAACGTCGGCAATTCTATTGTGACCATTGATGGTTGATTCATATTCGAATAAGCATTGTAGATTAAGTATTACTCAGAACTAAAATAATCTCACGCTCACCATCAAAACACACTTTTGGCATTTGATGATGTATTTAAACGAAATATATCATTGGCAAATTGTTACATCACTGGCACCAATGAGTTGTAATTACATGTAACAATCCATTTTAAAAGAGGTTTTAAAAATTTTGCATTTATTGTCGGCTCCCGAACGTAAACATTCTTTATCTAAACTTGAGTCTGATAATAGAAACGTAACACCTATTACAACAGAGTTCAATTGAAGAAGTAAGAGAAATGTGACCAAAAATAATGTTTTTTGTGATTTTAACTAAAAAAAGGAAACAACAAATATCTTTATTTATATTTTTTTTTCAAAAATATTGGGGGAAAGGAAATAACATATTGTTAATGTCCACGTAAGTAAAAGAATAATTTAATGGTGTGGTAAAATGTGTTGGAATAGAAAGTAAAGATGGTTCATTTTCTAGTTGAGTAGTTTTCATGTGTTTCAACATGGTAGGGAAATAGTATTAGGTTACCTCTTGAAGCGTGGTTGCGATCGAGTATCTAAACGAAGAGACCTCCTGTCTCAAGTCCGATCTGACGGAGGAGACGCCAGCAAGCGTGTTGATGAAACACGTGCTCCTCGCAATCCGTGATGATGATCCAAGCGACGAATCTCCTGATCTCGACACACGAGATCCAATGTATTCTTCACGAGCGAGGCGCACTGAAGGAGACGGAGATCCACGAGCAAATGATCTGGCAGCATAACGACGACGCTGCAGCGATGGAGACTCTCTATGGGGCTTCCATGGTGGACGACCACACAAGAGAGAGAGAGAGAGAGAGAGAGAGAGAGAAAGTGTAGAGAATGAGAGAGAGAAGTTATTGTTCACAACTTGTATGTTGTGTTGTAACCAAGACGAGCAAGGGGTGCCTCTCCTTTTATAACATTTTGGGATCCATGGATCTCAATCCATGAACAACACGAATCCAATGGTTCACATTGATTTGTGTTTCTTTTAATGGCTAAGATTTTATTAGTAAAAACCAATAACAATTAATTTAATTTAGATTAAATATATATATTGATAAATCAATATGATTTAATCCCAAAATTAAATCAATTAAACATGAAGATAATCGGAATAGAGATTACACCATCCCATGTAATAGAGTGGACGACCACCCTTTCCTTATAGGATTTATTGGCCGTCCACCCTTCTAACATGGAAGGTGGAATCTCATGCAATCTTATGAGATTGCATTATTCCTTGGAAATATCCAAGATTTACAACAACACTTGTTGTAAAATATTAAATAAAAATAATTCATAATTATTTTGTGAATATTGCAATCTTGCCATTGGAAAATTGTGAATCACATTTTCAGTTTAATGTTCAATGTGAATCCAATTCACATTAACATTTAATTAACAAATGTAAATTACAAATAGCTCTCTCTTATATATTACAAATCACATTTATAATATATATGATTAATATGGATAGTGCTATCCACATTATTCATATCCATGATAATTAAATCACATTTAATCATCTTGGATATCTATTCTTACGTACCCAAATAATACGAATCACATTCACATTATTCACATCTTTGATAATCAAATCACATTTAATTATCTAAGATAACTCTCTTTATAACATGAATTAAATTCATATTATTTATGATAGTCAAATCACATTTAATTATCTAAGATAACTCTCTTTATAATATGAATTAAATTCATATTATTTATGATAATTAAATCACATTTAATTATCCAAGATAACTCTCCTTATAATATGAATCAAATTCATATTATTCATGACAATCAAATCACATTTAATTATCCAATTTCTCAATACTCGGATAGATATATCAACGATGAAATTATCCTGAACTCTTTGAAGGATAATGCGCTTTCTCCGCGAATACTTGGAGATAGGACATGGCGATTGTATTGTTCCACGTATAGTGACTTGGACATTGAGATCACATTTCAAATCCAGATCTTGCGGACCTTCCTTAGATGCTTGATTAAATCAAGACCGTGAATCTAATCTTCTCATTGCATCTAAATCACATTTAGATCAATGTCCAACATTTGGACCAAGATCAGATTACTTCTCTATTGAGAGGAGTCATTAAAATCCAGACCCATTTCATCACTCCCTAGGAATGGAAGCGTCATGGTTATACAATCGTTTATGATCACATCACCCTCGGGCATTCCTAATACCGGTACATAACTGCATACTGGAAGACCCAGATTAAACCCTAAGTATAAGATCAATTTTACACTATCTACTTCAGGGATTTATCATTAAGTTTGTCATTTAACTATTGGGAGTTGGTATCGATCATATACTTTCCAAAAGCATATATCATACCCAGGTGTTGATCATATACTTTCCAAAAGTATATATCAAACCTACAAATTCAGTCAAGCTTCCAAAGCAAGACGATCGTGCACGGAATTTGATCTTCCCAATATCTCATGAGTGAGCTCATGTCTTCCGGTCCAAGAAATGAACTTGTAAGATCCCTTTGAGAGATCATATTACTCATATGCCCTTGCATGCACACCAGCGCGTCGGTGTATATACCTTGATTAGGTCATCAACCTATTGGTCTGCCAAATGTACATAATCAGACATATAGTAACACATATGTCTTCGGTCAGAGGATGCGTACCTATATCGTGACAGTATACAACATAGGACTTTGGTTATCTCGGTCTCGTTAAGTCAACTCTTTGACTTAACTTATCTAACACCTCCGAATCTCTATTCCTATGCAGAGGATCTGCATCAAGACGTCGGTTAGATATCAGGCTTTAGAGAAAGGATTGACATCTTCTTCTCAGGCTGGAGATCATCTCTTAATAATCATTTGACGACGCTTGATGAGTCATCAATCTAACTCTTTAGATATTCATCCAAACACTAGCCTTTATGATTCAATAATTGAATCAACGACTGTATGATCATTAAGATGGCCATGGTACATAACCTTAATTGTACAAAGAGACCTATTATGAAAATTATTTATTCTTCATTTCAGATCAGGGAATGATATTCGCAATAACATTTATTGCATAATGGCTCGCCGTGGGCTCGCATGTCCAACAACTTTTTCTCACGTAAGGCAATTGTGGAGAGGTTGCTGGAGCCTCGTGGATTTTGTAGGCACAATCAAAAGAGATTTTTAATAACAATAATTATGACTTAATATGACAATGAGGGGATAATTTGAATAACTTATTTTAGGATTATTGCGTTGGTGATTTATCTCATTTTATTTATCACCATATTAGTTGTTGATTCACGTTATAAGATTTGTTTTTTTAATCCGTCACAGCAAGTCCCTTAAATTGTATTTTATCTTTGACTTGCATGTATATTGATTGTTTCATAACCAAGGAGACATTAAAAGATCAAGGGATATTTACTTCAAGATTCTATAAACGTGTAAATTACCTTCTCGGCTTTTGAAACATCGATATTTCTCGCTCGACCTTGTAAACTTGCTAACCATTACCCCAAAGACCCTGTGGTTAACCTCCATCCCTTTACCTGTTAAATTTTACCGGATTCTGTTAAAAAGAGGTGCAATGTACCCTCTTTGTTTAGCAAATTTACAAAAGATGACATCCTTCTTTTTCCCCTCAGCGCGCCGCCAACCTCCCTCGCGCCGCCCTCGACCTTCCAACTCTCCCTTGCACTGCCGTTAACCTCCCCCACGTTGTCACCGACCTCCCCCGTACCTCCTCGACCATCTCCCCTCCCTGACCTGCACCCCCTCCTAGACCTCCGCCCACCCAGCCTTCCCAACCTTCACCCCTTCCCGACATGTAACCCTCCCCAACCTCCTCCACCTCTGCCCACTCCACCTCCTCCTTCCTCACCTTCCTCTGCATCCAATTGCCTCCTCCAAGCCGTTCGCCCACCTCCCCAACCTCTGTCCTTTCCCGGCCTGCACCCCTTTCTGGACCTCCACCTACCCCGAACTCCCCATCCTCCGCCCCTACCCGACCTGCACACTCTTCCCACTCCACCTCCTCCTACCTCACCTTGCTCCGCCCCCGCCTCCTTCTCCAGACCGTGGTGGGAAGACATCTCCTCGATGACCACGTTGTTGTCGAATCCCTAGGCGGGTCCACCTCATTCATCTCCAATACACATCGTTATGTGCTTGGAGAAGAATCGGAAGAGGATGACCTTTAGAAAGAATATGGAGTGAAATATCCACTATTGGATTTTCATTGGTTAGATTAACTCAAGACTAGCTCGAGTAATTGACTCAAATAAAGTTAAAATTGACGACATGGTCTGTGGGGTAAGACATAACAAGTTTACGGAGTCGATAGAGGAATATCGACGTTTCAAAAATCAAAAAGGTAATTTACGAAGTTTATACGATTTTTGGGGTAAATATCCGAAGATCAAATACATGTATGAAGATGTTTTACATAATTATTGTAATTTGATATCTAAATGTCTCCCACTTACTAAAGACAACTCACCTTTTTGATTGACCTTCAGTCAACCAATAAGAACCCTCTCCAACCAATCAACATCCCCCACCTCAGATGGAAAAGTTGACCTTCACTCAACTGCTCCATCTCTCCCGACGTTCTCTATCTCATCTCATGCAACCACTTTGCTCCATCCCACCTCTTCTCAAACCGTCTATGACTGCTTCTCCAAGACCCTAATCACAAATACCTACTCGGCAACCGCTTCCCAGTTCACTTAAATCCAACTTCCATTAGATCAAAACCCAAGTCTTGAATTCGTTACAGTTATCTACCACTTTAAGGGAGAGTTAACTACCATCCTTGGTCCTCCCCCATGTGACAGACGCGGGATCAGAACTTCGAGAGCGAGGCGGTGTCTCCTCCGCTTTGGCGAGATCAGAGGTTGATTCCTCATTCTCGATACAACTCCAACATGCTGCCCAGCTTCGCGCAGCTCTCCTTGTGCTCAAGGCAAGTACTTTTTAGAGATTTAAGCTCCGACTCTTCCAGGAGAATACCCATTAAGGTAAAGATTCTTCTTTCCCTTCTTCTTCCTCCTTCTCTCTCTCGCTTCTTCTTTCCCTTCTTCTTCTCTCTCTCTCTCTCTCTCTCTCTCTCTCTCTCTCTCTCTCTTCCTCCTACCTTTTTATTCCAGTGATTCATCTCCTTTCCATTTCCTCCATGAAATCCCATCTCCATATTCCAATTCCAATTTTTACTTGAAATTTAGAGATAGTTTTAGAACTAATTGAGTCAAAATTTAAGCCTGCTAAACAAATAGTGGAGATTCCCCAGTTTCCCATTTCATTCCCTTTTCTCTTCTCTCTCTACTCTCCCTCGCAGATTTCACCATACACACGCCATTTTAACACACCCACTGGACATCACACACGCACGTAGCATTTGCGGATGCTGATGTGCATCACACACCCCACTTCTAGCAACTCAACACGCTACACCACCACTCATACATGCAGCAACAACAACTGCTAGCATCATAGAATCAACTATTAGGATTAGAGTCATATTAGGATCGGGAATTCTAATGAGATTTGACTCCTAATCTTAATAGCAGTTGAGTTGTATTCTATTTATAGTCCCATTGAGAATAGGACTATGGGGTTGTATTTGGGATATATAAAGAGGGGAGTGGAGGCAATGCCTCATCACCACAACAATAACAACAACCATTTAGCCCCTAGAGAAACGAGAGAGAGAAGAGGAAGAGAGCGGGGGAACGGAGAGTTATACTCATTCTTCTTTTAGTGATCTTTCTTCTCCGATGGTCGCAAGAGGTGACCGGCCAATGCTATATCTGGTTGTTCTTATTTTCACGTGCTTTTGTGATGGTAGTCGATTGCATCCACATCTGTATCTATATTTGCTTCTATATCTGAAGACACATCTGGTATCCTAGAGGAGACGATACCGAAACGTGTTCCATCAACTGGTTTCAGAGCAGAGTCGGTACCGATAGGTTGTATCCCAACAAGTGGTATCTGAGACAGGTTCAACATTGTTGAAGGGACAACATACGACAGGTTAGAACGAGGTTTTACGTGGACGAGATAACACGATGCAACAGATGCACAATCCTCAGAAGTCGTGATATGGTGTTCTCTTGGAGAAATTGACCAGAGGTGTCGAAGAATTTTGCTAGTGGAGGCTCGTATGAGATGGTGCAAGGTGGCACGTCGAGGGCACCCAGCGATGGGTGCGTCATCCAGAGGCGGTGAGTTTCTGCTAACGAGATTCGCAGATGATAAGGATGGCCCAGTGCAGACCCAAGGCAATGAAGAGATCGTGATGAAATTCAACTCAAGGGGGAGATTGTTAGGATTAGAGTCATATTAGGATTGGGTATCCTAATGAGATTTGACTCCTAATCCTAATAGTAGTTGAGTTGTATTCTATTTATAGTCCTATTGGGAATAGGACTATGGGGTTGTATTTGGGCTATATAAAGAGAGGGTGGAGGCATTGCCTTACCACCACAATAACAATCATGTAGCCCCTAGAGAAAGGGGAGAAAGAGAGAGAGAGAAGAGAGGAAAAGAGCGAGTGAACGGAGAGAGTTGTACTCGTTCTTCTTTTAGTGATCTTTCTTTTCTGGTGGTCGCGAGAGGTGAACGATCACTGTTATATTTGGTTGTTCTTATTTTCACGTACTTTTACGATGGTGGTCGATTGCGCATCCGCATACGTATCTACATCTGCTTCTGTATCTAAAGACACATCTGGTATCCGAGAGGAGACGATACCAAGACGTGTTTCATCAACTGGTATCAGCGCAGAGTTGGTGCTGGCAAGTTGTATCCCAACAAGGGAATACCACAAGGAAAAAGAAAGGAGAGAGAGAGAGATATAAGAGAGCGAAGAAACGTAGAGAGTTGTATTGTCTTCTTATAGTGATCGTTCTTCTCCGGTGGTCGCGAGAGGTGACCGACCACCGTTATATCTGGTGTTCTTTCTTTCACATGCCTCCGTGATGGTGGTGATCGTTCGTGTATCAGCTTGTGTATCATGGAGAGGTTCGTATCCAACAACCGGTATCCGAGAGGAGACGATATCAGCGGGTCATGTTCCCAACAACTGGTATCAGAACAGAGTTGATACCAGGTTGTATCGCATCCATAAGCAACTCCACGCACCGACCACCTTCTGATTACACACAATTGCTGGTGTTTGCACCCCCACCACCATCACCACCTCTACTCACGTACACCACTTACACCACCACACAAGCAGCAACAGTGACTGCTGCTGCTACATGCACACACCACCTTCACTAACGCGCACCACACACATCAACACCACACCACACTCACGCACTCCATAACAAGCAAACACCACCACACACAAGCAGCAACAGTGACTGCTGTTGCTACATGCACACACCACCTTCACTAACGCACATCTGCTTGCTCTACACCACCTTAACTTCATGCACACCAACACACTACACACATGCAGAAGTAGCATTGCACTCACGCATACAACATCTCCTGTACGCCTCGCGTTGCAGACCACCAAAGCATCTTCCAGAGCCTCCTCCAACATTTACTCCTCCTCTGTGCTAACGAAGAAAAACGAGGAAGAGGTGGATTCAGACAGTATTCGTTGGATCTCAAGCAGTAGAGAACGAGGAAAGGGATCCCTTAGCACCGCCCATTCAAGAGGAGATCGTGGCGAGAGGATCGTCTGCTGCAGGGAATGCAGCAGACTCTGCTGCACACATGTGCGCTACTCTATCTTGATCGAGCCATTCACACGATTTTACACTTTTGTGGGTCTGTACCATGCAAAATCGTGTGAACCGCTCGATCAAGATCGAGTAGCTCCCACGTCTACAGCAGGGACAACACCACAGCAGAATCCGTGCCCGAGATCATGACCCTGGATAGCTCAGCCACCACCAACTTTACTATGCGCCAATTGTAATCATCTTAGCCACCCGATCTGAGAGAGAAATGTCATCGTGTCCGTTCCATGGATCCTCACGTGCATCTATCACGTGAGGAAAGATAGTAGACGCACCATCCATCTTTTGGAGATTTGTACCGACATCCAAGAAGCTGTGGCACAAATTTTGAAAAACTATAACGAAACCGAGAAAAGTGCGTCAATTCACAGATAAATCCCATTAGGGTCGTTTTTTCTTTGAATTTTATTTTCAAAATTGCATTTCAGCCTCCCTTTTTTATAATTTGATTATTTAGTGAACCGTGCATCCAAAAGTTCTGAAAGTTGTTGCATTTTGAAATTATACTCTTTACATTGGCAGATGCCATGGCGTAAGCTTCATATAATTTAATCTCAGTTTATGGCAATTTATTGGATGTGATGTATGCTCTAAGCTTCTAAATTCAAGATTAAATCACACATTGCTATGAAAAATTTGTAAAAATAGTTATCTTGTATCACTTTAAATGAGGAAACATTTGTCACCTATTTTACAATAGGTGAATTCCTTATAGTGAACCTTAGATTGTTCTCTGATAGCTCTACATGATTTTATTTTTATTTTTGGATTTTTTGGGTAAAGTTTGCATTGTTTAAAATTCAAGAACACAAGTCAGGGACTTTTCACTATTGTATCTTTCATTTAGTTGTATTATCTCTAAAAATCCAAAAATCATAGTAATTTTATTTTACTATTATGCATCTCCACTAATTTTGATTATAATTGTTGTTTCTTCATTTAAATTGCAAAAGATCGTAAAAATTGTGCATTACATATTTAACTTCTCCATTATTCATAAAAATCAACAAAAATATGTTTTAAATTTGAGTTTTTATCACACGTGTCCATCTTAGATGTTGCAATACCAGTTCTGCCTTTTTTTTGAAATATCAATTATACCCCTAACTTCTTGTCTATTATCACTTATGTCCATCGGATTAATTACCATCCATCTATGTCCCAAACTAGTGTTAACTTTTGCACACAAGGATAACTAGAAATAAATTAAGGTATATGTGTAATATTAAACACCTTCTTCTCGTTCCTCTTCCTTTTTATCTTCTCTAAATCTATCACCGCATCCTCCCACATCCTCCTCTGGCCACCTCCTCCTTCGCCTCCCATCCTCACCCCACCCCCACATCCTCCTCCACTCGCCCCCCACTTCCTCCGCCCCCTTCTTCTCCCAAATCCAAACTACGTTCCTATCGAAGCCCCTTCGGGCTTTGCAACAACTTTATCCACCTTCACGAGCTTCCACGACGAAGTCTCCTCTTGAGGATCATGGCTGATCGAAGCACCTCCAGTCTCATGTGCTCCCTTGGAGGTGTTTCGATCAAAGAAACTAAAAAAATCTATGGTCAGGCATCCTTTACACCAAAATTTATACTCAGCTCGTTTGCATACCTATGTCAACATGTTGACTTCCTTCTTCTCCCTCACCTCGCATGCTCTCACTTTCTATCTCCCCTCTTTTTCTTTGATGGCCGCCTCCAACGCCACTCCAGTGGTGGGGTCACCAGCATTCCTGCACCCGTTCATGACGAAGTTGCCGACATTTCCTCTGGGCCATCCTTCTCCATGGCCGCTCGGGATCAAGCAAGGGAGCCTCCGCCGCGGTACGAACCTTGCACTCAGCTCCTCCGCCTTCATGTTTGCCTTCACCTCTGTCGTGCTCCCCATGTAGCTTTTGAGCTTCTTTGGCCACTCCGGGTTCATGTACTTTATCTCATCTCCTCCTCTTCTTGTCTTGCTTTCATAGATGTCCAACTAATTAAATTTAGGGTAAATTATGAAAAAGAGACTGATCTTTACATGGAGTCACACATTAAGGCCTGATCTTTAGTTTGTAACAAGGGATTTTATCACTTGTGCCCCTCCAAGATCTCGTAATATCAGTTATGCCCCTATCTTTTTGGTAATATCAGTTGTGCCCCTCACTTCTTGCCATTTTATCACTTGTGCCCCTCAGGTTAGTGACCGTCCATCTACAGTGCAAACGGACGTTAACTTTGAGGACATAAGCGGTATTAATTTTAAAAAAAGGGTTATAGGGTCATTTTACCCTCTTCCTCCTCTTCCCACATCCTCTTCTTCCTCCTCCAACCTCCTCCTCCCTCTCCGCCCGAGCTCGTCGCACCTCCTCCCAGCCCGCTGCCCCCGCCCCTCCCCCGTGCCGCCCAGCTCCGCCCTGTCCCCCGCCCCCTCTCCTGCGCTGCCCAGCTCCGCCCCGTCCACCGCCCCCTCCCCCGCACGCGCTGCCCCTGCTCCCCCTCCCCCTGCCCCGCACCTGCTCCCCCTCCCCCCTTCCCCGCACCGCCCCCTCCCCCTCCCCCTTCCCCGCGCCACCCCCTCTCCCTCCTCCGCAGGCGCCGACCCTACTCCCCCTCCCCGCTGCCTCGAACCTGCTCCCCCTCCCCCCTTCCCCGCACCGGCTCTCCCTTCCTCGCACGCGCCACCCCTGCTCCCCCTGTTGGAAATGCGAGCCCACAGCGAGCCATTATGCAATAAATGTTATTGCAATTCACTCCTTAATCTGAAATGAAGAATACATAATTTGCATAATAGGTCCCTTAGTGCAATTAGGGTTATGTACCATGGCCATCTTAATGATCATACAGCTGTTGATTCAATTATTGAATCATAGAGGCTGGTGCTTAGATGAATATCTAATGAGTTAGATTGAGGACTCATCAAGCACCGTCAAATGATTATTAAGAGATGATCTCCAGCCTGAGTAGGAGATGGCAATCCTTTCTCAGTTAGGCTGATATCTGACCGACTTCTTGATGTAGGTCCTCTGCATAGGAATAGAGATTCGGAGGTGTTAGATTAGTTAGGTCAAAGAGTTGACTTAACGAGATCGAGATAACCAAAGTCCTATATCATATGCTGTCATGATATAGGCACACATCCTCTGACCAGAGACATATGTGTTACTATATGTCTGAGCATGTACATTTGGCAGACCAATAGGTTGATGACCTAATCAAGGTCTATACACCGGTGCGCTGGTGTGCATATAAGGGCATATGAGTAATACGATCTCTCAAAGGGATCATACAGGTTCACTATTGAACCGGAAGACATGAGCTCACTTATGAGATATTGGGAAGAATCAAATTCCGTGCGCACGGTCGTCTCGCTTTGGAAGCTTGACTGAATTTGTTGGTTTGATATATACTTTTGGAAAGTATATGATCAAGACCTAGGTATGATATATGCTTTTGGAAAGTATATGATCGATACTGACTTCCAATGATCAAATGAGAAACTTGCTGATAGAACCATGAAGTAGACAGTGCAAAGTTGATCTAATACTTCGGGTTTATTCTGAGTCTTCCAGTATGCAGGATGTACAGGTATTGGGAATACCTGAGGGTGATGTGATCATAAACGATTGTATAACCATGACGCTTCCATTCCTAGGGAGTGATGAAACGGGTCTGGATTTTAGTGACTCCTCTCAGTAGAGAAGTAATCTGATCTTAGTCCAAATGTTGGACATTGATCTGAATGTGATTCAGATTCAATGAGAAGATTAGATTTACGGTCTTGATTTAATCAAGCATCTATGAGAGGCCCGAGATCTGGATTTGAGATGTGATCTTAATATCCATGTCACTATACGTGGAACAATACAATCGCCATGTCCTTATCTCCAAGTATTCGCGGAGAAAGCGTATTATCCTTGAAAGAGTTCATGGATAATTCTATTGTTGATATATGTATCCGAGCATTGAGAAAATGGATAATTAAATGTGATTTAATTATCAAGATTAATATGAATTTGATTCATATTATAAAGAGAGTTATCTTAGATAATTAAATGTGATTTGATTATCAAAAGATGTGAATAATGTGAATGTGATTCGTATTATTTGAACACATGAGATAAAGAGATCCAAGATGATTAAATATGATTTAATTATTATGGATAAGAATAATGTGGATAGTAATATCCAATTATTCATAATATATTATAAATGTGATTTATAATGTATTAGAGAGAGCTAATTATAATTTATATGTGTTGATTAATTATTATGTGTAATTAATAGACAATGTAAATTATATATTGTTTTGGGTTGTGAATTTGATTCACAATTTTTCCATGGCAAGATTGCAATATTCTCAAATATAATTGTGAATTATTTTTGAAGAATAAAACCCAACAAAAGTTGTTGGAAATAAATAAAGAGAGAATTTCCATAGAGATATGCAATCTCATGAATTATCATGAGATTGCCCTCCATTAGGAAAGGGGTGGGCGGCACCCATGCCCTATTTGGAATGGGTGGCCGTCCACCATGTTATACATGGAATTGTGATCTCCATGTGTGTAACTCTCCTTATTTATTGGTTTGATTTAGGACTAATTTATATTTGATTTTGTCAAATATATTTTAACCTAAATTTGTTGGTTTTACCAACAACAATCTTGACCATTGGATTGACATAAATCAATCTCATCCATTGATTTTATATGTCCCATGGATTGAGATCCATGGATCCCTAAACCCTATAAATAGAGAGGCATACCCATGCTCTCTCTTTACACATAATGCTTGAGAAGCATCTCTCTCTCTCTCTCTCTCTTTCTCTCAAGAGACGTCAGCCCTCTCTCTCCCTCTCATGGTCGTCCACCATGGATGCCATGGAGAGGTTCTCCATCGCCGCGGCATCGTCGTTATGCTGCCCGTTCTTCTGCTCGTGGATCTCCGTCTCCTTCGGTGCGCCTCTCTCGTGAAGAAGACGTCGGATCTCGTGTGTCGAGATCAGGAGATCCGCCGCTTGGATCATCAACATGGATTGCGAGAAGCACGCGGTTCATCCCCGCGCTCGCAAGCGTCTCCTCCGTCGGATCGAACTTGAGATAGGAGGTCTCTTCGTTTAGAGACTCGATCGCAACCACGCTTCAAGAGGTAATCCTATTACTTGTTTGTGGTTTAGACGAAACGATTCGAGAAGTGTTCTTGGATCATGTGGTTTCGTCGTATAAAAATTTTTAAATTCCGCTGCATCGAGCAACTAGTGCGACTAGTCGCTCCTCGTCGTATTCGATACGACGCTCACGCTTCCGTGATGCGCTTGAGGATCTAACCATATCCTTCACCCCCTTCCCCGCACCGGCTCCCCCTCCCCCGCACGCGCTGCCCCTGCTCCCTCTCCCCCCTTCCCTGCACCGGCTCCCCCTCCCCCGCACGCGTCGCCCCTGCTCCCCCTCCCCCTTCCCCGTGTCGCCCCTGCTCCCCCTCCCCCGCCCCCGCGCCGCCCCTGCTCCCCCTCCCCCTTCCCCGCACCGCCCCTCCCCCTCCCCCGCACGTGCCACCCCTGCTCCCCCTCCCCCCTGCCCAGCACCTGCTCCCCATCCCCGCACGTGCCGCCCCTGCTCCCCCTTCCCCGCACCACCCCTTCCCCTCCCCTGCACGCGTCACCCCCGACCCCCGCCGCCCGCGCTCCTCCCGCAGCCGCGCACCTCCCCCGGCCCCGCCGCCCACGCTCCAGCCCGCACCTCCTCCGCAACCTCGCACCTCCTCCCCAACCCTCCTCCTCATTTGATTTTATTTTGACCATAATACCCCTCTTAACCACACCATGGTTTGAGTAAACTATAGTTATTTTAATTTTTTGACGGTCAGTCTGACGGAAGGGCATAACTGATGACGGAGAAAGAAGTGAAGGGCACAACTGATATTACCAAAAAGATAGGGGCATAACTGATATTGTGAGATCTCGGAGGGGCACAAGTGACAAAATCCCTTGTCACAAATAGGGGACCATAATTTACCTTAACGTTTCAGTCCCCAACACCGTTAACAAGCAGCTCAATCCATGATTTTACTCGACGAAATTACCCCTGTCCAGTTCTACCTTCACTCAAACAGAGCTGCTTGTGGAAGGGGAGGAGGATGACGGGGGCGCGCTTCTACTACGCGCTCGTCGCTATATTCTTGGGGATGTTGGAGAGATCGAAGATGGCCGTCATCGACTTGATCATCATGCTACTGAGCTGCCAGTATGCCTCGAAGGTGACGACGATGCGCTAAAGAGTAAAGGAAATATCGACATCCACATATGCCTACCCTCTGAAACCCCACAAGCAAAGGAGGAGAAGCATCAAATCCCTGGGATAAAAATGGCAAGCAAACAAAGAGGTCTAGATTGAACATCACCAGGAACCCATTATTGGGCGTCGAGGGCTCTGGCGCGAACTATGCCCACATGGCATGTTCGGTGACGAACCCAACCTCGAGCGCCATGGAGCTGATGTCACACCCTCTTGTCGCCGCACGTGTTGATCATGCACTGCCTCAAGGGTGACGTGCGCCACCCTGAGATCGTAGAAGGGGACGGTACCGACGACCTCGGTGGCACGGCGACCCATCTCGACTCGTGCACGTCACCGAACCACTCGAGCTCCATGCGGATGACACCCTTAGAAAGATGCAGGGGAACGATGCTGAGGAGGATGGAGCGTGTGGGGGCGCCTTCCGGTAGCACCTCAGTTGGGTCGTGGCCAATGTAGGTGGGTGCGTGCATAGGGTTGGAGGGGAGGGCGGAGGTGGGAGGAAGTGGAGGGGCTGGAAGCAGCGAAGGCAGAAAGTAGGAATAGTAAATTTGGGGTTGTCTGAGGGCGAAGTGGTAGGGGGCGAGGTGGTACTCCCACGCCGACGGGTCGAGCATGTTGCCGTGACAAAAGCCTATTGGGTCATCTCAGCCATCCATGGCAAGGGGAAAGAGAAGAGGCCACAGGGTGCTCATCACCGGGGGTAATTTCATCAAGTAAAATCATGGATTAAGCTGCATGTTGACGGCGTCGGGACTAAAATGTTACCTTAAAGTTTGATCCCCTATTTGTTACAAATTAAAAATTAGTCCCTGTAGAGATATATGTTATGTTATTTGTATTGTTTCATATTTTCTATATTCTTATGGACTCTTGATGTAATTTACCCATAGGCTACTCCCCTATATAAGAGAGCCTAGGGAGTATGGAATAAATATGTCTCTTATTTTTCCCAACGGTCCCTAATTTGGGAATCTATGTAAAAATCAATCCCTTTTTTGTAATTTACCCTTCAATTTATTATTGCTAAAGAGAAGTCACGAAATTTAATTTTGAATAAATTTAAACGTTATATTAGTATAAGTCTATATTGCTTTGGGTGGAGATATATCTTTGTTGCTGCTCAAATGATGAAGGCTATAGGAGAGATCGCACCGATATATAGAGTTGGAAAAAGTAACTTAATCAACCTTTCTCTGGTAGAAGCACCTCCTTTCTCGTGTGCTCCTCCTTAATCACAGAATGAACGAATACTGATGGCTTGGCTTCGTTTGGTTGCAGGGTTGGGCAGGGTTGGGTTGGGTTGGGTGAATAGTAAACTGTGAGGAGGGGGTACCCCTGTGAATAGTACCCAACCCAACGTATTGCTTCCGTAGTGTGGGACTATCAGTTCAGAGGTTTATATATATATAGTCTTGTGAGATCCCACCCCTTTGTTGCATCAGCTGAGGGGAGAGAGCCAGCCGCAACTCGGTCTCTACTTAATTAATCTCAGTACTCCAGGCTTCTGAGAAGAGAAGTTCGGTGATTTTCTTTTCTTTTTCTCTGCAGTCTCTTCGCTAACTCTGATCTTCGTTAACGGGTAGAACTGTGGCAGCGATGGCAGACTGAAATCCAGAGCCAGTTGTCATGAGCAGTCGAAGATTCGAATCACCATCCAAGACAATCTCCCTCTTCTTCGAGCGCTCCGTCCCTGTGGTAGTACCCACCGCGTCACTTCCCCAGAACACCTCTGTGCTCCGAGAAACCTCCTTCACAACATCCACTCTCCAGCAGAAGTTCCATACCTCGAGTCATTCTTGTTGATCAGAGAAGATAAATCATGGTTTCCAGTTATACCCCTCTTATCGAGGGATACAAACGGTTACGGATATATCTCTATCCAATCCGTCACAATGTCCCATTTTATACAGATTTTGACATTCGTATCCATATCCATTTTAAATAGATATGGATATGAATATCATTTTAATATCCGCAAACATCTGTATCCGGGTCTATATACCCGTTTTTTTTCGTATATAAATATAATCATAAATTTATTTTAACCCTATATAACATAATTCTATATCTTCTTTTACCATATTTATATTTTTATGATACAAATACATTTAGTAAATTTATATCATGTGTTTTTCATCCAATTCATATATATATTTAAGTCGATTGTACAGAGTATTTCTAACATTACTCATTTGCGATCAGTATCTGTTTTTACATTCGTATCTATTTTTTAAGGATATGATAAGATAGTTTTAATATCCGTCAATATCCGTATACACATTCGTATTCGTATTAAAAATAGATAAGGATACAGTAATACGTATATCCATATTTCGTATTATTCTGTTTGCATCTCTACTCTTACCCACGCCTTGGCCTGAATAAGCCATGGTTTATTTCAGCTTATTTTTGATCAAACTACCAAAAGGGCACAAGCAATAGTAGAGCCAGAAGTAAATGACACAACTGATATTCCAAAAAACAAAGAGATATAAATGATATTGCAAAATATAAGTACGGCATAAGTGATAATAACCCTTTAAATTTTGAGATTTTTATACCACTAACCTTAAAAACTTTGTAAATTACCTTCTCAAACGTGCATTGTTCATATATCACCTAAACCTCTTGTACTTGCTAACTCTTGTAAGACAATCCATGTGACTTTCATCCATATAGTTGTTAAAGTAGATGCAATCCATCAAAATTGATAATATTAACCCTTTTTTGTTTATAAAATTTAAATCATCATGCTTTTTCCCCCTCACCATCCTCCTCCTCCAGCCCTTCCCATTCGGGAGCGGATCCTCTACCGTGCAGTAGGGATCTGCTGCAACCCGAGAGTAAACCCGAGTCGCTCGATCGAGATGGAGCGGTTCGCACGGTAAGGACTCACAAAACCCTTGATTTCATGTGAACCGCTTGATGTCGATCGAGCAGCTCGGGTTCACTATCGGTTGCAGCAGATTCACCTCCCCTCCGTCATGCCACCTCCACCGAGAGACCCCTCTCCCCTCCATCGCGCTGCCTTCGCCGATCCCCTCCCCTCCGTCGTATCACCTCCTTCGAAATTCCTTCCCTTCCGCCGCACCGAGTCCGCCAAAAGCACCAGCGCTCCTCCCCCACCAACCCCCTCCAGTAACCCCCAGTTCCTCCTACCCCTTCTGCGACCTCCCCGTTCTCCTCCTCCTGCTCCTCCTCTCCCTTGCCTCCATCCGTCGACCGCACCTCCTCCTCCCTCCTCTCTTTCTAGGATTCCTCAAGTGCCTCCTCATCCAGAATTGGTGCTACTGTCGACAGCCTGAAGTTCTTCTCGACGGGCTTCGTCCTGACCTTCGCGGTCTTGCGATCAGCAAGCGAATTACAGACTCACCCATCTGTCCGATGTCGCCAATTAACGGTTGATCCTCCGAGCTCATCGTTATTGCATAACAATCCATGATTGTAGAGATTCCCCAAGTCTTTCTCTCCGCGGTCTGCTTCTTGACATAATCTCCATTGCGGTTCTTCTCAACCTCGACTTCCAGTGTCCTTCCGGTCCTTCCAAGTACTGGACCAACGTCCAGAACCGCAAAGATCGGATCTTTCTGATAGAAACAAGACGGGCAGACCCTAGACTCTCTCGGATTCCCTGGAAATGCCATGAACTGATCACTAATCAAAGCTACCACATATTAAAAAATCTGAAAAGGAAGGATAAACAATGCACCACCTTCGATCTAAACTAGAACAATGCGGGTCATATCTCGCATCAACACATCAATGAGACGCAAAAAATAATTTGGTTTCTCGTTGGAAGGGGAATTCGGATTGCCAAATGCCGAAATCCGCAAGAGCACGCCGCCAAGGTCGGGTCTTTATCTCTAATCCCAGGTGGGTTCTTATCCACCGTCTCGGCAATCCGTTCAAAACATCCGATCTTTGCTGTGAGAAGCACGATCTACCATCTCACAAAATACCAAATAAAATAAAATTGTTTTTTCTCATATAAATCAACATTTTATGCCAAGGGTTAGAGATACTACGTTTAGAGTCCAAAAATAAAAAAAATTAGAAAACTTGCAAAAATCAATAATAATTCACATGTGATCAAAAATCCAAAAAAAAATAAGGTATCATTTTCTTCTGTTGATTTTTTTTGTCTATTTTGGACAATTATTAGTGTAATGTTAGGACTTAATTTTGATCCATCTACATTTTTTATCTATCCCAATTGAATTATTTTCCTAGCAGCAATAATTTTCTCAGTTTCTAACTATTTTTGTTGTGTTGATTATTTGTTTCCATTGCTTTTAATCTTTATCCTACCTCTGTTACTTTTTTCTTTTTCATATGTATTTGACGTGTGTTTTGAGTGAAATAAATAGCAGTAATTTTCAAAATTTATATGAATCAATGCATCACAGATTAAGAAAGTTATAATCAAGCATATCTGATTCATATAATAATTACAAGATGCACGTAGAAATCAATAAAATCAATTAAACAACAAATAAATCATTTTAGGGCGAGATCCAGTAAAGATAAAGCAATAATAAATTACAGCAAACAAAACAATGAGTAGATTAGATAAGAGATCATGAATGGTCTGTCCTTAAAAAAGGTATCGCTCCCACAATATTGTACGATGGGTACTGGCAATCCGCTCTCAGGATACAACAGCACACGATCTTCGTCCGTGCATACTGAAGAGATCGTCCTCGAGAGTACATCGGATAACTTGTAGCCGAGAGAAGAGAGAAGAACACTGTTGCGGTTGAGAAGAAGAGAGCAACGGCGGTGGAAAGTTTTCTTGCGAGTAAAGACAACAGCATGCAGGGGGACGATACGAAAAGACACAGGACGTGACTTTCCATCTTCCGAAAACGCCCCCAATAGGTACCTCTTCGAATTCTGAAAACGCCCCCTTCGACTAAGAGTCGTTGGAGTCGAGTCGAATTTCTTTAAAGCGGTCGAATCAAAATTAATCCATGGAATTTATTTATTCGACCCGCTATCACCTACAATGTGCAATAACTTTCAACTTTGTAATTACTTAGATAAAAAGGCAAGAGGTGATTTATAATTACACAAATATGATGTGTATGTGTGTGGATCCAAAAAATAACCGTGATTTGTGTAATCTAAGGGAAAATTTTACAAGGCACAAATATAAAAAAATATCGCTAACAGGGGCCGTGATTTGCAGGTGCCCAACAACAGAAAGTTGTAAATTGCAAGCAAGGGAAATTGTAGCAGCTGAGGAAATCGTAAATCACAAGAGGAAGAGGTTGACCTTGTCTCCAAATGAGACATTTAAGTTAACTGTGGTGTCTTAACTCTTAGGTACCGTTTGGATGACGGGTTACCTGCGGGTTAGGGGAGTCCCCCCCCCAACCCACATCCCCATCTCTCCCAGTGGGCCCCACTTTATTCTTTTTTTAAAAAAAAATTAAATAAATCAATTTTACATCATCAATCCTATCAAAAAATAATATATTATATCATCATATCATATAAAAATTATAAACTACTCCACTTATACTCACTTTTCCAAACTTCAATACAATCACATCACAATAACTACTCATTTTTTCAAACTTCTATACAATCATATCACCTCAAACTCACTTCTAACCCACCCCCAGTTTAACCCTATATCCAAACACCAAAATCCAAAAACGGGTTACCTTCTACCAGTTTAACCCGCCTTAACCCGCCAACCAAACACACCCTTAAGATACTAATGTGTCATTGTGGAATACAAAGGACTTTTAGCTGTTTAGGAATATGAAGAGTCAAATGACACATGCAAATGTAAAGAATTATGATCCCGCGAAGACGTTGAGACATTCTATTGGTATTTGAAATAAAAATAATAAGAACTAACTATATGTAGTTAATGTAGAGATGAACCTTCAAAATTGATGGGCCTTAGACCATTGTACTCAGGACAATCTCGAGGCCGACCCTGACGAAAAGCTTCATATGTACTTAGGATTATTGCGAAAAGTTTGGCGTTCGTTTAATATTAGACGTTCTGGAGAAGATTCGAGGTGCAGGACGGCCATATCGCGATATATTGACGATATATCGGTATCGACAGGTCACCGATATATTGCCGATATGGTCGATATCGAGTATCGACATGCCAAAAATGCGAGATTCGGTCCGATGTCGACGATATGACATCGTCGATATATCGGTATCGACATGGTACCGATATCGACACCGATATCGATATGTCCTTCCATGGGTGCGAGGAACATCATTATCTAGCTCTCGTAGAATAGCCATAGTACTCTTGCTAGATATAATATGTGAAAGTTGCATGCGCATGCAAAGCAACGACGTCAAAGCCAACCAAACAACGAGAAGTCCACTAATCCCATTTTTTTTAATAAATAACAACGAAGTGTCATCCCAGTCACATATATAACTATAAATATAAAGAAGCCACCGCAGAAGCCAACAAACCCTCTCCATACTCTTATTTTCTTTCCCGAACCGACGAGATTCCCATGGGGGCCCCACCAAGTAGCAGCCACCCGTCCATCAGATCCATCTGGGGAAATCAACGGCCAGGATTCTCACGAAGCCTTCCAACGGCACGCCCCCTCCCTCCCCACCACCACCGACCCTAATCATGGCCCTGACATCCTCGTCGTCCACCGCCATCCCCGCCGCGCTCAGGTACGCCTTTAGGTCATCGAACCCCACCTTCCCGTCACCGTCCCGATCCATAGAACGGAACACCTCCGCCATCAGGTCGTCCCTCGCCGGGGACCCACGGACGAGGACGCGTTCGAACTCCTCGAACTCGACGTAGCCGTTCCTGTCGAGGTCCGCGACGGCGATCATGGAGCCGATATCGTCGTCGGAGAAGGAGAGGAAGGACTTCAGGTCGTCGGAGCTTATCTTGCCGTCGTGGTCGGCGTCGAGGACGTCGAAGGCGTGGCGGAAGCCGTCAGAGGAGGCGAAGAGGTTGAGGGAGGAGACGTCGGAAGGGCACATTGCTCTGCGATGGGAGGAAGGATGAAGGTCCGCCGGTTCGGAGGGCTTCAGAGACGAGGAAAGGCTTCCTGCGGGGCAGGGCTTATATAGGAGGATTCTTCTTGGTTTCTTTGTTGCCGGCGAGGATGCGTCATCGCGAGCGTCAACGTGATGGGATATTTGAGGAGAACCCCTCTGAGATATCAAACTTTAGCGTATGGAACGAAATATTTAACATAGGATTTTTATCGATTGTGCCCCTATGTGATATTGTAATATCAGTTCTTTTCTTTTTCGGAATATCTGTTGAGCCTTCATCTTCTTGCAAAATTTACAGTTCTGCTCTTCTGTTCTACCTTTTTGTTAAGGTAAAGTAGGACATAATGGATATTATAAAAGGTTAGAATTGTAAATTTTGCAAAAAAGTACTACAATTGATATTCCAAAAAAGAAAGGGGCATAAGATATTGCAATATCTCATAGAGGCACAATTAATAAAATCCTTTGATATTTGATATGAAATAAAGCCGCTTATTATGTTTGCACAAATCCAACCTATGAGATCGAGATAGTATAAAGAAAGGCTCGTGGTCATCGCAAACCCCCCCCCCCCCCCTCCACCTCATGTCAACGTTATTTTTCGCATGTCGAGATTTTATTTATAACGAGTTACAAGGTACAAATTTTTTATGGCGTATAAATTTATTAAACAACTAAGTATTATGTCCCGGTGATGCTACTATGAAGGGTTTAATAGGGTTGCTCCATTGGTTGCCCCACCTCATATTTTGATGATTTTTTTATTTTTTGAGAAAATACTGTCATGTATTTTCATCACTATATCCCTCTAATATGTCACTCCAATTTCGTCAGAAACAGAGACTCATATGTCCTCCATCCAGAACAGTTCGATTACAATAATTTTAAGACCGTTAAAATTACATGTTCTAGATGGAGGGCATAGGAGTTTCTATTTCTGACAAAATTGGAATGACATATTATAAAGATATATTATAAGGATATAGTGATGAAAAACATGGCGGCATTTTTCAAAAAAACAAAAAAATCTCCCATTAAACTCTATCATCAAAGAGAGCTAAATAAGAAGAAACTTTCATGCTTAAGGGTGAGAATGAAAATTAACTATAACTTCATAACGAGATCTTATAACTATGAAAACTGGACGTTGTTAGGGTTTCAGAGGAATGGCAAGGGGTCTTAGCGGCGACAGACTGGAAAGGCGATCAACGATCGAATGTATGGTGGTGGCACCGACGGAGGAGCTAAAGGCGGAGGAACTCGACGGCAATAACCTGGCTCCGATACCAGTTATGAGGTACGTACGTCGTCGACTTTTTCGTAGAGAGAGAAGGAATGAGAGAGAGAGATGGGTGAATGGGAAGAGAGCTCCCGAGGTCAAGGTTCCGATTTTGATACGTTCCCCTGCCTGTGAGAGGTTTATATAGGACGTAAGCCCTCGCATCGTTCGTCCCCTTCCTCCATGCCCAGGTGGTTAGGCTCGCGGCGAGATCTGGTTTTGTGTAATCGTTGTCGGTGGTTTTGACCACTCGATCATCTGCGAGACTAGTTCTAGCATCTCCCATTTGACCGAAGTGGTCAAAGCCTTTATACTCCCACTATTCGTTTAGTCTATATAGATGTCTACATTGAGGTTCGTTATTCATGAAAAGCTCTTATGTGACTCATGCATTCCTGAGTCTCATTAAACCATGTTTAATGTAAGTGCTAGCTACAATTTCCTTGGTTAGGGATCGACTAACATATCACTTATAGGTATATAGGTTACCGTTATTTCTTGCTTTGCCACTATATATTGTATATAGTGATATTGGATTTCAATGTGCTTTCCTTTAGAACTATTAACCTCACTGCTAATCAAGCTTATTGCAGCTTAATTATCACAATACATTTCAATTGGTCCCATGATCAATTCCAGACTTAAGATTTTCAGAAAGCGTTTAATCCAAACCGCATGAGTGGTGGTCATGCTACATGCAATGTTTTCTGCCTCTGGTGTATGTCTAGATAGACATCCTTATTTCATGCTACCCTAAGAAATGATTGCTCCACCAAACATGAGAAGGTAACCTGATGTGGATTTCCTATCATCTACATCCCCTCTGAAATCTGCATCGGAGTATCCTACTACTTCAAGTGAATCAGCTTGATACACCAATTTCAAATGCACTGTCCCTTTCAGATATAGAAGAATCCTCTTTACAGCTTCCTAATGTGTTGGTCCAGGATTACTTTGATATCTACTGATTCTGCTAACTGGATAAGCCAAGTTGGGTCTAGTGCACATCATTGCATACATCAGACTCCCACTGCTTGTGTATAGGTTACATCTAATGGTTTCTGCCCCTTTTCAGGACATCAACTCTTATTGGATTTCTTTTCCATCACAAGTGGTGTTGGAGCTGGAGTGTTATTCTGCATTCCAAATCTCCTTAATATAATATGCACATATATTTCCTAACTAAGGCTCAATGTCCTTGAGTCATTGTCTCTTATTATTTGAATTCCAAGAACATAGGATGCTTTGCACATGTCCTTCATCTCAAATTCATTGCTCAATTTCTGTTTGATTTCATTGAGCATTTGTATATCATTACCTACGAGCAGAATGTCATCCACATACAATGACATAATTGCAAACATGCTTCCACTCTTCATGACATACACACAGTTATCCGATATATTTTCAATAAATCTAAATTGGATAAGTTTCTCATGAAATTTGATATACCATTACCGTGAAGACTGCTCCAAGCCAAATAATGACTTTCTTAACTTGTAAATCCTTTTCTCCTGACCTTCAACCTGAAACTTATTAGGTTGTTGCATATAAATCTCATCCCTTAATTCTTCATTAAGGAAGGTTGTCTTCACATCTATTTAGAACAATTCCAAATCTATATATGCAGCTATGGCTAAGATCATCCGAACAGATGCAAACTTATCCACTGGAGAGTAGGTTTCTTGGAAATCTTCCAATTTGTTGAGTATAATCCTTGGCAACTAATCTGGCTTTGTATCTGTCAACGGTACCATTGACTTGGTACTTCTTTTTTAATACCCATTTACATCCTATGTATTGCATATCTTCTGGCAAATCACATATCTCTCATACAACTTTTCGCTCGATTGAGCCAAACTCATCCCTCATGGCGGTCGTCCATGATTCCGACTCATACGAAGCCATAGATTCATCAAAGGATATGGGATCTGTATAATCCGTGACATCCTCATCCACGGTGTAACATGACACCTTGCATCCATAGAAATGGTAACATCCCATCCATGCGGATAGTGTTATGGATCTCTTGTTGCCGATTATAACCATGGGTTGTGTGGGTCCACCTATTTCCTCTAAAGGATCACCATGTTCCATAAGTTCATCCTCTATATTTGGATGATCGATATCATCCCCAAGTTCTTTTCTAATATCCAAGTCGTCTTCATTATCCTGTAGTAAAATCAGAGGATCTGATTCCTCTATTTCATACTCCTTTTCTTGATGTTTTTTTTTAAAAAAAGTTGCATCACAGTTTTCAATTAGATCTTTGGATTCATGGAAGAACCTATATCCTTTAGAATTCTCACTATTTCCAATAAAATTACACTTTAATATCATGAAGTCTTGCTTGTCCATAAACTGACTAGGTACCAGAACATGTGCAATACATCACAATTTCCGAAGATGGCCCAACTCGGACTTTCTGACATTCTATATTTCATATGGCATTGATTCTATGAACTTGGTGGGAATCCTGTTTGGTATGTAGTTCGCAGTCAATACTGCCTCTCCCCTGAATTTCTTAGTAGAGTCTTGAGTGTGATAGCATACACCTTACTGCATTCATCAAGGTTTGGTATGTGTTGTTCAATACCATAATGCTATCACCCAGTTCAAGTATGTATGTCCCAATACCTTCCATGTCCAGGTAGGTGTTGTTCTCCATGAAGATTCTCTGTTCTCCTTTCCTCAACTCCTTGAAGTCCACCAGGCCCTCCTTCGTCTCCGTGATGTAGTCGGTTTGCTCCACAGTTGATCCACCATCTGTCTCTGTCTGTGACGACGGAGTTACATTCCACGATAGCTGCAAACTCAATCTTTTTCTTGAGCATTCGTTCAGGGGCATTCGAAGTTCTCAGCTTCTTCATTTTGGGACAACTGACCTTGAAATGACCATATTTACCACAACCATAGCAAGAGACGCGTGGGTATTTTTCTCTTTCCCTTGAGATTTGCCTTAGAGGGGCCCATCTTTTTCTTCGTGTGCAAGACATTTGCTTCTTCTTCTTCCTCGACTTCAAAGATCTCAGTCTTTGATTTTTGTTTCGTGAGATCCTGCTCAATTGCCAGCTGAGCAAGTAAGTCCGTCACAGTCTTAATGGTCCCATTCATCCTCAGAGATGTGACGACCATATTGAACGATGGAGGGAGGCTTCCAAGTATCGTTGCGATCTGCATCCTCTCTGGAATGACACACTACGTAGCCTACAGATCCTTCGCCATCACCATCATCTTGTTCAATGCTCTAGAACATTCTCTGATTCTTTCATCCTACACGAGTTATACTTGTGTAGAAGGAGTTGGATACTCACTTCCAACTTGGTGTGATATTTGTCCTTGACTGCATTCCAGAGCTCGTAAGATAATTTATAGGTTTCAAAGATCCGAATCAAGTTTAGCTCCATATGCGTGAGCATGAAACTCCTAGCCTTATTATCGATCTTCTCCCATTGTTCGTGGGATCGTATTTCTTCTATTGTCGTATATTCTGACAGTGTAGGACCAGGTTTATCAACGATGGCATGGATTCTATCATGCAGCAATCCATTAGATCTTCCTACTCCATAACTCGTAATTGGTACCATCCAAGTACTCAATTTTTCCCACATCAGTGGCAATTGTCTTGCTTGCCATTGTGGATCTGATGAAATAAATGTAAGTTTGGTATAAGATTGTGCAATTTAACAAGAATATGCGAAGATAATTTTTTAAAACAAATATGGTAGATTCAATTAAAAAGTTGTAATAAAAAATAATATGGAAACTACATAATTTTTTTAAAAAAACTATTCAATGATAAAGATTGAATGTTGAAACAAATTTCGATCCAATCAACGAAGAACTACAAACAAGTCACCTTCTTTTTAATAACAAGAAGCTAATGTCAATTATACAGTGATTAAACTAATGCCTCTTTTCTTAACAAAGAATTATGGTTCTAATCTCCCTTTAAAAAACTAATCATTGTGATTAATCGACACTATTTGTCTAGTTTTAATCTGATCAAAAGAACTTTTCTTGTGGTTTTACGACAAACTGTGAGTCACTAGCTCGAAGATCTACTATGCACAAAAAATAGAGCAAATTAACAAAAAAATGTTTGCACAAGCATGTGACCTATCTAATTTTTATATTTATTTATTTATTTAAAGAATCAAGCTACCTACCTATTATTAAAACAATCATCCCTCTTTTCAATAAAAAGTCACCATTCTTTAAAAAAAACAGTTGTGAACCTTTTATAAAACAAACGAATGTAATTCAATTTTAACGGCAGTTTAGTTTATGGAAAACAAAAAAAACTCTCTCACACAACACGTTTTTTAAAGAACGAAAAAAGGGTAACAACCCCCTCCAAAAAAAGGTAAGTGCACATGAACCTCACAGAACGCAAACTTCTTAAAAAAATTTGAACTACCGTCCAAATAAGAAGCGTACGAATGCAATATATATATAAAGAAATCTGGACGTTGTTAGGGTTTCGTGGGAATGGCAAGTGGTCTTAGCAGCGGCGGACTGGAAAGGCGATCAGCGATCGGATGTGTGGTGGCAGCACCGACGGAGGAGCTCGACGGTGGAGGAACTCGACGGTGGCAACCTGGCTCTAATACCAGTTAAACAACAAGGTATGTACGTCGTCGACTTTTTCGTAGAGAGAAGGAACGAGAGAGAGATGGGTGAATGGGAAGGGGGCTCCCGAGGTCATGGTTCCGATTTCAATATGTTTTCCCTCCCTATGGGAGGTTTATATAGGACGTAAGCCCTTGCATCGTCCGTCCCTTTTCTCCATGCCTAGGTAGTTAGGCTCGTCGTGAGATCCGATCTTGCACAACCACTATCTGTGGTTTTGACCACTCAATTATCCGCGAGACTAGTTCTAGCAATAACAAGCCATAAGGTACACTTTTAGAGTAGATTACAAAAAAGTCCCCGAATTATGCACTAGATTTCAATGTCATACCTAAGCTCTGAATGATAACAATGTGGTATCTGGATTTTAAGATTTGTTTCAGTGTGATCCTTGACTATTGAAATTTAGTTGATCATTTACTTTTCTTCAATACTAAATTTCAATATTCAAGAACTACGTTGAGATACGTTGAGACAAATGTCAAAGTTCAAGAATTACATTATTACATTTTAAAGTTCGGATATGACATTGAAATCGAACGTATAGTTCATGGAGTTTTCTGTAATCTACTCTTTTATGGTGTATAAATTCATTAAACAACCAAGTACTATGTAACATTAATGTTATTATCAAAGAGAGCTAAATAAGAAGAAACTTTCTTGCTTAAGGCTTAGAATGAAAATTAATAATAACTTTAAAAGAATCAGATTCAACAATAACGAGATGAAGATATAATAACACTCCAATATTTCACATTTGCCATATATTTTATCACTCGACAAAGATGTTATATTTATGGAATATGACTCACTTTCATTGTGCTTAATTTGATGACTCATAATCTTAAGCCGCAAAGATAGAAGTACAATAATGCAAATCACAATGTGCACAATGATTTTACTGCAGAAATCAGTAATGTAAAAACGATGGCCAGAACTTCATGGTATAGGAATTCTTCTCCGCTCTCTTGGTGAAACTTGTGTCCGCTATCCCACGTAACTCGAAATCAAAGAAAACACAATATCATGTGCAATAGATATCCTTCCCAAGATAAACCCTGAAAAAAGATTTTACCTACATGGAGAAAGAAACCAATAAGCCGAGTACCTATATACAATATGTTGGAATAAAGTAGTTAGCAATAATCTTTAATATCACAAGTTTATAAAATGTTGAGCGAGGAATTCATTTTAGGAAAAAGATGGTCTCTTTGAGAGCACAACTAGATGGAAAGCTTGAAAACTTGAGCAAAGTACTCAAATAAGTGCTCTTTATTCACTCGGAATGAATAGAAACATATTTCTTCATTTTGTATGGTATGTATCAAAGAAAGAGGTGTTAAACAATTTTATTTGGAGTGGATAGATGTCGAGACTTACTAGAGTTGTTGGTGTCCAAATTAGGAATAAGACTACCTTTAAAACAATCATGAAGACTTTGATTCATCAATTCGAATTCATAAAGTGATCAAATAAGATTATCAATTGATCGATTAATAAATTGGAGTTGATTGATCATAAATTGACCGTTGAAGGGTCTTATTTGAAAAATGATCGATCAGATCGAATCGGATGATATATCATGAAGCTAATAGTAGGAATAAATGATGGATTGGGGAACATAAATGATTGCTCATTCTAATTATTAATAACATGTGAACAATTAGGTAAACAAGTGAGTGGTCATATTTTATATAATAATGAAAAGTGATTGATCATGTCACCAAAATGTGAACTTTCATGTCGTACGAACAAGTCACTGAAAACGATGTTCGATTGATTTCTGACTTAGTCTGCTTGTGGATCAACAATTTATAAAAATCACAAGATAGTTATCTAATAAAAATAAAAAACATGTAAATCGTCTAACTATAGGATTTTTGAAAAACAATTCTTACTTCTTCTCCATTTGCTCTTGACCTTCAAAGACTTCAAAATCTCCTATCTACGTGATATTAAGCTTTTGATTTCAACTTATGAGAGGTTTAGATGGTGATGTTTTGAACGTCAACTTTAGGGAAATGTGTTTCTTTGTTTTAATTAGTTATACTTCATTTCTTTCTTCATAGATTATGTGCATCCATCCTTGTCTCTTCTACCTGAAAAATTAATGATGCTACAAAAAATAAATATATAAACTATCTCTTCGATATTATCAAGATCTAAGACACTAAAAATCTATTATTTTTTCATTGAAAAATTATATTTATTTTTGACAATATTTTAATCTCTATTAATTCTTTAGGTTTTTTCTCACTCTTAATTAATGCTTGATTCCTTTCAAGTTTTATTTCCTCCTTAATTATTGTTTCAATATTTCTCCCACCCTTTTCTCATTATCAAAAAGTTAAATACACATATTTCTCCCATTTTGTTGTAATTGAATATAAGTGAAATTTTAGTTTCCTCCCCTTATTTATCATATTCCTTATTTTAAAAGAATGTTTTACAAATATCACTAAGTTAGCAGAAACCTAAATGCCCTCTTAGATAACAAAATCTTACAAGGATTTAAGGCATAATGAATATATTAGCAAGCCGATCGATGTTATTGATAAAAACTAGCGAATTTTCTCCTCTTAGCACACAATCTACAAGAAATGATGTCTAATGTAAATGTTTCATCCTTGAGTGTAATATATGATTTTAGATGGTTCATAGCACTTCTATTATCATACAATTTGTCAAAATTTAATCCAAAGTCATTTGAGTTTTGTTTCATCAGCTTTCCTTGTTGATAGGGCTATGCAATTTTGTTTTAGAGAACCGAGGGAATGTTGCTTTTCAAGGAATGACATATTCCACAAATACTTTTTGTATTAGTTATGCAACCAACAGCTACATTACTATAATTTTTAGGTTCAAAAATTGAAGTTTTAGGACAATATAAATCACAGCTGTAAGTATCTTTTAAGTTTTTTAAGATCCATTTTATAGCTTTTAGATTAGTTCCTTTGAGATTGATTGGAATTAAGCATAAAGATATGTACAAAAAAAGTATTTATGGCATATTAGCAGTAGTGAATAATAAATAACCAACCATACATCGATATTGAGTTGCATCAACATATGTACTTATCTCGTCAATATCAAGTCATGCATGGTGTTGCTTTCCCTTTTCATTCTCCATCTTGAATCTTTTGAGAACATCTTGTGTATACTTTGCTTGACTTGTGAAGATACCATGAGACATTTGCTAAATTTGTAAGCCTAGGAAGAAGCTAAGTTCTCCCATGAGGCTCATCTCAAATTTCTCCTTCATTAAATAAGCAAAATATATGGAGTAATTTTAATTAGTGGATTCAAAAATAATGTCATCAACATATATTTGAACAATTTTGAATATTTAGTAAATAAAGTAGAATATAATTTTTCAATTTCAAAGTTAGCTGACAACAGAAAGGATTTCAATCTTTCACACCCAGATCTTGCTGCATATTTTAGTCGATATATAGTTTTCTTCAACTTATAAATAAATTTAAAATCATATTTATAAACAAAAATTAGATGATTTTTCAAAAGAAACTTCTTATAGTTAATTATTAAGGAAAGAACATTTCACATCAGTTTTACAAAGCTCTATGTCTCGATGTGCAACACATGCAAATAACATCCTCGGTGATTCTACTATGGATATATGAGCATATGTTTCCTGATGAATCCACATTTCATCATCTTTATTCTATCATTTTGGCATCAAAAACCCTAGCAAATGCCTGTAAATACCCTTAGATAGAGCATCTTAGCATTCATGCATGTGCATCACAATAGTGTATAAAATACTGTAATTAAGGCCAAAATTATAGAATAAATAAAGAAAAGAAAAAGAATAAAATATTGTAAATATTTTATGACCCAAAACCCCCGAGACCTAGGCATCTCGATGAATAGGTCGACAAGGAATAAAGTATGGGGAGATAAGGTCAGAAATACAGAGAAAATACCTTTACATTCTATTCATTCTTTATTCATTTTGGGACCTATTTTTGGTTCTACTTTTTATGCATCAAATAAAGAAACTTTGTACATGAAAGTTGTAGATAATTTTATAAAGAAAAATACAAAAGTGATTTCACAGAAAAAGAATACACAGATAAAAAGTTGTGATCTGAATAAGAATCCAAAATCCCAACTTTCCAGACCCGTATCCCACAACTGACAACTCCAAATGTAGCAAACTCACCTTTAATTGTATATAGAATAAAATAATCTATTTAATGGTGGTGGTTTCGCATTTGGCGGAGCTACGGTTTGAAAGTTGAGTTTTGGACCCCTATTGTATACCTGTACTGAATAAAATATTCAATTTATTCTTTATTCATTATTTATTCATTTTTATATTTTTATAATTATGTAAATATTTCTTGTAATATATATGTGTACTAAAATCAGAATAAAATGCAAAGAAAATACAAAAATAAAAATACTTGTATAAAGGATACATAGGTATACTGTCTATACACATACCTGTACAAAACACTCTTATAATTTATTAATTGTACATAATAAATCAGAAAAATAAAATAAAAATATATTTATGTGTATAAAAGTATTTTACAATTTTACAAAATAAGAAACAAAAACATTCAAATTAAAATATACAAAAATAAAAATAAAAAGATACAATATGTAGGTATTATACCTACATAGGGTTAAAAAGGTAACTTATAAAAATATGACTCATAAAAATAATTAAAATTCATAATAAAATACTACAGAAAATAACAAATATTTTTTATTTTATAATCATTATTTAATTCGGCCATTTAATATTTTAAAACGAATTAATAAGAGGATTTTCCAGGGTTTTTTCTGGTTGGTCCACGTGGACCAACCAGGAGGGGTCAACAGTTGACCGCGGTCAACTGGACGCCCTACCCCCTGTAGCTTTGTCAGAGGCTCATTTTTGGGCTGTTTTCTCGATTTTTTCGAAGACGCTAGGTACCTCATCTCGTGCTAGCGCCTTCTTGACTTTTGTTCATCGATGATCGAGGAGGCTCGCCCATATCTTACATCGGATTATGGATCACTGATACGCTCCAGATCTCTTGATCTTTGGACCCCTGCGACTCAGGGTCAAACAAAATATAACGAGCCCCCCTTCTTTCCTTTCAAAATTTGAACACCTTCGGTCCACCCCTCGCGCCTCTTTCGTGCTCCAGAGCTACCTGGAGGTGACAGCTCCGACGTGGGCTCTTCAGCCAAGGCAGCCGAGGTCGGAGGCGTCTCCACCATCTCCCGCAACTCCGGCGGTTGAGGTAACCTACCCTCCGGTCTACACCGTCGAGGAAGCCATTTCATCCCTTTATTTCTCGTGCATTAGCTTAGTCTGAGTCTTAGGAACGAAAGCCCTCAAGAAATTTTGAAATCCATCGTGTGATTCGCCTAATCGCCCATCCTCGCCGGAGCGCACCTCCGGCCACCCATCGTCACTTCACTTCTCGCATCGATTAGGTCCACTCAAGGTCCAGGCACTTTGCCCTGGACCTTCTAATGCTTTTTGCAGGTCCAAGCACCATCATTGAAGCCTGGAGGCGAATCTGGAGCTTTGCCGGAGCTAGCGGAGCTCTGTAGCTCCGCCGCCCTTCAGCGAGCCCCTCGGCCATCGCCGGGGCTTTTTGCCGCCACCAGTCCCTAGAGGAGGACCAGGGGACGCTCCACGTCCATTTTGAAGCCCCGACTACGCCGGAGGACGATGATCTGGAGCGGCGAAGTTCGCCTCACCGGCGTTCTTCGTTGTTCTTCCTCATCGACTCCCAACCGTCGGATTGAGGAGCTCTTCCAGATTGAGCAGCCGCCGTCAGATCGCGCCCCGTCTCCACCGTCCGATCATCCCCAGATGATCTAATCTCAGCCGTCCGAGCGAAGCGTCGTCGACCCGTTGGATTCACGCCACGTGTATAAGTGAAGACCGGTAGCCGTTGGATCCACGCGCCGAGGGTATTTTGCATTCCAACACTCGCGCCTTTTGTATTTATTATTTAGTATTTAAACTTTTGTCTGTAGCGTAAAAACTTCGGTTTATTTGCACAAACACCCCCGTACTTTCTATATTTGCATCCAGGTCCTTCGCTACGTCACCTCACGTGACCTGTACACGTGAGGTGTGGGCATTTTGCGAGGATACCCTTGGTTTTTGTTGTATTTCGTTTTAGTACCAAAACTATGATAGCACATGTTACATTTTTGGAGATTTTGCATGTAAGCCCTCTGGGGTCTTGGATATTGCATTCTAGTCCTCGCCAGGCGCGTGCAAGTCACGCACCCTGGTGGGAAAATTGCTAGCGTACCCAAGCGGTTTTTGTAATTGTGCCTTAGTGATATAAATTGAATTTTCAGTATATATTTTTGTGGAAAATTGCATGTATGCCCCTGGATGTATGTTAAATTGCATAAATACCCCTGCTAGGCCTGTGTATTGATTGGATGCTTGTTGTATTTATTTAACCTATCATTTTAAATCCAAAAAAATTTCACAAAAATAGAGTTAAGCTCCTGGATACGTGTTCTTCCACGCCATCATTTTAGTTTTTGATTTTATTTTATTTTCATATTTATTAAAAATCAAAAATAGCCCTTTTGTGTACTGTCTAGCTTAGAAAATGCCAAAAAAATATTAAAACAATTCCAAAAATTCTAAAAAATTCACCTAGTGTCTATTTTATCCTCTATTAGTGTCAGTTCAAAAATCATTAAAAATCTCAAAAGAAAAACACTAAAAATTTAAAAACACTCAAAAACTTCAAAAAAATATATAAAATCAAGAAAAACTCTAAAAAATACAAACCCAGGTTCTGTTTGTTCCTTATTTTGTTCCTTTTATTTGAAAATTATTGTGAAAAATTTTGAGTACTGGTTGCTATTTTTTTAAACCCTATTTTATTCACAGCCAGCCCTTGTTTCACTGTTTTGAGTTATTTCAGTAATTAAAATTACCAAAAACACCTTGAAAAATCCCCAAAAATCACAAAAACAGTAAAAAAATCCTAAAAATACCAAAAATAATTTATTTCTGAATTTTTGGTTATTTTTGCACATTTTTATAAATATTTTACCTTGTCTTTCATTACCTTGTCTTTATTTTCCAATATTGAAAAAGAAAAAGAAAAATATAAAATATAAAATCATAAAAATCAGAAAATTAAAAATCAAAATACAAAATTAAAAATTAAATAAAAAAATTAAAAAATTAAAAATTAAAAACCCACAAAAATTTCCTTTGCTTGTTTGCTTAGTAGACACCTCACACACATTCACTTGAGCACATTTGCTTGAACTACCCTGCTTGCTCCCTGTGTTCGAACTCTCTACATACTTGCACCTATACATCTTTTATGTAGAGTTAAAAATAAATTTTAACTCCACATTATTTCTAATTTATTGATCTTTAGTGTGGGTTAATTGTTGATTTTAGTCCAGATTTAGAGTGGTCGATACACCTCACGCTTTGTGTTGAACTTAAGACCGCCTATTTCTCGCTAAATCAAATGGCGCCGTTGCCGGGGAGCAACAGCGAGTAGTTTATATTTTGCTTGTTGTGATTGTCTACTATAGCTTCGTTCCATTTCTCTTGCATTTTTGATACATATTGATTGAGTTATCTGACCATTTCTTTTCTTGTCTTCTTGCGAGGGACCGCGGAGCAAGGCGGATCGCCTAGGTGACCCGGAGCAACCTTGGGACGCGGAGCCGGCTATTCTTAGCCAAGCCGGCAGGAGAGAGCGAGAAGAGTGAGAGAGAGTGATTAGTTAGCTTTTCTTTTATCTTTGTGAGAGAGTGATTTGCTTAATTGTAATAACACAGGTACACTTGGACTTTCGAACACTTAGACACTACCGGGCCTAATTTCCGGGTGTTTGTTCACCCGGGGGCTCACCGCAGTTTTGATCGTGTTTTCATCGCTTGTCATTTTCCGGTTTTGATTTCATTTTTCCTTTCTTTTGTGGATTGAGCCCTTAGATCCTAGGTCCTGGTTGATTCGATTAGACTAGGTCCAAACACACTGATTACCTTTGCATGTTCCTATAGATCGTTGTTGGACTTAGACTAATTAAAACAGTCGGCTAGTAGCTTCCGATCCACGCGCCGCGAGTTCACACCCGAACAAGCGCTTTCTCCTAACTCAAATGTGTTGAGCAGAGGAGGGGTGAGCCTAGACCGGACACTCGGATTAGGAGTTAGTAGCCAGCTTGTGGTTCTTCACGCTAGCAGTTGCCTGTTCTAGGACGATTTCCGCTTGCATATCGCCATGTAGTGTAGGTTTAAAAATTCTGCTTTGCATCCCGCATGGAGAGAGCTGGGATTCGTTGTAAGTCTTCTTACTTTGCATGCATCATCTAGGCACAAAGGTGAGATTTCCACCTTGGTGTCGACTTGCACGACTTTTCCGACTCTATTCTCCCTCTGTTTTTGGAACAAAGTAGGATAAAGGAAAATACAAAAACCGTTAGGTGCTTGTTTGAATTTACTCAAAAGAAGCGATAACACCAAAAAAAATTAAAAAAGGGACTGCTAAAGAAAACTTGACCAAAATAAAATCTATAATTGGATTCATTGCTTGGGGTGAGTAATACCCTCACTTGTATTCAGGTTGCATGGGAAGGTTTCCTTCCAAGTGAGGTGAGCGCTTCGTAAGGATTAGAGCCCAAAACCCAACTTGTGGCTGCCTTGTGTATCGCCTGGATTTCCGAAGTATTGGCGCTACTATCGTACGTAGTCGAGTAGGGCTTGGTCGCCATTGGTGACTCACTATTGTGTGAGCGCCGACCTTGTCCGAAGTACCGAGCTTAGGCCACGCCTTCACGGGTGTGTCTGTCTCACCGGCTGCGTCCGAGTAGGATCTTGCACGCTCACGGGTGATTCTGTTGCGCGCGAGGTCCGAAGTATCGGTTTCGCCTATCGGCTTCCTCCCTCTATTTCTTTGGCTGAGTAGGGATCCAGGAAGGGTTACAAGGACCTTAAAAAGCGCAAGTTACAGGTTACACAGGAGGAGGACAAGTACGGGGACACTTTCCTGGCAGTACTCTCACTCCTATAGGCGTAGCGTTCTAAGGACTCGTGACAAGATAAATACCTGAAAACAAGCTAAAATTGACAAGATAAAAGCCGAACTTTCACGGCTTCACGTGTTGAGTTGGTGAAATCACCCTTGCTTTGCGTTTGATTGCTAGATTTATTTAGGTCAAGATCAAAAACACCGCACAATTGTGCACAATTTTGTTGCATATCATCTTCTTCTTCTCTTGCATTATCCCCACTCTTCTCGAATAATCAAGATGATGGGACGGAGATCTCTTAGGCCAACCTTGTCGGCACCGCTATCTAGCACTCCTCCTTACTCATCTAGGAATGCCTCGGAGAGTCCGCTCTCCGAGCCCGAGTTCACATCCACCCTGTTCCCCCTCGACCACCCTTCCCATTCTCCTTCTCTCAGTCCAATTGTGTCAGAATTCAGTGCATCACAGAGTTCCGCTCATTCGACAGCACCTGAGATGGCCTCTTTTGCTTTTTCAGAAAATCCAGCAATGGCAGACAGAGGCGAGCACCCAGATGACCACGATCACCCTCCATTCATAATCGATCAGGTGGCCATCAACAATTCCTTGCTAGCGTCCCTGGAGAATATGCAGAGAAAGATCCGTGATCAGGGAACATTCATGGGTGATCTGATGAGAGAAATAGCGCAGATGAGAGAGAACCGACCTGGGGGCGGTGGCGGAGGTGGAGGAGGAGGACCCGATGCAGGAGGAGGCGATCCAGACGCTGAGCGACCGCCACAGACTATTATGAGGGAACTGCACAACCCAGCTGCATCCCTCACTCACCGGTGGATCAGACTCCCGCCAATCCACGGAGATTTCGAGCTTCGGCCCCACACTATCCAGCTGCTACCCAAGTTTCACGGGTTGCCGACCGAAGAGCCGCACCTCCACCTCCAAGAGTTTGAGATGATTTGCAGCACTATCCATGATCGGTTGATGGCCGAGGATACCATCAAGATGATCGCCTTTCCATTCGCTTTGGTTGATAAAGCCGCATATTGGCTCAAGCACCTTGGGCGATTCGTCGACACATGGGCAGATCTCCGGACCGCATACCTAAAGAAGTACTACCCTCTCGGCCGGACCAACGCAGCTCGAGCCATGATCAGCAACTTCGTCATGATCCCAAACGAACAGTTCCATGAAGCCTGGGATCGATTCAGAGAGCTCATTGACCGGTGTCCACATCACGATATATCCAAGCCCAACTTGGTGCAGAGTTTCTTCTGTGGGCTGACACCGGAGCTGCAGGGGCTAGTGAACGCCTCTTGCGGTGGGTCCTATTTCTCCAAGGGAGAAGATGACGTCTGGGCCATCTATGAAGGCATGGCAGAAAACTCCACAGTGATGACCCAGGCCCGAGTCTATACACAGCAGAAGCCCCCGCAAGGAGCGGGATCATTTCAGAGGATCGCCCGCATCGATGCTGGTCCCAACACAACGACGGTAGCCGCAGCCCAAGCCGAATCAGCCGCAGCCGACATGGGCATAATTAGTGAGAAGTTGGACCGCATGGAGATCCTCGAGAAGAAGCAAAACCAAGGTCTTGCTCAGATGGACTTTCTCACCAAAACCATGAGTGACCTGAAAACTCAAATCCTATGCATTCAAGAGGCACAAGCTCACTCCCAACAGCCTCCCAGGTCACGGGCTGACTCCGGCAGTAGCAGTTCCAACCAACCCTCTACCTCATACCGGCAGGTGAATCGTGTTCAGGCAGAGCCGGTTCCACTGCTACAGTACCATCCAGAGCAACCGCCATCTCAGGAGACGCAGATGGTGGTGTATCAGCCGGAGCATCCACTGGCAGTTCTTCCTCCCCCCTCTTTCGAGCAGGAACCGTTGATGGAAGTCAACAGGATTTGGTACAACCGGTACCCTCAGCCCGGGATTCGTCGGGATCACCCCGGATTCCGTTGGGGCAACGGTGGCTCCTCCTCCCAGCAGCAGAATCCTGCCCAAGGACACCAGAACAGCCAGCCACAACAGCATAACCAGCAGCCCCAGTATGCCCAACCGCAGCAATATCAGAATGGTCCTCGTCCCACCTATCAGGGACAACAGTGGAGGCAGCGCCAGCCGCCTCAGCAGTCTTATCACCAGCCTTCCCCCCAGTATCAGTAGCAACACCAGCAGCAGCAGCCCCATTTCCAGCAGGGACAGACATCTGGTTCTCAGGGTCCAGCCTATGAGAACCCAGCCCTCGATGACCTTGCCCGCTTGCTATCTGAACAACGAGCATCTTTCAGGCAAGAAATGGATGAATTCCGGCAGGAGATGCGGGATATCATCAAAGGCAAAGCCGCCATACCCGCTCAGATCGAACCTAACCCTAATAACCTAAAAAGAAAATCTGAGCAGGTAGAGTTCACAGAGGATACCTCTCCTAGTGACGATTTGAATGATATATCTTATTCTTTGAATGATGCTGATTTTGTGACCACTAGGAGCGGTAGGATGCCAGCCGGCGGCGCCTCTTCTGAGCGACAACCAGATGCTGAACCAGGAGCGCCAGAGGAGCAGAGGAGCGGTGCTGATGCCGCCCAAGATGATGTCGAAGACGGTGGTGCTGATGCCACAAATGATGGGGATCAGGACGACGGTACGGATGCCGTCGAGAGGTCAGATGCAGACGGTGGTGCTGATGCCACCATTTTGGACGTTGAACCAGAGTGCGGTGCTGATGCCGCAGAGACAGGTGCTAGTGGTGGTGCTGAGGCCACCACATCTACTTTTGTTGAGCCACCATCTGTGATGTTGCCACATTTTGTATCTAGAGACTGTGGGAACAAAAACAAAAACAAAAATATGAATAAAGGAAAGGTTTCTGTTCAAATTGCGGATCCATATGTGGTGAATGATGATTATTGTATGGATTCTCCGTCTTCGTAGGTACAGGGACCGACTCCTAGTCCTCCATCTGAGGAGGCCCCTACCATCCCCTTCCCTGAGGCACTCCGCCGAGCGAAGGGAAATAAAAAAGAAAATCAAAAAAAGAATCAGCAGGTGGAGTTCAGCAATCAGATGATAGACAGATTCCACATTCAGCTGACTCTACAAGAGGCACTTGAGCACATCCCCCTCTTCAAAAAGAACCTGAAAGAGAAAACCACAATCCGCAGGAAGAGGAGGAATCACAGAGATCAGATTCATGTGCTCACTCATTCCACTTGCTGCACCATACAGAACAAGCTGCCAGCCAAGCGACCAGACGCAGGAGCTCCCTATGTCAGATGCGAGATTCAGGAGCAGTAGTTTGATCGTACCCTATTAGACAGCGGCTCTTCAATTAACCTTCTTCCGGCAGCCTTACTCAAGCAGTTCGAGTTTGGCCCTCTTCTTCGAAGCAGAACGGTCCTTCAGTTTGCTGACAGGTCGACTAAGAGGCCGAAGGGGTTATTGAAAGACGTGGTCGTTACCATTCAGGGCCTGAAATTCCCCGTGGACTTTGTTGTGTTGGACATGGAGATCCCTGAGTCGGTAACTGATGCCCCATCATTCTCGGACGTCCATTCTTGGCCACAGCCAAGGCGGTAACCGACCATGATAGCGGGAAGGTATGCTTTCGCATAGAGGGCGAAATCGTACAAATAGAGACGATCGAGGAAACCAGAGCCAGAGAGTTAGAGTGCTCCGAGCAGTCCAGTGAAGCAGCGCAGATGACAGAGGAAGAGCTAGACATCCACCAGGTTTGTGACTTTGAGATGACTGATGATGAATCCAATTGGATAGATCCTGTGGCACCGACTCTCACCTTGCCTACAGACTCACCATATCTCATGCTCATGGCAGTCGAGAGCCGGGAGAGCACGTCCCTGGAGGAGGATACATCTGAAGCTGGCAGTATTGTGATGAGTGGTGCAGATGATTTTCATTCGTGCTCATCTTCTTCTGATCCCTCGGATTCAGACATTGACTGGGACGATTTTGATGATTACTTGCCTTGTCTGATTCCATCTGAGCAGACAATCATGACAGAGTGCGAGCCAGTACAATTTATTGATGATCTAGTCGGCCGTCCTTCGTCAGAAATTCATGCAGAGCGAGAGTTCTCCCATGCAGACCTGGTCGCATTTACACAGACATATCAGAAGCCAGATCTGCCACCTCCCAGTTGTCCAGAACGGAAACCTCTGCCGCAGTCGTTGAAGTACAGATTCCTTGCAGGAGAACCGGAAATGCACCCAGTCATTATCTCAGCAGATTTGACTGGAGAGCAAGAATCTCGTCTGATGGAGGTTCTTGAAAGAAACCGCAAGGCAATAGGATGGAATATAGCCGATCTCCATGGGCACAGCCCTAATCTTTGCTCCCACCACATTTATCTCGAGGACAACGCTAGGTCGTCGCGTGAGTTCCAACGACGGCTGAACCCGAATCTTCGAGACGTTGTCATGAAAGAAATTTCCAAGTGGTGGAGCGCCGATTTCATCTACCCCATCTCCGACTCTAAATGGGTTAGTCCACTCCATGTGGTACCCAAGAAAACGGGTATCACTACAGTTGTCAATGAGTCTGGAGAGGAGATCGCGACCAGAGTACCGACTTCTTGGAGGGTCTGTGTGGACTACAGACGATTGAATGAGACCACCAAGAAGGATCACTTCCCGCTACCCTTCATTGATCAGATTATCGAGCGGTTAGCCGGGAAGAGTCATTACTGCTTTCTTGACGGGTACTCTGGATACAATCAAGTGGCCATTGCGCCCGAAGACCAGGAGAAAACGACGTTCACCTGTCCGTTTGGGACTTATGCTTTCAGACGGATGCCCTTTGGTCTATGTAACGCTCCAGCGACATTCCAAAGGTGCATGTTGTCCATCTTTTCGGACATGGTGGGTAACTGTTTAGAGGTCTTCATGGATGATTTCTCGGTCTATGGCGACGGGTTTGATGCCTGTCTTGACTGCCTAGACCGTGTGCTTCAGCGCTGCATTCAGGTTAATCTTGTTTTATCCTGGGAGAAGAGTCACTTTATGGTGACTCAAGGGACGGTCCTCGGTCATATCGTCTCCAACAGGGGCATGGAGGTCGATCCGGCCAAGGTGGACATCATCAGGAAGCTCAATCCACCGTCCAATTTGCGTCAGTTACGGTCTTTTCTGGGGCATGTCAGGTTTTACCGACGGTTCATTCAGGACTTCAGTCGAATTGCCCGACCGCTTACTGACTTGCTCACCAAAGACACCGAGTTTATTGTTAATGATAAGTGTCTTGAATCTTTTGAGACTCTCAAGAATATGGTTGTTTCAGCTCCTGTCCTTCAGCCACCCGATTGGTCTCTCCCATTCGAGATCATGACGGATGCTTCAGATTTTGCCGTTGGGGCTGTGCTTGGACAGAGGAGGGATGGACTACCTTTTGCCATTCACTACGCCAGCCGGACTTTGGATGCCGCGCAGCGGAATTACACTGTGACTGAGAAAGAGATGCTGGCCGTAGTCTTCGCTCTTGATAAGTATAGATCTTACATTCTCGGATCTAGAGTGACCATTTACACTGATCATACCGCCATCCGGTATTTAATGGCTAAGAAGGATGCCAAAGCACGTCTCACCAGATGGATCCTTCTACTCCAGGAATTTGATATTGAGATTAAGAACAAGCCTGGAGTCAAGAATGTGGTGGCGGATCATCTCTCCAGATTGGAGAATCTTGAGGAATCTGAGCCCAGCGCACCTATCACAGAGACATTTCCAGATGAGGCGATCTTGGTTGTCACCTCGCTCCCATTGTATGCTGACATTGTGAATTATCTCGTTGCCAAAACGGTTCCACAAGGTTGGCCCAGGCAGAAACTCGAGACCTTCCTGGAGAAGGCCAAGTTTTATCATTGGGAGGACCCCGTCCTTTATCATGAAGGAGGGGACAGTATCTGGAGAAGGTGCATTCCTCAAGAAGAGCATCATAGCGTCCTCACATACTGCCACAAGCTTGAGGCAGGAGGACATCATTCTGGAAAAAGGACAGCACAGAAGGTGCTTCAATCCGGCCTATGGTGGCCTACTCTCTTCAAGGATTCCGATGAGTTCGTGAAGAGATGTACTGACTGTCAGAAAATGGGAACCTACGGACAGAGAAACATGATGCCCATGCAACCCATTCACTTTTGTGAAGTTTTTGATGCATGGGGGATTGATTCCATGGGCCCATTTCCTAAAAGTCAGGGATTCGAGCATATTTTACTCGCTGTGGATTATGTCAGCCGATGGGTTGAGGCCATCCCCGCCCGAGCTGCAGATGCTAAAACCGTTTGCAAATTTTTGAGGAAAAATATCATTTCACGGTTCGGGGTACCTAGAGTCTTGATTTCAGACGGGGGGTCTCACTTCATCAATGACAAAGTCAGGGCCCTTGCAGACGAGTTCGACATTGACCATCGAGTTGCCACTCCTTATCACCCTCAGACTAATGGTCTTGCCGAAGTATCGAATCGGGAGATAAAGACAATCTTGCAGAAAGTTGTCCGCCCAGACCGAAAGGATTGGTCACAGCTTTTGGACTCGGTCTTATGGGCTAATCGGACATCTTTCAAAAATCCATTGGGGACATCTCCCTTTCGTCTCGTCTATGGCAAGCCGTGCCATTTGCCAGTGGAGATCAAGCATAAATCTTTTTGGGCAGTCACTGAGTTGCTGTTAGATCCCGAGAGTATAGGAGACCAGAGAAGAGCTGAATTGGCAGCCCTGGAAGAACTGAGAGATACAGCCTTTTCGAACAGCCTACAGTACAAAGAGAAAGTGAAGACATGGCACGATTCGCATATCAGCCATAAACAGTTTGAGCCAGATCAGAGAGTATGGTTGTTTGATTCCAGGCTGAAATTATTCCCAGGGAAATTGCAGAGCAAGTGGAAAGGACCGTATGTGGTCAGGAAGGTACATGACAATGGCAGCATCGACATATCCAAACCATCATCTTCCTCTACCTTCCGCGTCAATGGTCAACGCCTGAAACTATATCTTGATCATGATCCACCGACCATTGACGTTGCCCCCATTCTTCTGGTATGAGATGTGTCCTTTGATTCTGATCATCTGCATCTCATACATGATAATCAATTCCATCTTCCGCTGTACAGATCCATCTGTTCATATCACTTTCATCTGTTAATTTATTTTCTTCTTTTCTTCTTCTCTTCTTTTCCTTTTCTATCTTCTTTATCTATCAAAAAGGTGCCGCCCTTGTAGACAGTTTTCCATACTTAGGACGTACTTTGTCCTAAGTATAGGGGGGTTGGCACCCCGAGTTCCTTTCATTTTCATTCGATCCTCTCTATTGTCTCCTCTTCTTGTCTATACTTAGGGATATCTTACCCTAAGTATAGGGGGAGACAATCTGAGTACGATATGTTCATTCCCACCCTTGACCCTCCCTGCTTTGTGTACAGTCTGCTATACTTAGGATTATTTGATCCTAAGTATAGGGGGACGGTCAACTTCTCATTCGTTGATTCCTTCATTATTTATTTATTATTTAGACTTGTCTATACTTAGTACGAGTTACGTCTTCTCTTTTCTCTCCGATCTATGAGGACATAGCTCAAGCTAAGTATAGGGGGTCGTATATACTATGTATATACTTTAGCCATAACTCGTACTTTCGTATTTTCTTAATAATATGGCTTATAATTCTTTAAAATTCATTTAAAATCCTTGATAAAAAAGATGTGGTTATTCCTCAAATTCTTTTTGTATTTACTGATTAATAAATCAGGTGAAAATGTTTTTTGCAAAATGTTTGAAAAATAGTTTGAAAATCTTTGTGAACATCTATTGAAAACTATTTTGAAAGTATTTTGTTACATATTTTCAACCTGTGTGAAATCGTGTGGTTTGTAAAATTTCTTTTCTTTGTGTGAAATAAAATGTTTGAAAAAAATGATTTGCAAATGGTTTGAAAATGGTTGCAAAAATGATTTGAAAAACTTATATATACTGTTTTGAGAACCTTTGCAAAATGATTTTCAAATGTGTGTAAAATGTTTGTAAAAACTATTTTGGACTATAGTTTTCAAAAATTGTGTGAAAATCTTGTGTCAATTAAGTTTGAGGAATATTTACATCACACCAAAAATCCACTCTATACGTGTACTTATAAAATTGATCACTTACCCTTGTAAATTCTTAAAATCCACTTCTTGTATATATAAGAAGCACTCCCGTGTACATATTTTCACCTAGTTTTTAGCCAAAACTTTTTGTTTGCAAAATTCCCAAAAACATTTGCAAAATTAAAATCCAAAAACACTTGAAAAATCTTTCTGAAAAAAAATTACAAAAAATGCATCTGCATATACATGCATCATCTTTTGAAAAATCCATAAAAAGTTCAAAATCTTTGAAAATTGCATCACAAAAATATTTTATGCATTGCATTGCATAGCATTCGCATTTTTCGGATTAAGTTTGATAGGTGAACAAGTCTAAGTAAAATCCGGAGATTGGAGCTTGATTGGACCTTAAAATCTACCTAATAACAGGAACCTTATAGGAACTGGGTTTGAAGTACTTCAGGTTTAGTTGACTTAATTCTTTGAGGATCACGGGACTTGGTTCAATGGATTCTTGACTGCCTAAGTAGAGTATTTCGGAGCATACGCACGATTCTTGTTGATAATGACCTAACTTGGACACCTGCACCTTTCGCATGGCTCAACTCAGTTGGAGTGGTGAGGGGATTGGATTTGCCGGTATGAGACGCACACAAGTGGAAACATTTGTCCTCCTCTAGGGAGGGAAGTGCACCCCAACCCGTCCAGTAATTAGGAAGTCTAAAGACAGGAGGTTGTGGGTTGCGATAAAGCTTCAAAAGAGGGATAGTCTACTGGCTCAAGAGGAAAAACTCCTTATGTAAATGCTGCTGTGAATAGTATTTCATGTAAAAAAATGTGTTCAGGCATGTATAAAAATAAAAGGCATGCAAGTATGTACAAAGTCAATAAGCAAGCTTGAGTTCCAAAGTCAAATATGTGAGCCTGCAGCAGGATGACTTGACTACACTGGTCTTGCATCCAAGGATAGGTAGCTACACTGGCTACCGTCCATTCTTCTCTTCACCCCCTCCTCTTGAGCTGGTTGCCACTTGAACTTAGAAGGGAATACCCCGCTCCTCGAGGATGGAGTCATTGGACTGGGGAATCATTGGGTTGTCATACTGGAGAAGTCATTTTCTTTGTCATTCTAGTTGAGGAGAGCCACCATCACTTACACTGTACAAGTCAGATTCATAGTCGTAAGAGTTTGCGTATGAGTTGAAGTATTTCTGACCTGGCTATTGAGGAGACTTGGATAGAGTTTTGGGATTCTCAAGGACTGTTGGATTTCAAACACGGTTCTCACTAAGGTTCCGCCCGCACTAAATTTCCAAAGGTCCGACTTAAGCTCCAAACTTTGATTTTGCGAAGACAAGTTTGATAATCAAATAAAATCCAAGTTCTTCTTTTTCTTTTCTTTCTTTTTGCACTTATTGCATAAGTGTTTGCTAGGGACTAGCAAAGGTAAAGTATAGGGGGATGATGAATCCACATTTCATCATCTTTATTGTATCATTTGGCATCAAAAACCCTAGCAAATGCCTGTAAATACCCTTAAATAGAGCTTCTTAGCATTCATGCATGTGCATCACAATAGTGTATAAAATACTGTAATTAAGGCCAAAATTATAGAATAAATAAAGAAAAGAAAAAGAATAAAATATTGTAAATACTTTATGACCCAAAACCCCCGAGACCTAGGCATCTCGATGAATAGGTCGACAAGGAATAAAGTATGGGGAGATAAGGTCAGAAATACAGAGAAAATACCTTTACATTCTATTCATTCTTTATTCATTTTGGGACCTATTTTTGGTTCCACTTTTTATGCATCAAATAAAGAAACTTTGTACATGAAAGTTGTAGATAATTTTATAAAGAAAAATACAAAAGTGATTTCACAGAAAAAGAATATACAGATAAAAAGTTGTGATCTGAATAAGAATCCAGAATCCCAACTTTCCAGACCCGTATCCCACAACTGACAACTCCAAATGTAGCAAACTCACCTTTAATTGTATATAGAATAAAATAATCTATTTAATGGTGGTGGTTTCGCATTTGGCGGAGCTACGGTTTGAAAGTTGAGTTTTTGACCCCTATTGTATACCTGTACTGAATAAAATATTCAATTTATTCTTTATTCATTATTTATTCATTTTTATATTTTTATAATTATGTAAATATTTCTTGTAATATATATGTGTACTAAAATCAGAATAAAATGCAAAGAAAATACAAAAATAAAAATACTTGTATAAAGGATACATAGGTATACTGCCTATACACATACATGTACAAAACACTCTTATAATTTATTAATTGTACATAATAAATCAGAAAAATAAAATAAAAATATATTTATGTGTATAAAAGTATTTTACAATTTTACAAAATAAGAAACAAAAACAATCAAATTAAAATATACAAAATAAAAATAAAAAGATACAATATGTAGGTATTATACCTACATAGGGTTAAAAAGGTAACTTATAAAAATATAACTCATAAAAATAATTAAAATTCATAATAAAATACTACAGAAAATAACAAATATTTTTTATTTTATAATCATTATTTAATTCTGCCATTTAATATTTTAAAACGAATTAATAAGAGGATTTTCCAGGGTTTTTTCTGGTTGGTCCACGTGGACCAACCAGGAGGGGTCAACAGTTGACCGCGGTCAACTGGACGCCCTACCCCCTGTAGCTTTGTCAGAGGCTCATTTTTGGGTCGTTTTCTCGATTTTTTCGAGGACGCTAGGTACCTCATCTCGTGCTAGCGCCTTCTTGACTTTTGTTCATCGATGATCGAGGAGGCTTGCCCATATCTTACATCGGATTATGGATCACTGATACGCTCCAGATCTCTTGATCTTTGGACCCCTGCGACTCAGGGTCAAACAAAATATAACGAGCCCCCCTTCTTTCCTTTCAAAATTTGAGCACCTTCGGTCCACCCCTCGCGCCTCTTTCGTGCTCCAGAGCTACCTGGAGGTGACAGCTCCGACGTGGGCTCTTCAGCCAAGGCAGCCGAGGTCGGAGGCGTCTCCACCATCTCCCGCAACTCCGACGGTTGAGGTAACCTACCCTCCGGTCTACACCATCGAGGAAGCCATTTCATCCCTTTATTTCTCGTGCATTAGCTTAGTCTGAGTCTTAGGAACGAAAGCCCTCAAGAAATTTTGAAATCCATCGTGTGATTCGCCTAATCGCCCATCCTCGCCGGAGCGCACCTCCGGCCACCCATCGTCACTTCACTTCTCGCATCGATTAGGTCCACTCAAGGTCCAGGCACTTTTCCCTGGACCTTCTAATGCTTTTTGCAGGTCCAAGCACCATCATTGAAGCCTGGAGGCGAATCTGGAGCTTCGCCGGAGCTAGCGGAGCTCTGTAGCTCCGCCGCCCTTCAGCGAGCCCCTCGGCCATCGCCGGGGCTTTTTGCCGCCACCAGTCGCTAGAGGAGGACCAGGGGACGCTCCACGTCCATTTTGAAGCCCCGACTACGCCGGAGGACGACGATCTGGAGCGACGAAGTTCGCCTCACCGGCATTCTTCGTTGTTCTTCCTCATCGACTCCCAACCGTCGGATTGAGGAGCTCTTCCAGATTGAGCAGCCGCCGTCGGATCGCGCCCCGTCTCCACCGTCCGATCATCCCCAGATGATCTAATCTCAGCCGTCCGAGCGAAGCGTCGTCGACCCGTTGGATTCACGCCACGTGTATAAGTGAAGACCGGTAGCCGTTGGATCCACGCGCCGAGGGTATTTTGCATTCCAACCCTCGCGCCTTTTGTATTTATTATTTAGTATTTAAACTTTTGTCTGTAGCGTAAAATCTTCGGTTTATTTGCACAAACACCCCCGTACTTTCTATATTTGCATCCAGGTCCTTCGCCATGTCACCTCACGTGACCTGTACACGTGAGGTGTGGGCATTTTGCGAGGATACCCTTGGTTTTTGTTGTATTTCGTTTTAGTACCAAAACTGTGATAGCACATGTTACATTTTTGGAGATTTTGCATGTAAGCCCTCTGGGGTCTTGGATATTGCATTCTAGTCCTCGCCAGGCGCGTGCAAGTCACGCACCCTGGTGGGAAAATTGCTAGCGTACCCAAGCGGTTTTTGTAATTGTGCCTTAGTGATATAAATTGAATTTTCAGTGTATATTTTTGTGGAAAATTGCATGTATGCCCCTGGATGTATGTTAAATTGCATAAATACCCCTGCCATGCCTGTGTATTGATTGGATGCTTGTTGTATTTATTTAACCTATCATTTTAAATCCAAAAAAAATTCACAAAAATAGAGTTAAGCTCCTGGATACGTGTTCTTCCATGCCATCATTTTAGTTTTTGATTTTATTTTATTTTCATATTTATTAAAAATCAAAAATAGCCCTTTTGTGTACTGTCTAGCTTAGAAAATGCCAAAAAAATATTAAAACAATTCCAAAAATTCTAAAAAATTCACCTAGTGTCTATTTTATCCTCTATTAGTGTCAGTCCAAAAATCATTAAAAATCTCAAAAGAAAAACACTAAAAATTTAAAAACACTCAAAAACTTCAAAAAAATATATAAAATCAAGAAAAACTCTAAAAAATACAAACCCAGGTTCTGTTTGTTCCTTATTTTGTTCCTTTTATTTGAAAATTATTGTGAAAAATTTTGAGTACTGGTTGCTATTTTTTTTAAACCCTATTTTATTCACAGCCAGCCCTTGTTTCACTGTTTTGAGTTATTTCAGTAATTAAAATTACCAAAAACACCTTAAAAATCCCCAAAAATCACAAAAACAGTAAAAAATCCTAAAAATACCAAAAATAATTTATTTCTGAATTTTTGGTTATTTTTGCACATTTTTATAAATATTTTACCTTGTCTTTCATTACCTTGTCTTTATTTTCCAATATTGAAAAAGAAAAAGAAAAATATAAAATATAAAATCATAAAAATCAGAAAATTAAAAATCAAAATACAAAATTAAAAATTAAATAAAAAAATTAAAAAATTAAAAATTAAAAACCCACAAAAATTTCCTTTGCTTGTTTGCTTAGTGTAGACACCTCACACACATTCACTTGAGCACATTTGCTTGAACTACCCTGCTTGCTCCTTGCGTTCGAACTCTCTACATACTTGAACCTATACATCTTTTATGTAGAGTTAAAAATAAATTTTAACTCCACATTATTTCTAATTTATTGATCTTTAGTGTGGGTTAATTGTTGATTTTAGTCCAGATTTAGAGTGGTCGACACACCGACTGAGTTCACGCTTTGTGTTGAACTTAAGACCGCCTATTTCTCGCTAAATCATTTCCTCAAAGTCTACACCTTATATTCGTTGCATCATTGTGCGGATAATTTAGCATTGTTCATGTTCACTTACCTCCTCATTTGATTTGTTTCTGCAAACCTACTCAGTTCCAATTATTGAGCTATTTTTTGTTTGAGGTACTAGTTCGCAAACTTCATTTAAAAAATATTAGAAGTTCTTCTTGCATTATAATCATCCATGATTCATCTTTTACTGTGTCATTTACATTATTAGGGTTCATTTTTTAAACACAAGCACCAAGTACAAATTCTTCTCCCATTATTCATTACTCGCGTCACAATTGCATGATTTTGAGTAATGCCATGTAACTTATAAGGCCTTTTTCCCAACATTCTTCTTGAACTTTATTTGTTGCTCTTTGTTGATTTTTTTATCTTGCTCAAGTTTGGGCGATCTTTCCTAAGGTGTTCATTCTTTTTGGATTGAAAGCATGGAGGTACATATACTTTTTCTTGTCTCTTTAACTTGAACTTTTTGCTGCTGATAAGGTTCTTGAACTTTCTAGCAAATAAAGTGGTATCTTTATCATCAAATTATTCAATGGATGAATATCTGGTTCTTGTAGTGAAGGTATTTCTGATGAATCTTTAATTGTAATACCTTTGCCTCCCTTGTAAGCCCTCTTAAGGTGCTTACAGGTCGCTAGGAGACGAAGAGACTATGAAGTCGGGGGAGATGGCTGGCCCATCTCGGGAGCAGGCACGACCCAAGAAAATGTCATGCATTGAGCACGACAGCAGTAATGCCGAGGTGCTTTTGTACTTGGGAAGCAATGAGAGTAAGAAAAATGAAGGGAAAACCGCTCTAATGGTCTGGTGGTAGAAGCAGTGGGCTCCCGCTTTAAGGACCAGGTTCAACTCCCCCACCGCCCTAGTGGGTATAAGTTGTCGTTCATGTATATGTATGGTGAAGTTCTCTACAGATGAGGAGCATGATGTGGGGTCCACCATACAGATATGGGGGAAAATTCAAATGTGGAAATATTTAATTGGATGCCCAATAATCCAGAGGAGTCTCATAAAGAACGAATGGTTAATTTTTAAGATTGTGTCAAATGTATGTTATATTATATCTCAATAGTGATAGGATTACATTAGATTGTATTTGACTATATATATAGAGAGAGAGAGGTAAGTTACCTACTTCACAAAGTAATCCGGATACATATATATATATTCAAACTTAAACTGGATACATATGTAATCTTTTAGGCTATAGATTTATTATTAGTATGTAAATTGATATTATAATCCGGTTCATGCAAATTATATATAACCAACATATGATTGCGTACCATATTTTTTCTTGTTCAACATATTATAAGTATGTTTATAAGATTAATAGGATATGCATAGAACATGGCCATATAAGTTTGTTCTTAATATATTTTTGATATAAACGCATAAAAATTGGTTATAATATCAAATTTCAGTGTCATGTTTTTGATGTTTTTAATATGCATTATGTGCAATATTTTTTTAAAAAGAATGTGATGCAATTTTGCTCAAATAATATGAAAACAAGACCATATTTCATGAAATTTGAACATGTTAACACGATGAATCACAGACTCATCAATGAGTTCAAACGAAATACAGGCATGTCTTGTAAACTATGATTGATTGACCAAAGACTTGCTAAGAGTACAATGAAAATATAGTGACGAATCCAATATTTAGCATGATGATTGTCACTTCACTTACGCACCAACCATCAAACATGTAAATGGTGGTCCTATGTGGTTGCTTATGTGTCATGTCACGAAAGATGTGTGATATAGTGTGTGCGAAAGCCATTTCTCTATCTTATTTTGCAGTTTTCTTGTTCACTTTAAGGTGAAATAATATTAGAACTCAACATCTATTAAGACCATTTTCAACTCAAACCATTTTTATATGCATTTTGTTATCTAGTTAAATATTAAATTAGATCTATTAAGTGTTGTTATCGTAACTCCAAATCGAATAGGGAGGAGAGAGAACATGAATGCCATTCATTCCAACCAAACATTCGAGCCCTAAGTTGGACTCGCTATCGAGCCCAACAACTGAGCCAAGCCTTAGCGCAAGCTCAAGCTCGGGCACGTTCAAGCCCAGCCAGGTTGGTTCGGGCTCGAGCTCGCTGAGCTTGAGCCTCTTATTGCGCCAGCTCGAGCTCAGTAAGGCTCGAGTCGAGTTAAGGCAAGTATGCATGTAGATCGAGCACTCCCTCTGCTTATATAGATTCCCCGCTCCATCGGTGTTCAGCTTTACCCGATGTGGTACTAAAGTAAAGCCATTATTGAGCCATTATTCGTGGTATAGAGACAAGCCCTTACAGAGTTATCGAGCCCCTTATCCAGCTGACCTTGACTTTGTTCGCGATCGACTCGTTAAGCTATCGAACCTAAAATTCTATTTCAGATTCGACTCAATAGCTTAATGAGTCAAGCACGCTTGAAACCCTACTTCCCAAAAACAAGCAGAAGTAGGGATGCAAACAGACGGATACGGGTACGGATATAAGTATTATCACATCCTTATCCATTTTTGAATACGAATACGGATGCGGATGCGGATATTGACGGATATTAAAAATATCTGACTATATGTAACGGCTTTGACCTTTTCAACAAAAAAAATCAAAAAGGCATTATCTTGGATTTAATAGGTTTAGTTAATATATTAAATCATCTCATTAGCATCAATAAAACCCCAAGGGTCCCCATGCCTCACGTCATTGCCTTTTTGAGAAAGAGAGAGAGAGAGAGAGTTAGAGAGGGAGAGGAAGGTTATCTTATCGGCGCCGTTCGTCGTCGCAGGAGAAGACGACGTCGAATCGGAGGAGGAAAGGAGCACGGATCCGTGACCGAAAGAAGGCGCGACGATCGCGATGAGTGGAGTTAAGCCTTGGATCGAGGTATGTATCGGCTTTAGATTTTCGATTTTCTAAACGTATGTATCGGTCTAGGTTTTTTTGTAGAAATACTGATTACGTCAAGATAGATCTCTTGTATGTATCGGCTTTGGATCATTACATATTTACACCGATTCGATTTGGAATAGATAGCCGAATGTATGTATTGACTCATGATTATGTGTGACCACAGAGAATGGATATTTGAATTTTTTTTCCTTGTGACCTCTTATATACATTTATATTAGGTATAAAGGAACACAGCACTATATTATACGATAAATCTCTTTCAGCCGTGTGCATATACGACTTTAGCAATGTATGTATCTCATGATTACTCAGGGAGAAATTATAGAATAAAGAAAATAATAGAGAATGATCATGGGACTTCAATGGCATTGGATGGATTTGGTCTCCAACGTACTGGATATTCTCACATGAATGAAGTTTTTGTTTTCACTCGATTTTGACCATACGTATGTTATTATAAGAAATTCTTTTTATCCTTGGAATTGTCCAATCTTTCATTTTCTAAACTTGGTGATTCTATTACTTAATCGTAGACCGTATAATTCACTATTTGAAATCATTAAAGTTTTCTTTCAATGTTCCATATCAGCAATAATCTTATTAGCTACTATAGGCTATGAATGGGAATGCATATTACGAGCAGTGTTCATTTCATGGTGAATGCTATCCGAAAAAAAAAACAGACAAAAAAAAAACAAAAGCAGATATAGAATACAGATAGAGAATACAGAACTGGAAGTTTTCATATTTAGGGTTAATTGATATTAGTAGATGTTAAGTTGTTCGAAAAAGATCCTTAATGCTATTATATCACTCTCAACAGAGAGGAGAAAAGAAAAGAAATTAGTGAGAACAAAGTTATTTTCACTTCACCACATAAGAGTTAAAGATTTAAGGCACAGACTCATAAGGAGTCACATGGACGACCGCAAGGGGTCGTATTTGCCGCAAGGGGCAACGCCGCAAGGGGCGTATGGTTGCAAGGAACCACTGAGGCGAAAGCTAAGTCCTCTACAGTTGTAGCTACACTGTCATGTCATGCCATGGACCGCAAGTGCCAGCGGTTAAAAACGTATAAAAGATACGTAAATGAATGTTATGCAAGAAAATGGTTTATAAAAAAAAACCATCATGAAAATGTAAAGAATGGGTTAACAAGAGAATAAACCATTACATGTTATGTGAGAATTGGTTTAAAAAAAAAGTTAAACCATCAAAGTCATGGGGGCTAATATGTAAAAGTGGTTTATATATTTTGTAGGCCTGTAAATTACTTGGTATTTTATGAGATATGTCCACAAGTAGAAATAAATGTTTGTCATGCCTACTTATGCAATTTACCTACTTTACATGTATACCCATGTTCATGAAAGAAACCAAACCAAACATGATAGGGATCGAACTTAGACATGCATGGGAATTATCTAGGCATGAAACGTTGTGTATGCATGAAAATTCAAGTATATAATTTTTAACGGGATAAGAACTGTTAGAACACCCATGCATGGACCCCGATGTATACTGGGCATTAGGCTCATGCAAATTATGTTTGTTAATTTCATGTGAAGAGCAAGGTTGATTGCATTTTCTGGATCGTGCTACGGGCTCATTGAGATTTCCTGGTCGTGGTACGACTTATCTTTGAAGATCTAGTGGATATATGTATGCCCACAGGAACTATAGAATAGTTTTTTTATTTTTTTCCAGTTTAGAGTTGTAATAATGGAACTCTAGTTTGAGTAGACATTTTATGGAATGATAATTATTCTCTGCTCATTATGTCCCATTTGTTATTGTGGGTAACGGTTCGGTCGTGCGATCAACTGTCGCTCGCTTCCGCCGATGGTCGATGCGACCCGTTCCGTTACAAATGGTATCAGAGCTAGAGTTCCTCTGGGCATAAGATATTCACGATTCTTAGCGATCTAAGATTTATAGATAGAGAGATTTAGTATCACAACTCATTGACCTTGTCAATTTTTGAATCAGATGGCTCCTCGACGTGCTATTGAAGCCATTGCAGACCGTGACTCATCGACGAGCCAAGAGGTCGTCATGGGTATGCAGAGGCAGATGCTGGAGTTAATGACACTAATGACCCAGCAACAGAAGAGTCAGACGTCCAACTCAGGTGGACTGACTCTAAAGACCTTCATCCAGCACGATCCGCCCACTTTCAAGGGTGAGCATGAGCCGGAAAAAGCCGAACGTTGGCTAAGAGAAGATGGAGCTGACTTTTGAGGCAACGGATTGTCCAGAGGAAAAGAAAGTGATCTTCGGGACATTTCGTCTGTGGGACAATGCAAAGGAGTGGTGGGCTTCATGCAAGGGAATCCATTTTTCGGAGACTCCAGTCATTAAGTGGGATGACTTTGTTGAGCGCTTCACTGAGCGTTACATCCCTGAGCATGCTAAGGATGCTAAGCGTCAAGAGTTTATAAATCTTCGACAGGGAGATATGACAGTCGAAGAATATGCAGCAAAATTTCAAGAATTGGAGAAGTATGGCAAGGGTATCTGCTCCAATGAAAAGCAACGAGCTAGAAAGTTTGTTGAAGGCTTGAATGCAGGACTGAGCATGAAAGTGCTGACTAGAGGTCCCACGACCTTATCTGAGGCGGTTGCAGCAGCAGTGGAGATCGATGCAGCATACCGGAGGATACAACAAGTAAATCCTCGAAAGCGCCCTCACAAGCCGAACTTCAATGACAAGAGGCGTCACACTGCAACGAATGCTAAGAAGACAAAGACTGATGATGCACCAGCAAACAGGAAGTACACATTTGAAAGTGTGCCCGCATTGTGGTAGGAGGCATCCAGGAGAATGCTACATGCTAACCACTACTTGCTTTAATTGCGGAGAAAAAGGTCACTTCAGGAAAGATTGCAAGAAAGATGTCAAGGATCAGAAGAAGCCATTCGAGCAGAAAAAGAAGGTAGCAGGAAGAGACTTTGCTATCACTCCTGAGGATGCAGAAGGTGCCAACGCGACAGTGGAAGGTACTCTATTAATTGAAAACCATTTATGTCATGTTCTTTTTTATTCTGGTGCCACGCATTCCTTTATCTCGAATGCTTTTGCGAAAAAGTTAAGTTTAGAAGCTGTTGAGCTTCCTTATACACTTACAGTTTCGTCACCAATGGGTGATATTATTGCAATGGGTATGTATTTAAAGGACGTACCTGTTTTGGTAAAAGAAGACACCCTCACTGCCAATTTGATATTATTACCCATCACAACCTATGATGCCATCTTGGGAATGGATTGGTTATGGGAGCATTACGCAGCGGTCTATTGTCGAGAAAAGAAGGTGGTCCTGAGTAGACCAAACCATGAGGAGATACTTATTCGGGGCACATGTAAGAGTGGGAGGTTGGTTATCTCATCATTGCAAGCAAGCCAACTACTAGCAGAAGGTTGCATCACATTCCTTGCTAGTATAATTAACACTGAATCATCACATGCACGTCTTGAAGATTTAGATGTGGTCAGAGAGTTTGCCGATGTCTTTCCAGACGATCTTCCTGGACTACCTCCTCATAGAGAGGTGGATTTCTCAATTGATGTGATCCCAGGAACGGCACCGATTTCCAAAGCTCCGTACAGAATGGCACCTGCAGAACTTGAGGAGCTAAAGAAGCAGTTGCAAGAACAACTGGATAAGGGATTTTTGCGTCCCAGTGTTTCCCCATGGGGAGCACATGTTCTTTTTGTGAAAAAGAAAGATGGGTCTCTTAGACTGCATTGATTATCGAGGTCTAAACAAAGTGACCGTGAAGAATAGATACCCGTTACCTCGCATTGATGACTTATTCGATCAGTTGCAGGGAGCAACAGTTTTCTCAAAAATCGATCTGCGTACGGGTTATCATCAACTCCGAATAAGAGAGGAGGATATATCAAAAACAGCATTCAGGACAAGGTATGGTCATTATGAATTCTTGGTCATGTCATTTGGTCTTACTAATGCTCCTGCAGCTTTTATGGAGCTAATGAATAGGGTATTCCGAGAATACCTTGATAAGTTTGTCATCGTGTTTGTGGATGACATACTGATATATTCATCTGATCCGGAGCAGCATCGAGTACATTTACAGATTGTATTCGAAACTCTGAGGCAACACCAGCTTTATGCAAAATTCTCAAAATGTGATTTCTGGCTAAATAAAGTGGCATTCCTTGGTCATGTGGTATCTAAAGACGGCATTGAGGTAGATCCAACCAAAGTAGAAGCTGTGATGAATTGGAGGCAACCCAAGAATGTTTCTGAGATCCGTAGTTTTCTTGGCTTGGCTGGTTATTATCGACGATTTATTCAGAATTTCTCAAGGATCTCTCTACCATTAACGAAGCTCACCCGAAAGGATGTGAAGTTTGTATGGTCCGAGAAGTGCGAGCAGAGTTTTCAAGAATTGAAGCAGAGATTGACTACAGCTCCAGTTATGGCCTTACCATCAGGCAGTGGAGGCTTCGTGGTGTATACTGACGCATCAGGCACGGGACTCGGATGTGTCCTCATGCAAAATGAGAAAGTCATTGCTTATTCCTCACGGCAGCTAAAACCTCAAGAGAGGAATTACCCAACTCATGATTTAGAGTTAGCAGCGGTAGTCTTTGCTCTTAAAATTTGGCGGCACTACCTTTACGGTGAACAATTTGAGGTGCTCAGTGATCATAAGAGCCTCAAATATATTTTCTCTCAGAAGGAACTTAATTTGAGGCAACGACGTTGGCTAGAGTTCCTAAAAGATTATGACTTCGCCATCAATTACCATCCGGGGAAAGCAAATGTCGTAGCAGATGCATTAAGTAGAAAATGGGAAGGTAAACTGGCTAGTTTAAAACTTCAGTGGAAGATGATGAAGGATTTTGAAGATTGGAAGCCTTTCTTGAGCGAATCGAAAAAGATATCTTTTGCAGCACTCAAGATTCAACCAGAGATAATTGGAAAGATCTTGACTGCACAAAAAGTAGATGCTGATCTTCCTAAATTTATAGAAGCATCTAAAAAGGAAGGTCCTGATTTCACCATCGGAACAGATGGAGCCATAAGGTACCGCAATAGGTTATGGATTCCAAGTGATATTGAGTTGAGGCAGGAGATTCTGGATGAAGCACACAAATCGATGTACACTATTCACCCAGGCACAACGAAAATGTACAAGGATCTGCAACGGAACTTTTGGTGGCCAAAGATGAAGAACGACATCGCTGAATTTGTTGCTAGATGCTTGGTATGTCAGCAGATCAAGATTGAACATCAGCGGCCTGCAGGACCTGTTCAACCCTTGGAGATACCTTAAACCTGAATGGAAGTGGGAGCACATAACGATGGACTTTGTCACCGGTCTACCCAAGACCAGAAAACATCGTTATGACACCATATGGGTGATTGTTGATCGATTAACCAAATCGGCACACTTCCTACCTATCCGCTTGGATCAGTCGACAGATAGTCTAGCTGAATTATATGTGAATGAAATCGTCAGCCTTCATGGTGTTCCTGCATCAATTGTATCTGATCGGGATACACGATTTACCTCTCATTTATGGAAGAGTTTTCAAGATGCTATGGGCACTCAATTGAAGTTTAGTACTTCATTTCATCCGCAGACTGATGGTCAGTCAGAAAGGACCATCCAGACACTAGAAGATATGTTGAGAGCATGTGCTCTAGATTTTGTGGGCAGTTGGGATAGACACCTTCCATTAGTGGGGTTTGCATACAATAATAGTTATCATTCGAGCATCAAGATGGCACCCTATGAAGCATTGTATGGGAGACCTTGCAGATCACCTTCATGCTGGAGTGATGTTGGCGAGAAGCACATCTTAGGACCGGAACTTGTTCAGACAAGTAAGCAGGGTGTTGATCTAATCAGAAAAAGATTATTGGCAGCACAAAGCAGACAAAAATCTTATTCCGATCGTCATAGAAGAGAGCTGAGTTTCGCGGTTGGGGAACATGTGTTCTTAAAGATCTCTCCAACCAAGGGCGTCTTACGATTTGGCAAAAGGGGGAAGCTCACTCCCAGATACATAGGACCTTTTGAGATTCTGCAGCGGGTTGGAGAAGTGGCATATCGTATTGCATTACCACCGCAGTACTTGAAACTTCACGATGTATTCCATGTGTCTATGCTGAGGAAGTACACTCCTGATCCTTCACATGTGATTGAGCATGAGATCATTGATATTCAGCCAAACATGACATTTGAAGAGAAACCTATACGAATCGTGGATCGCAGAGATCATCAATTGCGTCGGCGCTTAGTTCCTATGGTCAAGGTCCTTTGGCAACACCACCAAAAGGAGGAGGCTACTTGGGAGCTGGAAAGTGAAATGCAGGAGAAATACCCGCAACTTTTCGGTATGTCCCTCTACTAAGAAATTTCGAGGACGAAATTTTTTTTAAGGGTGGTAGTTTGTAACGGCTTTGACCTTTTCAACAAAAAAAATCAAAAAGGCATTATCTTGGATTTAATAGGTTTAGTTAATATATTAAATCATCTCATTAGCATCAATAAAACCCCAAGGGTCCCCATGCCTCACGTCATTGCCTTTTTGAGAAAGAGAGAGAGAGAGAGTTAGAGAGGGAGAGGAAGGTTATCTTATCGGCGCCGTTCGTCGTCGCAGGAGAAGACGACGTCGAATCGGAGGAGGAAAGGAGCACGGATCCGTGACTGAAAGAAGGCGCGACGATCGCGACGAGTGGAGTTAAGCCTTGGATCGAGGTATGTATCGGCTTTAGATTTTCGATTTTCTAAACGTATGTATCGGTCTAGGTTTTTTGTAGAAATACTGATTACGTCAAGATAGATCTCTTGTATGTATCGGCTTTGGATCATTACATATTTACACCGATTCGATTTGGAATAGATAGCCGAATGTATGTATTGACTCATGATTATGTGTGACCACAGAGAATGGATATTTGAATTTTTTTTCCTTGTGACCTCTTATATACATTTATATTAGGTATAAAGGAACACAGCACTATATTATACGATAAATCTCTTTCAGCCGTGTGCATATACGACTTTAGCAATGTATGTATCTCATGATTACTCAGGGAGAAATTATAGAATAAAGAAAATAATAGAGAATGATCATGGGACTTCAATGGCATTGGATGGATTTGGTCTCCAACGTACTGGATATTCTCACATGAATGAAGTTTTTGTTTTCACTCGATTTTGACCATACGTATGTTATTATAAGAAATTCTTTTTATCCTTGGAATTGTCCAATCTTTCATTTTCTAAACTTGGTGATTCTATTACTTAATCGTAGACCGTATAATTCACTATTTGAAATCATTAAAGTTTTCTTTCAATGTTCCATATCAGCAATAATCTTATTAGCTACTATAGGCTATGAATGGGAATGCATATTACGAGCAGTGTTCATTTCATGGTGAATGCTATCCGAAAAAAACAGACAAAAAAACAAAAGCAGATATAGAATACAGATAGAGAATACAGAACTGGGAAGTTTTCATATTTAGGGTTAATTGATATTAGTAGATGATAAGTTGTTCGAAAAAGATCCTTAATGCTATTATATCACTCTCAACAGAGAGGAGAAAAAGAAAAGAAATTAGTGAGAACAAAGTTATTTCACTTCACCACATAAGAGTTAAAGATATAAGGCACAGACTCATAAGGAGTCACATGGACGACCGCAAGGGGTCGTATTTGCCGCAAGGGGCAACGCCGCAAGGGGCGTATGGTTGCAAGGAACCACTGAGGCGAAAGCTAAGTCCTCTACAGTTGTAGCTACACTGTCATGTCATGCCATGGACCGCAAGTGCCAGCGGTTAAAAACGTATAAAAGATACGTAAATGAATGTTATGCAAGAAAATGGTTTATAAAGAAAAACCATCATGAAAATGTAAAGAATGGGTTAACAAGAGAATAAACCATTACATGTTATGTGAGAATTGGTTTAAAAAAAAGTTAAACCATCAAAGTCATGGGGGCTAATATGTAAAAGTGGTTTATATATTTTGTAGGCCTGTAAATTACTTGGTATTTTATGAGATATGTCCACAAGTAGAAATAAATGTTTGTCATGCCTACTTATGCAATTTACCTACTTTACATGTATACCCATGTTCATGAAAGAAACCAAACCAAACATGATAGGGATCGAACTTAGACATGCATGGGAATTATCTAGGCACGAAACGTTGTGTATGCATGAAAATTCAAGTATATAATTTTTAACGGGATAAGAACCGTTAGAATACCCATGCATGGACCCCGATGTATACTGGGCATTAGGCTCATGCAAATTATGTTTGTTAATTTCAGGTGAAGAGCAAGGTTGATTGCATTTTCTGGATCGTGCTACGGGCTCATTGAGATTTCTGTCGTGGTACGACTTATCTTTGAAGATCTAGTGGATATATGTATGCCCACAGGAACTATAGAATAGTTTTTTTATTTTTTTCCAGTTTAGAGTTGTAATAATGAAACTCTAGTTTGAGTAGACATTTTATGGAATGATAATTATTCTCTGCTCATTATGTCCCATTTGTTATTGTGGGTAACGGTTCGGTCGTGCGATCAACTGTCGCTCGCTTCCGCCGATGGTCGATGCGACCCGTTCCGTTACACTATATCCTTAAAAAATAGATACAGATGTAAATCGGATACTGATCGCATACGAGTAATGTTTGAAATACTCTATAGAATCGACTTAAATTTATACGAATTGAATAAAAACACATGATATAAATTTACTAAATGTGTTTTGTATCATAAAAAATGATACAAATATGGTAACAGAATGTATAGGATTATGTTATGTAGGGTTAAAAATAAATTTATGACTATATTTATATACAGAAATGGATATACAGATACAGATATGGATGTTTGCAGATATCAAAACGATATCCGTATCCGTATTCATTTAAAAACAGATACGGATGTCAAAATCTTTATAAAACAGATACTATAAACGGATTAGATACGGATATATCCGTAATCGTTTGCATCCTTAGGAAGCCGCGCCCTTCGTGTAATTCCCATCCCACCCACAACTCCCACCGATTCAAAATCTCCCACCGCTGGAAGCGGCGCCATTCCCAGTTCCCACCCACTGCTCAATCCTCCTCTCACGCACCCAGATCTCCTCCGACCTCCACCTCCTTAACCCCCATGGCCAATACGACCCTCACCCTAATCGTGGAGAAGGGCCCCAAGAAGGGCGAGACCATCCAGTGCTCTCCAGGGCGCCGCATCCGCATCGGCAGGGTCGTGAAGGGCAACACCTTCGCCATCAAGGACTCCGGCATCTCCGAGAGGCACGTCATCTTCGAGACGCACGGAGACCGCTGGGCCGTCACGGACCTCGACACCTCCAACGGCACCTTCCTCAACGACCGCCAGATCGATCCCCTCGCGCCCTCCGTGCTCTCCGACGGCGACGTCATCAAGGTCGGGTTCGAGACCTCCATCTCCGTTAGGATCTCCGGGACGCAAACGGACGCGACGGAATCAAAGGCGGCGGAGGAAGGAGGTAGAAGGAGGGGGAGGTCGAAGAAGGGCGGTGAAGCTGCTGCTGAGCAGAGTGGGAAGGAGGTGAAGAAGGAAGAGTTGCCTGTTAGGAGGACGCGAGGGGCCGCGCGAAGGGCATTGGCAGAGGTCGAGAAGGAATCGGTTGTTACTGATCAGGTCGAGACCGCGAAGAACGATGTCGGCGTGCTGCAAGCGGGTGCGAGGAGGAGACAGGGAGCTTCGAGGAAGTATGCTTCCGGTTCCGTTCCGGAGGAGGAGAAACCATCCTTGTGTGATGAGCAGGAAAAGGGTGTTGATGTTGAGGATGATTGTGGAGAAGTGAGGAATGGGGATTTGCAGGATGTGGATGGGGAATGTGCTTTGGGAGACAAGGTTCCTGCTGGTGAATGTTCAAAGGTTGAATCTTTGAAGGATGGAGTGTTGGATGGGGATGGGGTGGCAGATGAGGGGAAGATTGACATGGAGAACATGACATTGGGGCAGTGGCTGGATCGATTGGAGATATGTTTGCCGATGATGGTGAACGACGCGGCGGAGGAAATAATCGCGGAGATCAGGGAGAAGGGTGATCAGTACAAGAAGCTTCTTTTGAAGGCATCTGATGATGTTTAGATGCTTCACCGAGAGATGGGAATTGTGGTAACTTCATTACTACTGTGTTTCTACTGCCTACTGTTTAGTCACGAAGCATTTGTATACATTTCATATCTTTTGATAATGTCTATGCATGGCTCAAATTTCATTCGTATGCAACACTCAACCTGTCCATTGTAGGCCGATTATTCGGTATATTTAGACCATATGCTTATCTTATAACATGACACAAAAAGTTAAATTTCATGCGTCCCAAATTGTTTTGTTGGAGTTGTTGTCCTAGTAATATGCGGTTCTCCCTTTGGTTTTGTTTTTCAAGAAACAAGGTTCTTCATCTTTGCCCCTTCTAAGAAATTCACAAAATGAAGGCTAAAGAGAACCTGATTATCATTCTGATCAGCTATCCATGTTGTACCAGAACAGACAATGTTGAGTATATAGTCATTCCTGAAATATATTTGGTATTTTTTGTCTTGAGCACCATCAGAATTTGAATTCAGTGTTGCTTCGTCAATTGTCGTATACCTAAAGTAAAGTCCGCAACATCAGCTTCGTTCCGTTCCGAGTTTTGAGATTTAATTGTGAACTTGAAGAACATCTATGTTGTGATCATTCTCCTTTTTTTCTATCTTCCATTACTTACCCTTTATTTGATCAGGGAAAATACAACCTTAGCTGTCTGTGTACACTAGAGCACTCACTCATGTGGTTTTTCTATTTCATTGAAAAGGGTTTTCCATGTTAAATCACCATGTTACATGGTTTGTTTTTCATATTTTCCTCAATAAAGCAAATCCAATCAAAGATTGGTTGTTTTGTGAAAATTAGCTTGTCCATCTACATGTTTGGAGAGAGCTTTGAGATAAATAGAGTGGTTACTGATGAAAAACGTGAAAGCTAAATAATTACAGCTGAACCAATTGTTATTTCCCTGCAACAACTCTCTCAATTACTTCTGCAGGAATTTGCAGTTACTCACTTATTATAATGTTCTTGATATAAGAATAAAAGATCAAAAGAAAATTACAAATCCTTTACAAGTATTCAGTGTGCATGCTACAGGGACATCTAGTAAGCTGTCGATTCCAATTTCAGTATTCGTGAGATCGTGAAAATATCGAAGAGCAGCTCTCCCCCATCACTGATAAATTTGATGATGATTCTTTCTGAAAGCATTTTGATGCTCATTAGTCCATGGGGGATCGATGCCCATGTCTCTTTGCGATACCCCCAAAAACCTCTACTAGAAGCAGGACAAACAAGCTTCCGCATGTACTCTGGACACCCTCTTTTGATGTTTTGATCAACATATTGTAATTTTTTTAGTGCTAACTTTTTATTTGATATGCTTAAGAATACTTAGTTTTTTTGCTGGAAAAAATCAAAACAGACAAAAATAAAAGGTGTTCTATAGAAATTGATGGGAGACGGGCAACAAACTGCGCCGCCAATCCCTTTTGGATGGCAAATCCAGTTCTTCGGAATACAATATTCATAGATTTAGGACTCATAACATTGCTATGCATGATTTTTTGGACCCTCAAATTGATTGCAACGTCCAACCCACAAGTGCCGAAGTTTGGGCTGGTAACAAATATGTTCTAGCCTTTCACAATACATCAAGCAAGATATTCCAGAGATTCAAGAGTAGGCAATTTCCACAGTTCATCGTAATCACAGTCACGGATAAGGAGACTTTCAAGGGGATGGAAAACATGAAAGATCAATCATCTTTTCAAATTAGCACACTTGAAAAACTCAAGCTCTTCAAGACCTGGATTATCACCATCTTTGAAACTATACAATTCATCCCATTTGATTGTTGCCTTGTACGGCCCAAGGATGGGTTTATGTAGGCCCTTTGGCACATGCAAGTTATCCAACTTATCAACCCCTCTTACATGCATATTCTGCACATTTGTCAGCGAGGGGATGGCATTAACCCCTAACAGTTCAGTATTTCTAATGTTTCTAAGCAAGGGAAAGCAGGAAGTTCAACTACTCTGTTACAGTTCATTTTTATTACTTGCAAAAATGGCAAGATAGGTAATTCAGCAACACTGCCACAAGTTTCCATCTTCAATGTCTTGAGGCAACTAATTGAAGGTACTCCCATCAAATGTGAGCAGCTCAATAATTCAAGTAACTTGAGTTTGGGGAAGGCCTTTGCATCGTCAAACCATTCCTTCCATTCATACATTTCATTGAAGGCTAGGGTTTCTAGAGAAGAAAGCATACCAAATTCACTATTTATCTGACTTACTCCCACCGAGTGGATTGAAAGATTCTTTAATGATGGCAAATCTACACAGTGAAGGAAGAACGTCACAGTTCTTGCAATTATCTAGCTTTATAAACTTCTAACTTTTTAAAAGATCAATCTCCCAGCCATTCTGGAAACTTCTTTCCACCATAAAATTGCATATACAAGTTTTCAAGATTGGTGTGTGACTTGAGGTTGTCAAAAACCTGTTTCATTTGCTCCTCGATGAGAGTATCGTTTGTGCCAGAGTCCATGCTGCATGCTTCTTCATTAGCATCATTGTGTTTATGATAATAACTTGAAGATTGGTCATTAGATCCATTCCAATCAGAAGACCAACACAAGTCCCTAATTCCTAGTCCTAATACAATCGCGAGAACCCAAACGGGAAATGCAGGAAATGTTAAAGCAATTAAGTTACAATTAATTACAAGAATAAAATAAAGATAAAATGCTTAATAAAATCCTCAGACTCTGCACTCTCTCAAGACTCAGCTCGATCTTAATTTTATGCATATTTGCAACAGGTTGGTCTCAGAATCTCTTGCCTCCGATCTCCTCGAGATGCAGCAACTTTTGAGAAAGCTGCTCCAAGTGCGCCTTGTCCCTCACATAAAAACAAGATGGATGTTAAAGAGAGAATACACAAATAAAACACAAACAAAGTGAAAAGAATGTTGAAGAATAAAAAGAGAAATAAATACAAGAAACTCAGGGGTCAGGCTACCTGAAAAGAGGAAAACCTAAACACTACATTTTCTAAGAAATTATCCTAAGCAGTGCCTCCCTGACAACGATGCCATTTGACAAGCCATAAAATTCCCTATTTAATTTGTGATAATTACGTTGTAGTCAGGCAGATAACGAGTTATCAAATACCATGCTTAAAATATCAATTAATTAATTGAAATACGATAATTTATTTTACTTGGACAAGCCCAAGGTCGATCACATGGAGCAGCAAATGCTTAAGATTAATTTTCGTATCATTATGCGCATAGGGTTTCCAAGAATATATTTTTATTTTATATGCAATAAATGTGGTGTTGTGCAAATGCGACCAAGGTTAAGGATGATATCCTAAATTTTCAATCAAATCAATTTCAAAAATTGTGAAACTAGCCAAAATATAAAATGATGCAAATCTTAGCTACTATAAATTTTTGAGATTTTTTTGAATCGAAATGAATTTTAAATAAATTATTAAATACAAGAATGGTGATCATGGGTAACTTCATTTGAATAAATAACAAACACTGATTATTTCCAGAATTAAAATTGTCCCAATTATCTCTTATTAAGAGGGATCTAGAATAACTTTAAAATCCTAAATATACTAAGTGATGATGTAATTAAAAATCAATTACATGTTCCATTAAATGATTTATTTGGATTACAATATGCATGCAAATGAAATGATTTTTAAGCACAATGCATAGAACAATTAAATATATCCAAGATGATTTTTTAGAAATTAATAAAATAAAATATGATTTATTATGAATTAGCAAGCATATAATAGGTAAATTATGTAAATGATCACCAGAATAATTTTAGTAAATCCACGCTAGCTCATAAAAATTCCATTAAATGTTCACAAGAAAGAGAATTGATTGTATGACATAATAGAGTTTTTAGAATTGAAAAATGAAGATGAATGATGGTTCAAAATAATACTCCAATATAGGGGTATTATTGCAATTACTGAAATAAATTATAAACAAATGCATACAGGGCCTGAAGTGAATACCTGCTAGGGTATTTTATGTAGATTTTCCAGGAATGAAGACTCGTGTGTCAATGTGTAGGAGATGCAGGGGTATGGGACGCAAATAACCCCCGCCCCACGTTGCTGGCGCATGTGCTTGGAGGCTCGGGTGGAGGCTTGGATTCGTGCCTCCACGTGGAGTCTCAGGTGTTTCGGCTCACCCGAGGCATGTGGTTTGGACCGAGCTCTGGAGCTAACGTGGGGGGGGGGGGGGCTCTTGGTCGTCCGACGGAAGAGGAAAGGGGGCTATGAACGGCAACTGTAGCTGTCCCTTCCCCCTCTCTTCTTGATTACAGAACGACGCACGACCAGCACCAATGGAAAGGAGGTGGAGAATACGAGGTCTCGGTTTGCTCCGACGAGGCTCGAAGGTGGAGAGGTGCTCTGACGACGGTGATTCGCACCCCTGTCGATGGCGTATGACTGGCAATGTGATGCGATGACCCCTCAGATCAGTCGACACACGACCAACCCAAGGGGAAGCACGATAGCTCTAAGCTCCAGGCGAAGGATCTCCAACACCTTTCGATCGACAAACGACCAAGTAGAAGATTTGACTGCAGGGCTTCAAGGTGTGGTTGGATTGGTTTTAAAGGAAGCACCAAAGAATGATCAATGAAGGTGTGCGATCTTTGTGTATTTGATGACAGAAGCGCTCTGTGTCTGTACCTGCAAGAGAGAAGCTCGAAGTACCCGAACTTCGGCTTGATCGTGACGACACACGAGTTGAAAGGGGACTATTGGTGGAGATGTCCGAGATGTTCCGTTCTGATTGCTCGAAAGTGGTGGAAACCCCGTATGACCTGCAGTGGATTGAATTAGGGAAGTCTCTCGAGATCCGAGCTCGAAGGTCTGATCAATAGGGAGAATGGTGAACGATCAGCTCTGATATGTGCGAAGAGAAGGAGTTGCTCCGATCTGGGAGGATGAGAAATGACAGGATTGCGGAAGAGACATTGTAACATTCCTGGCTTAAGTCATCGGTCTATCGACGAAAATTGGCTCTGACAACTTAATGGATTCGGATCCAAATAGATATGTTGACAACCACACAAAATGCTTAAGTTCAAGTTGTCAAGTAGTAATCTCCGCCACTTATAACTCGTTATCACACTTTGTAAGTTTTTAGATGTGGGGCTATCTTTGGAGGTATAGGTGTTACAACCCCTCTCACTTATATTCACAACGTCCTCGTTGTGACATGGCCCATCACTTATTCTTAGTGAGGGTGGTGGATGCACTCTCCAGGTAGCTATTTCATCATATCTCTTTGTAAGGGTGGCTCCATCTCTCGTGTAGCCATTTCCATTATCATAGGGAAATTAGCTCTGATACCATTTGTAACTTCCTGGGCTTAAGTCATCGGTCCGTTATCGAGGAAAACTAGCTCTGACAACTTGTTGGATTCCGATACAAATGGATCCATTGACAACCACCTAAAATGCTTAAGCTCAAGTTGTCAAGTAGTAATCCCCACCACTTATAACTCACTCTCACAGTTTGTGAGCTTTTAGATATGAGAATATTATCTTTGAAGGTATAAGTGTTACAGGTAGAGGTGAATGAAGGAGAAACGAAGATGAATATGGTATCTCGATTTGGATTGCAAAACAAAAGATGAAGAAGAGTGAAAGAGTAACAAAGAAATGGAAAACAAATAGAACAAAACAATGAAGTGGGAATATGAATTTCACCTGATGCTGAGAAGGATGGACAAATGTGCCTGGGGATGGTCGGAACACGAGTGTCGGATTGGGTCCTCGCTCACGACCTCGACAAGGTTGTGCTCCAGCCGTGGTTGAGTAGCTGCAGAAAGCACGGAAACTCATGGATCTCGCATGAGAAGATGTCATCGCTCGAGTCTTCGTACCTAACGATGTTATAGAAGGGTGAAGACGAGCTCTCTCTCTCTATCTTTATCTCTATCTCTCTAGCTCACTAGAATGGTAGATGATCTGGGATTGACTGCGGAGATTGGGTTTTATCGAGGGGTTTAGGGTTCGTGTTACTTGCAAAAGGAATTAGGAGTGGGTCGACAGAGAGAACGAGGGAGAGGTGGAGGAGATGGGCGTGGGCGGACGGTCGTTGGCTGGTGGTGGTGGAACAGCGAAGGCGTAGGCGTTAAGAGTTTGATCGAGAGAGACGGAGCAGAGGCAGGAGACGAGCCTCGGCCATTTAAACTGTCAAGATCGAACGACTGAGAGAGAAAAGAGAGAAAAATAAGAAGATTGTTGAATCCAGATTGATCCAACGGCTGGAAAAAGAGGTGCTTTAAGTGAGGTGGGAATGAGAGGAGGGGCACGTAGCGGGTAGTGGGTATGCCACGTGTCAGTATTAGAAAAATCAGAATATAAAAATAAAGAAAATTTGAAGTAAATTAGAGAGAGACCTCAACTCAAAAAAAATCTTCATGAAAGTTTCTCATCTTGATGAGATCTACAATTTTTTTGAGGAGACCAAGATAAATTAAATCATTTGTGCAAAGTAGATTTTTTTACGGTATTATATGCATATAAAATACAGTATTTTTATTTTTGTAATGTTTTGTGATTTTTTATTAAGATAAAATTTAAAATAAAATCAATTAATAAAATGGATGCATCTACAGTTAATTTAATTTTTATATTTTTAATATATCAAGAAAATAAAGAAACAAAATAAATGGGGTTTATGTATATAGACTCAAAATAACTCCTTTTTTATTTTCTTAGTGTTTTGAAATTGGATTTTTATATACTTTATTAAAACACAAATCTAGAAAATAAATGAAAAAGAAATAAACTAAAGAGTTAATTATGTATATAAAATGGCAGGTCAAAGTTGGTAAATATGTACAATATACAATTTGATCCCAAAACTCAAATTTCACATATGAAATCCGATTCTTTTGAAATTAGTCTTGAATTGTAGATATTTGAATGTATATTAATTTAAAAATATTGTGTGGGTTATAGGAGATATTGAATTGTAAATATTTGAATGTATATTAATTTGAATATATGTGAGAGATATTTATTTTACGGATTTTTATCTCAGAATTAGACTTTGGTTTTAATTCACATGTATACAAGTTTAGCATTTTCATATTATTTTTCTTTATTAAAGTTAGTAATATGTAGACAATGGAGTGGATTTTATTTACATTTGAGTTAATATAAAGTAACTAAAAATAGGTAAAGTTAGATTACTATACAAGTGAATATATACAAAATCAAGATAGGGCTCTCATTAGGAATTTAATATACAATAATTAGCCTTAATTATTCATACATTATGGATTGATTATTTCATTATTTTAAGGGGTTTATTGATTGTATTGTCTTGAGAATTGAGATAAGATCAAAGAATAAGGTAGATGAATTGTGGATTCATTAGTGACCAAAGACACAGACATGATCAAAAGATCAGGTTTGCATTGATGTGAGCCTTGACAGGGATAACATCGTCAAGATCGTGGCTCTGATGTCATACGTAGAATATTTTTCAGGTAAGATTTTTGGGGGCTCTTAGGACTCACTCAATTCTTGTTCTTGTGTCTTCCACCATGAGAAGAACACCCATATATAGGGCTTTCCAGTGACATGTATGCCTCCAATAACTGCCCAAAGATTTTGTAACATCTTTGAAATTATAATAGATGTTTTGGTATTGAAATCTGTTTATTCATGACCATTATCTTTGTATTCTTGACCATTGAAGGTCATCACTCTTGTAACAACCCAACAAAAGTTGGCTCACGAGCCTCTTAACCAGTCGTTTTTTGTATTAGGTTGATTTTGTATTCTTTGTATGTGAACTTTCTTCGAAGAAGCAATTGAACACATTAATAATCTCATTAATAATAATAACATTTAGAGATGGGAGAGAAGGAATCCTAGCATCATGAGTATGCATGACAAGAGATGGATACGGTGGCTTGTGTTGCTTGTACATGAAGGAGGCGTTGCAAGCTATAGGGCCACGCTATTCGTTCAGAAAGATTGTGTTGCTTGTGTGTGAAGGAGACACTACAGGAAAATAGGTCATTCGAGACGCAATTTTGCGACAGGTGCGCACAATCATCGCTAATGGTTCTATATTGGCGATGGTTTTCCGATCCATCATTAAATGGGAGGACAAGTTCGCTTCTAACTACACCCTTTAAATTGGACTTGCACAACCCTCTCAATTGAATGGAAAGATAGTGATAGTTCCCAGACTCGTCGCCAACGATTTTATTTTTTAGTTTATAATGACGGATTTTTAGACAACGTTAATAATGAACCCACCCCTGATTTTTCCCACCCCAAAACCTCCGCCTCTTTTTTCATTAGTATCGATTATTCGGCCTCCTTATTCTCCCACGCCTCAATCTCCACACAAAACCCTACCGTCACTGACTTCGCACACCTCCAACAGTAACACACATGCACCCTCCCCACAGCCTCCTCATCTATTACCTTCAGCCAGCTGACGTCTCCTCCCACACGACAGCCTCCCAGCCGTGGTACCTTCTCCAGCCAATGAACTCGCGCGTTGTACTCCTCAATGTGCAGTACCTCGCGTTGACCGGCTTGGGAGATGGAGGAGATGGGAGAGGAGCTGTAGAGTCTTGCGTGGGGAGAGAGATGGCTATGTCATGTATGGGTTTTAACTTTTGTTACTTGTTTAATCATATGGAATTGAAAATTAGAGAGAAGTTAGGAATTAAGAGAGAATGGGTAAATATCACACAGCTCTAGAAAATTTATGTGTGATGCACCATTTCCTCAATATTCATACATCATTTATACATATATGAAATGGAAAATGCGTTATGCATTAAAAAACTAATAAAATCTAACCGAGTTATCAAGTCGAGATATCGAGTTGAGCACACCTCAACTCAAACTCGGCTCGATAACCCTTAACGAGCCATTTATCAGACTCAACTCAGACTCGATAGCTTTTTGACCATAGATCACGAGCTCTTACTGAGTAGAGTCCAAGTCAAACTCATTGAGCCCGAGCTTCGTGACACCCGACATCCAAGGCATTATCCAACATGGTTTGTAGACATAGAAAAAAGATAGAACTTCACACTATTCCTCAAAATGACACCTCGGTATACTCCTTTCTTAGGGTTATTATCTCTAACTTCGTAGATTTTTCGATATCAAGAAATAGAAAGCCTCAATGAGGTTTGATGGTTCTTCGTTTGTACTTCGACTCTAAAGTGTGTCGTCTCATCGCCCTAGTCTTATGGTACGTGACACCTTTGATGAGGCTTATTCTCTCTAGGGGGTTGATGCGGTCCTTTTAAGATCATACCTCTCTCGATCAGATGCCTTTATTGGTACTTCAATCCGATTGCGAGCAGATCCTATACAGTACTACAGAGACTGTTGTAAAATCGCAGATCACACGAGCTGCTCGATCTTGATCAAGCGGTTTGCACGAATTCAGTGTTTTTGTGGACCCATACCGTGGAAATTCGTATAAACCGCTCGATCAAGATCGAACGGCTCGAGCGGTCCGTGATTTTACAGCAGACCTCTACAGTATTGCAGGGGTCTGCTCTCCAATCCGATTACCTATATTTGGATAAGGATAGGATACGACATGCGAGCCTTAGTTATATTATCCTAAGTCTATGGTCAAAGCTATATTATCCCGAGTCTCCAGTCAAAACGGACTTGCTTCATATGGTATTTCATGCAGTAAATTTAATACAACTCATGTATAGAATGTATATGCCTACAGTTGTAGATGCATGATTGGATACGATCAGAAATAAATATCTAGTATCTTATTTTTCTAATAGTGTGTGAGCTTCCTCTATCTGCAAACTAATCCATTTAAGAACATGTGAACATTGTGAATCAGTATGAAGAACGCGAAGAATTTAAATTCTCTATACTTTTTGACAGAATTTCCCCTTGTGACAAGTGATATCTCAAAGAAAATGTCGGCATGAAAGTGATGTTTGAGAAAAAATATCAATAGAATCGTATTTATAGAGGTAAAGAATGATTTGAAAAGGAGGCATAACATATAGGAAGATCTAATTTTAGCATATGAAGAAGCATAGGTATGCATCGCACTATAGGTGGGTGAATCAAGTGAAGCAGCTCATCGACAACCTAGCTAGCCACTGCACCCATGTAGGGCTTTTCTCTGGTTTATATATCACATGGTTATAATAATACACTAATATTAGCCTATAGTATGTGTCGCGTCATGAATAGGTGAATCATGTGAAAGAATGCATGTTCACTTATGACCTAGCCACCCACATTCAAGAGGTTAAGAGTTAGTTAACTGGATTAACAAATATCAATCTTTCTTACTTCAAAATTTTGTAACAATTTGCAATAACATCCATCAAAAAATGAGTTCTATTTGATTCCGCTCGTCAAGTAGGATCCGAGGATTGTTCGTAAGATATGATCTAGAGAAGTTGAAGTTCCTGTACAAACATAAAAATAATAAAGATGATTAAATGGATAAAACTTTAAAAAATGAAAGTGGTTTTTATGCATAATCAAGTGTATATACATATATATATATATTACAGTAATTTTAACCTTGCACAAGACCTTATTATAAAAGTGTAAATTATCAACTTCTTATCGAGAATGCCACACCTCCACTCACTTGTAGAACTTGAGCTTCCCGAAAATGGGTGCAACCTCCGATTTTTGGCACAATCAAGTCGCAATGCATGTTCGCATGGCCTCTTGTTGCTCGATCCGTACCTTGTGTGGCCTCCTCCCCCGTCGCTTCTCCAAGAGGGTCCTTGTCTGCAATCTTTGAATGAAGTCGTGGGTTACCATCAAGTTGTTGGAGTCAAAGCAGTAGGCGGCCGAGGTCAAGGGAGGAAAGATCCTCTGTTGTAATACAGCACATGCTGTAACACGGGGATCCATCCGATGGGGATCGGACAAATCCTCATAGGGGATCGGGGATGGTCGTCCCCTAATGAGAGTCGGCCGATCCCCATCGGACAAATCCCTGCATTACAACAGGTGTTGTATTACAGCAGAGGATCCTCTTTGGAGACCAAGGTGAAGGGGTGTTGCCTTGTAAATTTGATTTACCATCAAGGGTAGATATGGAATCTTCTTGACGGATTCTGTTCAATTCGCCGAAGTGGACGCGAGTGCCCCATATCAGCACACGAAGCACCGTTTTGAGCCTCAGCAACTATTTTGATGCTCAAGTGTCGAAACATGTCTATTTGGTTAATTTTAAAATGCTGATATTATTTAAAGAAATCTGATTTTTTCGTATACTCTCTCGTATGCATTTTTCTATTGTTATGTTATCCGTTATCAGGCGGTCAAAATTCACAAGTTACGACATTTTGCCAATCAATAAATGTGGCTCTTAATGTGTCATTTGACTGCATATTTGATATAGCATGCACCACTATATGTGTCATACTATTGCAATTCTTTAATTCACACACCAACAATTTAAGGTTCACACGGAAATATATTATAATATATCAAGTGACTAAAATCTCGGTGGTTATTTTGGAAAAACAGTTGGTCATTATTCGGGTTAACTATATAATCCAACCGAATCATCGAAAAAGGACCAAATGGATTATGTCATTCGAGTTTTGAATCCGGTCAGACGCAAATCATATTTCCTCTATGGGTATTGAATTGGTACATGCGTCTAATATATTTCATCCAAATTGCCGGTATGGGTGACCCAGGGTTTAAACTCACTCAACCCAACCAATATATATTTAATATATAATGTTTAAAATTCTAAAATCATAAAATATCTATATTTTTCAAGTCTCAATCTCTTAAGTTCGCCTTGACAATCCCATAATCTCAACTCAACAACTCGATCTTCACTTGAAAGTCCCCAATCTTTTTCAACCACATCGGCTTGACTTATGCCTACTTGATTGTCCCACGTCAATAACTACTTGACTCTTGACATCATTCAACCTTTAACTGACTTGATTTTTCACGTGCACAATTTCATTTTCACCCAACCGAATCGATTCAAATCACTCACCTAAACATCTCAATCCAATCTAATTTGATTGGATGATGGAATTTGGCAATGCAAATAGAATAGTAACCCAAACCCACTCAAACCAATCACATATCCATCCCTATAAAACAAAAATGCAATTTTATACGGGGCGTGTAACTAATTCAAGATATGAATATATTGCACACATGACTTACAGTTACAAAAAGAATCCCACCAAACATTCAAATACAGTGACCAGTCAATAATCAGATAACACGAAAATCGAATCCTGCCATATTTAATTGATGTGCACACCCAGCTGACCATGAACAATAGTTTGGTCTGTCTCACGAGGACCCTGCTCACCATACAGAATTCACACATCAATGGTCATTCATGCATCCCATGTATTAGAAAGAAAAGGTGGAACAGTCAATACAGATCAATTACTAAAAAAAATCTGGTACATGTAACTCCCAACGGGGTCTAATCATCCAGTTAAGCTGTTCGCAGCGGAGGAGAAACCAATATAACACCATCACCTCGAACAAACAGGAACGGCACTGTGCGTCTTGACGTCTGGGAAGTAGGCAAGAGGAAAGAGTAAGTTAGCAGAGTGTAGAAAAATAAGCAAGATAGTGAGATACCATCAACATGATGCGCATACAAGTATCAAGAGATGCAAAAAAACACAACCCAACATGAGCCTAACAAGCCACGCACGCCCAAATCAGAATGCCCAAAGCATGCATTTGGTTGCCACTACAATCATAAACTCAACTTAGGCACCGATAGACAACACAGTGCTTCTAAGCTGATGACCACTTACACCCAGTTTAATCCAGCTTTCCAGATAAGTATGAACCCACCCGGCTGCACTGCATACACAGGCAGGCAGTAGTAGTCTGGGAAGTGGGAACAGACCAACAAGATGATACAGTTGCTAACAAATTGAAGAAACGTGCCTAACCGTCAGTAGATTAGTCACACGTGTCTAGCAAATAAACAAGTAGATTTCAACCTAAGGGCACTGAGGACGAGTTTTAAAACACCCTATAACCCTGTAAAAGCCTCTCGAAGGGGGTCCGGGAGACAGATCCTCATATTAGAAAGCCACAATTGGGAGTTGGACACGCACGCAGTGGAAGTCATACAATAACACCATCTCAAAGTGACATCTAGGCAAAAAAGATGGACATTTTCAGTTCAAAAATATCATAATCACGACAGAAAAGCTAACATGGGATAACAGAGGAGTGATCACTCATTCCTTTGAGCAATCAAACAATCAGCAATTTTAAGAAAAGCAGCATAGTCATGTTCAGGGTGGATTGGGAAATGGGGTTAGCCATATGCCTCTCTTGGCTTGATATAGACGCGTTTCAGTCCTTGTAAAGGGTAACCATAGTTAGTGAGGTTACTTTTTGCAGACATCTTTCTTGTTAGAAAACCACTAAGGATGAACTTGTCCAAAATCCAAAATGCCATCCAAGAGATATCCGCAGAATTAACTCACCAACCATGCCTTCTACTCTTTTCTCGTGTCTCAGATTTTGTGGCCTAACTTTATAATTATTAATATATTTATGGAACGAGCGTCAAAAAAAATATATTTATGGAACGGACACCATTATAGAGGAACTTCTCTCGAAAAATAACACCATTATGAGCTAGCCAGATGGCCAAACAAACACCATGCCTCGACAGTCGCCGGGTAGACATGAACTGCACACCCATCCAGGAGCTCCAAAATTGTTTGAGATTGGAGAATTAAGCCATGCGATCTCCATGCTCCACAAAATCGTGTGTATCTTATCACAACAGGAATAGACGATCTAACTCCAGCTCAGTTTCACGGAGAGTACAATCTCCACCAAAACCAAGGATGAACCTCGACAAATGCTCTTTGCTCAGGAGACGGATGCATCTCAACATCCACACAAAAAACCTTAATCCTCAAGGGGTCCTCAGACTCCAGGTAAGCATGCAGTTCTGCACCAACGCCTCCAACTCGGAGACACGACGCACGATAGGCATGCTTCACCGTGAAATTACCCATGCCTTTAGCTTCATCTTTCCCTTCCTCAATGAAGAAGATAGTTTCGCCAGCATACTTGAGAATTGAAATAGAAATGTCACCATCGAGGTAACCAGAAGCCCCCCTCCCCCACCATACCATCACCCACTAGAATAAAGAGAAGTGATGCCAAAGGGAATCCACGGCCATGCTGACGTGGAAAAACTAACCCTCGAGGCAACCTATAACCATCACTGAATAAGATATGGTAGTCACGAGCTTACACACATCTTCATCCAAGAGATATGGAGATCACGGAAACCACATCTAGCCAGGGTTGCTCAGATGAAGTGCCAATCCACACTATCACGTGTCTTGGAGAATCCCATATTCCACAATAGTCCTCTGACCTCCATATACTTCATATCCCCCACTAAATCCATAGCCAACATCATCTGCCGATCGGCAGTAAAAGCCATCTTGATTGGAGAAATAACATCCAAGAGCTCCCTCATAAGTTGGCAAGCACCTTAACCATGGTAAGATAAACAATGTTTTTTTTGGAAAAGAGGGTGAAATCCCGAGATGGGACTCACCACATGAATTGTATTAAAATAACAAAAAGAATATCATACATAAGACCCAGCCAATAAGAGGCCTCTGAAATGACCGAGAACATTTTCTACATAAAAACGTTGACCACGAAATATATTCCCATTTCTAGCACACCAGATATCCCAAAGGAGAGCAAAAGCAGGTTACGCATCCTCCTGTGAGTTACCACAAACTACCCCTAGCGAACTCCAGAATGGCACACTATCTTCAATCCTGAGCCAATGGATTCTCGCTCCTTCCAACACTAATGTCGAAGTCCTGCACTTAAAAAAAGGTGTTCCAAATCTTCGGGCTCCTCACCGCACCTTCTACATTAAATGTCTCCAGTACGGAATATTTCATTACGTCATATCTTCGTTGGAAATCCGCCACCCGCTCTGAAACATCCTTCTCGGGAAGAAGCAAAAGAACGGCTCGATTGATACGTTCAAAGCCATAGTTCCCCCAAGCAAACTCCTCTGCCATACTTAAAACATCATCACGAACATCACAAATCTCTCGGAAGAACAGAATAAGGAAACCGTCCGAGCATGGGGCATCATCTCCATTTAGCTCCAAAACGCTATTAGCACTTCGTCAGAAGAAAAGCCCCTCGTCACCTAAATAGATGAAGCACCAGTGCCCACCTAACGCAACCCACATAGACCAATGCAACGAGACATCTAACAGAAGTAATTCATTAGCATGCCTCCAACCTCCCGGTCTAATTCCACCCAAATACCCTCAACCAAGATAGAGTGCATAAGCTTGCAATGGTTTCTGTTACTAGCCACCATATGGGAAAAAAACTTAGCATTCGCATTGCCATCCTTGATCGCCCTCCTTGACCCACTTCTACATGAATCTCGACATCCATTCAATTGCAGATTTCTTGTCCTCCTAATTAATTCTCCAAAATAGCCACCTCAACCAATTCCTCAGCCTTGAGGTCACGGGAATCCCTTCTATATCAAGCCAAATCATTCCATTAAGCACCTCAAGGCAAACCCCTCGGTGTTCTTGTATCTCCCTTTAGTACTCAAATAAGAACTATCTCAACTTATCGGTGGTCATTCCTATGTAAAGATAAGATCTCTATTGATCCAAATCTGATTCCATGAACCCATCCTATAGGAGCCACACCTTCTCGAATCGAAAGAACGAACGAGGGCAACCCCCTCTCTTGACTCCCCTAACCAGAGTGTGGTCTGAGCAAGAGAATGGCAACTAAAGGACATGAGCCAGAGTAAAGTTGCCAACGGGCCAAAAAGCAGAGAAACCAATCTAGGTTGGACTTCGACTTGGATCAAAAGTTGCACCGTGTATAACTCGAACGCATCTGGTAATTATAGTTACATTTCCCCAATAAAGTTTGCAAAATCACTAAAGCTTCGGTCATAACTAACCATCCTGCATGCGTGGTCAATCGTATGGGTGCAATGCAACGTCATGTTGAAATCACCCCCCCCCCAATCCAAGGGACCACTAATGGGAAGGTAAGGGTTAGGTCATCCTAAAATTAATGTTAAAGCAACAGTCCATGGACATGATCTCGCCGACCTTGGCATGTACAAATGTGATCTCACCCTCCTCTAAGCAGCAAGGCTTTCGAATTATCAGGAGGACGAACTCTAGGAGTCTGATATTCGAGGAGGCAGAACTTCAATAAGAGGTGAAATTTACAATTAAGTTCGAAACAAGTGAGGCAAATGAGCTTCCAACCCCTCTATTGATACGCAAAAGGCCATAATCCACTCCAGTTATGTCTTATACAGATCATTGATCAATTTGTACTAAAATGAGCTTGCGCTAGGAAGCTCGGATTTCGTATTCCTGAGCTCGTTGGAAGGATATCAGCATACCTTATCCAATGGGACTGTTTTCCATTGCTTGGAAGACGTGGAATTTTGGATGATCAGAAAGATGGGGTTTCACACTACCACCCTTGGATGACATCTCTGAAAGCTCCTTTCTCAAAGGGTCTCTGAAGATCCCACTAAGGCCCCCAGATACTTTCTCTAATTATGTGCTTTTCGAAAATCAAGAATTTGACTAAAAAGTTATCTGTGAAAAACGCCTAAATTCGGTGATCATTGTTTTGTGAATGGCCATACGGTGGAGGAATGTGAGATGGGGAGAAATAAAAAGTTAGAGAAAGGCATACAACATACAACAACAAAGCCTTTTCCCACAATTAAGTAGGGTCGGCTACATGGATTCTTCGCCTCCATTCAAATCTATCTTGGGTCAATCCCGGGCATATATCCACAAAACAAAGATCCATTCGTATAGTCTCTTTCCAACACTTCTTAGACCGTCCCCGTCCTCTCTTAGCCGGCTCAACATCCCAACACTCGCATCTCCTAACTGGTGCATCAGCTGATCTTCTTTGCAAATGACCAAACCATCTTAAGCGGTTTTCTCGCATCTTATCCTCGATCAGAGCAACACCAACTTTCTTTCTGATTGCATCATTCCTAATCCGATCTTTATGTGTGTGTCCAGCATTTTCATTTCTGCTACAGCCATTCTCTGCACATGTCTATGGTTCACAGTCCAGCATTCAAAACCATAGAGCATAGCAGGTCTCACGGCTGCTTTGTAAAACTTTCCTTTAATTTTTAAAGGAATTTTCTTATTATAGAGAACAGCAGAGGCTCTTCTCCACTTTAGCCAACCTGCATTTATTCTATTAGTAACATCTCCATCAATTTCCCCATCATGTTGCAAAATAGATCCCAGATATCTAAAAGAATCTCTCTTCCGAATGTTATCATCACCAATCTTCACCTCAATTCCTTCACCATTGCTTCCATCAAAGGTGCACTCCATATATTCTGTCTTAGCCCTACTTATACGAAATCCTTTACTCTCCAACTCATGTCTCCAGACCTCAAGCTTTTCATTTACTCAATCTCCAGTCTCATCAATCAACACAATATCATCAGCAAATAACATACACCAAGGTAACTCATCCTGAATGTGACTTGTCAACTCATCCATAATCAAAGTAAAAAGAAATAGACTCAAAGCTGAACCTTGATGTAAACCAATGTTGATGTCAAAATAGCCAGTCTTCCCAGACGGGGTCCTTACACAAGATAAAGCCCTATCATACATGTCCTTTATGAGGTTAATGTATAGGACAGGTACTTGTCTCTTCTCCAAAACTCTCCACAATATCTCTCGTGTGACAGAATCATAAGCCTTCTCCAAATCAATAAAGATCATATGGAGGTTCTTCCTTTTAGCTCTATAAATCTCCATTGTTCTCCTCAGCAAATGGATGGCTTCAATAGTTGAGCGACCTGGCATGAATCCGAATTGGTTTTCTTTGACGTTGGAAACTTGCCTCAACCTTCTCTCGATCACACGCTCTCAAATTTTCATAGTGTGACTCATCAGCTTGATTCACACAGCCGTAATTTATTTGATTCACACACTGGTGAGGATTTTTTTAAGAGAGATGGTAGCTACAAATTCCTTGTAAAGCAGCAGTAACATTAGTGTATAGCAGGGAGTGATCTGTTGCAATTCAAAATCAGCAGCAGCTTCCTTGAGCTGCTGTTCTCCCAATGAAAAAAAGGGCAGCAAATCAGTGTTTCTTCTCCCGTTCAGCATCTTTTGAAGGCTGGAAGGGTGTGCAGCCCCCTGTACAACAGAGCCAAAGAGACAGAACCTTTTCATGGACAGAGGAACAATAGGAAATGAGGAGAAATGGAAAACATATACAATAAGATGGTGTTGAGTGTACTGTTTGTGGAGGATTTTCTTAAAGAGGACAGAAAGAAGCTCAGGGGGAGGGAATGATGAGTTAATGCTTGATGCTTCAATCTATTTAGATGGCTCTCTTGTGGCTCCTATCAGCTAACAATTGGAACATCAATCTTGCAGAAAGGATTACTTGCATAAGGGAAATGCAAATGGGAAGGAAGTAAGTTTCATTGAGGACTTGATTGAAGAAGAAATCATAAAATTGAAGCACAAGGGTGATGCTTCAGAGAAGAATGTTGAGCCAGGTAATGATAACGGCTGTAGTAGCCATCTTGTTCTCCCATGGCCGAATGTGGTGTATTCACAAAGTGGAGATGAATGCCGTTTCTTCGGTTACTACAGGAATACAACAACAACATGGCTGCAGTACTCCTATGATGAAACAACAGATGGGGTGCAGCCAGCCAAGTAGGGGTATTGCGCAGCAACAAAGCAGCGGCATTTCTACACAACCACAGATGTGAATATTAGGATTATTGCCAAGGTTCAGGAAAGCGGTATGCGTATGCGTTCGGACTGGTCACCGAATACTGATTAAGCGGTATGCGGGGGCATATGCGGGATATATGCGGTTCTAAGTGGTTTTCTAATTTTTAATTTAAAAATAAAAAAATATCTATGAATAGCATTACCACTGAAGTTATGTATCTAAGTGGAGTTAAAGAAGATCTAAGAAAAACGGTTCATGTTAGATGGGTGTGCATATATACTTTTAATTGCCTCATATTTAATCACAAAAAAAACATTTACCATAAAAACTTTACATTATATGATTCGTAATAACAAAACTTCAATACACATACATGCACTACATGAGCAAAACCTCAATCGGCATATCTAAAAAATATTTGACGATACATTGCATATACTCGTGAAAATAATACATGAGAAAAACATAAAATATTGCATATACATAATGGTATAATGCATTGCAATTGTATAGAAATGCATGTCATATTCTAACAATTGAATGAAAAGGCAGAGTTACAGAATTAAGGACCTGAATGAGAAGATTGAAAAGTTGGAGTTGTTGGAGCAGTATGCGGGGCATATGCGGGATATGCGGGGCATATGCGGGGCATATGCGGGCCGCATATGCGGGGAGGGCGCATAATGCACTGTTTCAAGTAATCGGTGCGGTCTGCACGCCGCACGGGCATATGCGGCCGCATATGCGGCCCGTGCGGCCGATTTAGTGAACACTGATTATTGCACAGCGGAAACAGTTACGGTCATCAGAGGAAAATGATGCCACAGGGAGGAGAGCTGGCTGAAACAATACGAAAGAATGGGTTCTCACGAGAAAATATGGAATTGACATTCACATCGAAGGACATCATAGCAATATATTGGGGAGGAAATCCCTGGCTGAATAAAAATAAAAAGAACGGCATGAGACCATGCCTACCATATAACTTGTTAATTGAATATTTGGATTTGGCCTAGGAATGGTATCATAGTCCAAAATGTCAATATTCGTGGTGAGCCATGAAAACTGACATGTGGGCGACATGTCACCAATATTTCGCCAAAATTGGGCTCAATTTGGTGAAAAAAGTCAGGTAGCAAATGAAATCCCCCATATCAATTTCGGTTTTCCCCAATACAGTGAAACCGAAATATCAGTGAAATACCGGCGAATTTCGCTGACATTTCGAGCCATGAATGGCATGCAATGGAGATAGAGTGGGATAAAGAATGAAGATAGTGGAAGAGACAAGGAAGAACCTTTTTGGGGATCTCCAAATCAATCATGCATGACCACACTTAGAAGCACCAAAAATACTCTTTCAGAGGTGTCAGACAAGCCTACTAAACTAGCCCTTAGTCAGGGTAAATACTTGGAAGAATTTGAGAATAAGATACCAAAGAAGGTGAAGAAATGTAGGTGTGGATTTTCACTTCTCAAGAAGAATGAAGCAATAAAAGAAGAATTCTATGTGGTTAATAACACTTCATTTTCAGATGTGGAAGTTTTAAATATACGAAGAAACAAATTAAACATTTTGCAGTCAAAGAAGCCAAAGTGAAAAAGAAGGCCACTTACTTATGGGTCAGTGATGATTGGGTTGTGAGAAGGGGCAGTGTAGATAGCTAGTCGGCGAGAAGGAGAAGCTTGCAATTATTAGTGGTGGATGGACAAAGGAAGAAAAGGCATATTTTCAAGAACGCTTGGGAAGGAGAGAGTCAGACTTCTCTTGTTCCATACGCAATGAGTTAGATCTCAAAGAATTTTTTGCTGCCGGAAGAAAGGAGGATGGAATGAAGACAAAGTCCACGACTGCAATTCACAAGAATTATTGTCTTTATGAGGTAATGGAGAGTTAAAGGCAAGGAGCATATTTAAGATTTTCGCTTCCACTCTCCCTTTTTCTTGCTTTAAATACTTTTCTTTCCTTCAAGGCCCCTATGGCCATAGCTTACACATAGTTTGCTTTATTCAAGGTCATTCCATACTCACTTTTAAACTTTCGGGATGTAAAGCTATATGGCCCACTCTGACTAGTGCTTCATGTAGATATCCTTTCAAAAAAACTTACGATTAATGAAAGCAGTTCCCCAAGTTGCACAATATCAGGCATATGAGTTTAAAAAAACTTTTCAAAAAACCATGTCACTGTTAAATGTGACTAAAATCTTGCTATTTTGGAGATTGAACTTCACATCTATGTGATTATAATGTTCTGGCATTGTCTAATTAAGAAAGGGATATTTACACACATGTTCATGTTTAAAGCAAATTATAACTCATGGGTAGTTTGCCTTTAAGCCAAGACCCCAGAAAATTGGCTTTTCCTTATATTGTCTACCATGTAGATCAAGTTTGCCGGTCAAACCATAGGGATTGACCTTATGGATTCGAAGGTCATTATAATAATTAACAAACATTCCTTAAAAGGTTTCATTTTTTAGACCCCCTCCCTTTCATTCTTATTCCTATTTCCTTGTTCATTCCCCCATCCTACTTTCCCATCTCTTCACGATAACCATCTCTCCCTCCTTCCCATCTCCTCCACTCAAACCCATCCTCCATATCCAGTTCCACCTTGTCGTCATGACAGTTACGACAGCCAATGATGGTACTATATTCCAAAACACTCATAGCTCAAGAACTCCACACATGCATGCATTCACCTCATTGGCAATAACTTCATCCGACCATGGAACATGGTCCTCCATCGATGATGTGCCACCATCGGCCCAATGGAGATCCATCGACGCCTCTGATCATCACCCTCAATTGCCTTGAGGATGTTGCCATAACATATGATGTCCAAGCCAACATCGTTATTGTCAAGTGTGTTGATCTTCCCACGTCACTGATAAGAAGAATCACGGCCATTTTCATCACAATTCTCCACTCTCTTGCCTTCCTCTCGTGTGTTGCCGTTGTGGCACCTCATGCTCTGCCTTGGCTTAAGTACTACATCGTTGACCTCAACCTCAACCATGTTGATGATGCTTGTGTGATGCAATCAACAAACTACCGTGACTAACCGACTGAATGTAGGAATATGCAAACATGGTGCAATGTTGATTTCGGGTTCGACCCACTTAGATGCCCAAATAGAAACAATAATCAATAATCATAATATTACCGGAAACAATTATTGCAACCTGGCATAAAAAAAACACATTGGAAGAAAAATAAAGTAGACAAGAATAAAACATAGATAACTAACCACTGTAATAAAAAAATGTTATTTGGGACCCAATATATTAATCCAATTGATCTAATCAGGAACACTTATGGTTATGGAAAATAAATAAGCGACACAGGATCAAGAAAAGAAGGAACATTAGGTTTCCTTCATAAAGTAAAATGTAGCGATCTTGGATGATATCAAATTTGGGAGTCAACAAAAAAAGTGACATGAAATAAAAGAACTGCTTAGAACTTGATTTCATAGCCAAATATGATTAAAACAAATATAATAAAAAAAATAAAACAAAAATGTGAACTCGAGGACTGTGAGGAGGACGAGATGACGTGTGGTGAGGGGAACAGCATCGACTGTGGTTGGGGCTGACGAAGCCCCATTTGCTCTTGAGGTTGGGCGGCAGCATGAGGGTTATAAATAATGGAGTTGCCGACGGCAGAGAGGAAATTGGGGTCGATGGAGGTTTTTCAACAATGTATCTGGGTTTGAGGGTTACGAGGTTTTCCACGATGGAGAGAGGGTTGTAGCATGGACTCAAATTTCGACGAAATCCGTATGAACTTCGATCTATTTCAGTTTCAATAAATGACCGGATTTTGACCAAAATGGCCGATACTCTAGTTAGATGGGTGGAAGATAGAAGAAATGCCGAACAAAATGATCAAAATTTCGATCAGATTTTTCACCTAAAATTTGGCAAAAGTTTCATTTTGTCAGTCATTGATACATTGACCGAAAACCGATATTTAGGGCCATGGGTTGTGGGAGGTAGAAATTCAGGGTGACGGAGGTATGATGGGAAGTATGTGGGGTTTCCAGATATGGAGAGGGGGTTGGAGGGCGTGAGAGTTTTGGGCGACGGAGAGGAGGTCAAGATTGGTAGAAATCTCGGCAGCAATTATAAAGGAGGGAGAGGTGCTTGGGGTTTCGGAGGCTTTGACAGAGGAGAGGGGAATTGGGGGATGTCGAGGTTTTCTTTTCAAAATCTCTCATCCATCATTCTATGTGCCTCCTTCTATAACCATGTGGGGAGAGCCCCTAAAACCATGGACTATTAACCAAAATAGAAAAGAAAATAAAAGAAAGTCTATATAAGGACGCGTATTGCATAGAGACCCTTCAACTTAAATAACACAACACAACAACAAAGCATTTTCCTAAATTAAGTAGGTCAGCTACATGGATCTTTGCCTCCTTTCAGATCTATCGTGTTATTCTCAGACTTATCGAAATAACTAAGATCCCTTCGGTGAGTCGCCTTCCCACACATATTGGGTCTTCCTTGCCCTCTCTTAGCCGACTCAATATCTCTCGCATCTTCTAACTTGTGCATCAGCCGACCTCCTTTGTAAATGGTCATTAAGAGATTTTCTCTCATCTTATCCTCTATCGAAGCTACACCGAATTTCCGTCTAATCGCATCGTTCCGAATCTGATCTTTCACATATGACCACACATCCACCATAGCATTTTCATTTATGCTAACGGCATTCTCTGCACGTGCCTATGATTCAGAGGCCAACATTTAGATCCATAAGGCATAGCAGGTCTCATGGACTTTCTAATGCTTTCCTTTTATTTATAAAGAAATTTTCTTATCACATAGAACAGTAAAGGATCCTCTCCACTTTAACCAACCTGCATTTATTCTATGAGTAACATCTCCATCGAATCCCCATTATGTTGAAAATATATCCCAAGCATCTAAAAGAATATTTCTTATGAATGTTATCTTCTCCAATATTCACCTCGATTCATTCAAGATAGTTTCCATCAAATGTGCACTCTATATATCCAGTATAAACCCTATCCAAACCTCAAATTCTCATTTACTCCATCTATAGTCCCATCAATTAACAAAATATCATCGACGAGCAAACTACACTAAGGTATCTCATCCTGAAAGTGGCTAGTCAACTCATCCATAATCAAAGTAAAAAAATAGACTCAAAGTTGAACCTTGATGTAGATTGATGATGTTAAAATAACCAGTCTTCACAAACAGGCATCCTTACATAAGATGAAGCCCATCATACATATCCTTTATAAGGTTAATGTATATGTCAGGTACTTGTCTCTTCTCCAAAACTCTCCACAAGATCTCGCGTGGAACTGAATCGTAAGCCTTCTTCAAATCAATAAAAAATCATATGGAGGTTCTTCCTTTTAGTTTTATAAATCTCCATTGTTATCCTCAACATGTGGATAGCTTCAATAGTTGAGCAACCTGGCATAACTCTGAATTGATTTTCTGTTACTTCGAAAACATTGAATAAATTTGTGATCAAAGTCAAGCCACGTTCACCTAAAACTCTCTATAATTCTATAGTAATATCACCAGATCCTATACATTTCCCAGGTTACATAACCTTCAAAGCCTCCTCTACTTCATTTGTATTCGTCTATATCTTGCACGATTTAGGTAACTATCACTACTAGCTAGATCATGGGCTTCAACTTAAATTTATTTTGAGGAAGGCTTCAACTTAAATAAATCCTAGAAAATGATTTTGGCCATTATCTTTCGGCTTAAACCACATCTCATGGCAAAAAGCTCGCAGACACAATGATGGCTCACTACCATAGGATTAGGAGGACGTCACAACACCAACAATGATAGAAATATTGAAGGAGGTTTGGAATGGAGAGCCCAAAGAGGAGTGGGAAGGATGAATGAATGAGAGGGAGGTTTTTTTGCAAAATTAAGGACTATTTCATTCCTTGTAAAACCAAACATTTTGACTAACCAACGTGAACGACAAGGGCAAACAAATGTAAAGCAAATGAATTCTTCAAAGGTCGGGGTGTAAATACAAAGTACGCATGGGTTAGGATGCAATTACATAGTCATAAAAGGGCATGAGTATATATATCCAGTCAACAAAATAGAGATCCGCACAAAAAGAGCATAAATAAAATAATAAGTTTATGCACTTCAAGATATTTTCATCATCAATGAATCTCAAATGACAATCATACGAACCGGTGTTATGTTAGTTAACCAAATATAATAGGCAATACGAAACTGGCCATTAACTGAATAGCTCATATTAATTCTTTGATCTTACAATGCAAAACAACGATGACCTTGACCCCTTAGCAGATGATGACAAGGATCGCGACCAGATCAGCCAATAAAGGTCTAATCGAATTTGATTATTCCATCATGATTCCAAAAAGTTTTAAAAACGTAATTGCAGTGCTTTGACTCCAGGAATGAGGACTAATGATGCAATGAAATAATCCATTAAAAGAAAGTACAGAGAAGATACCCGCACAATTTCTTCATATGTTTCATCATCAATTTCAACCGTTGTAACAATCTCTTCAACATCTCCAAGTATCATATTCAAATGTTGATCATAGGCCTGAATGAAATTAAAATATTCATGACAGAACACAATTGGGAAGATATTCAAGATAACAGTTACACCCAGTCAATCAATTATGTGCCGACCTACCATAGAAATCAAGTATAATCTCATATTTGATAAATAACCATAACATATGCATAATGTAGCATGTATAAGTTCATTTCGGAGAATAAAGAGAATGATGTGTGTGTTTGGTTAAAATTAATTTTTAAGGTACCATGTTCTCAAAGTTCATTTGTTAGCACTGTCACTACTCCTTGACCATCACGACTTTGTTAATAAACAGCAGCCACGGCTGAATATGACCTTTGTACCACAAATTAAATAAATACAGAAAGAGAAACTTGCTATCTCCATTCACTTATCTCAATGACAAGTGCGATAGATGTGCCATTAAACCTGAGAGGAACCATACTGTGAAACACTAATCCAAATCATGCTGCCAGGTTTTGACCCAACGGATTCCAGAGAAAAACCTTAGCAGGAGTGACAATTTGATCTCTAGGAAATGTCAACATATAAATCACTTGCTCCCTTGACTGCAACTAAAAAAGCATATTAATGTTGTCAGGATGCAGACACTAAATTACCAAGCAAATTAAGATTATATACTCAATCCACAATGCTCCATGAATCAGCTCCAGAATCGAAACAGTAGTAGCAATTTTATTCTTCTGTCGCTCCAAAAAAGATTTTAAAGAAGAGCTGGGCTCCTTTTTTCTGGTTAATTCAAACTCAGGTGCCACATATATTGATCTGATCAAACCCAAGTGACCTAAAAAGATTGACCCGCAACCACTTCTTAGGCATTAACAAACCAGAGCAACTACTTCAAAGTGCATCATCCTGAATTCACAGCGTAGTGATTTTCTACATATAAATGCTCCGTATCGATTCCTACAACAAAAATGGACGAAGTAAATACAGTTCAATATACACACTTGTGTGATCTCAGCATAGGGTTTAAGTAATTATGATTTGATGCAAGAGAGGTACCAATTCCCTCCAAGTGAGTTATTGCTCATATTCACATGAACAATTTTCTTTCCGTGACTCGGAATCAAAGTTTAGCCAATATGCTTGCAGTTATACTGCTTTGACCAAGTGGATTGTGGCATGGCATTCTCATTATACAAACATAACATCCAAATAACCATTTTAAAATAACTACTTCGACGATTCATGGTCAATAACTTGAGTTGATGAAAACCTTGCACCGATAAAATGCTAGATATCAGGATGCATGGCTACATTTTTTGATGAAGAGGAAGTGCAAGGTCCCGAGATGGGGCCCACCTCAGATTTCATTGCTAAAAAAAGTGAAAATTACATGGTGGTAGACCATAACCGGTGCCTACAAAATTTTGAATATCAAAAATCATAAAGAATTAATGGCTGAAACGGATATAACCTGTATTTAAGCATAAGCCTTCATTTTTTCTCAGATGATATGTGAGGTTACATACCCAACTCATCGTGCTTACATAAGTAAGCAGCCGGTTACACATGTATGTTTTTTAATGCCCAACTCCGTGATCTTAAGAATGCTTGATGCATGTACATTTACATATACATATACATATACATATACATACACATGCATATATATAAGCAGAAGTTGGAGCTACATGAAAATAAGTTACACTTGAGCAGACAATATGTGAGGTTACATACCCTACTCGACCTGCATATGTGGGTAAGCAGGCAGTTTGACTTATATGTGTATTCTTAAATGCTTGAATCCATGTGCTTAAATAAACTCGATATATATACAGAAATTAGCAGGAGTTGATTCTAAGGAGAAACAAGCTATTCTGTTGACGAACTATAGAGGTCAGGTAAAAGATGACTCTTTCTCGCAATACAGTATAGACCTACATTTATTGGGTACAGGAGAACAGCAAAAAAATGGAGTGCTGAACTCTTTGCATTGGGAAATACAAGCAATACACCACCAGGGCTACTGCTATCCGACGTATCCGTACACACACAGACCAAAGCACCGCACTTACTAAATTTGAAAGAACAGTTGAGACATGGATTCAGGGATTGCTTGACAGTAATATTGGAGAAATATAATGCACGACGAAATATCAAAAAAAGGATCAAAGAGGCTATCCAACCTACTATATCCTTTCTAGAAAGATAAGAGTAAGAAGCAATTTTGTCCATCTTTTGATATACCTCTGTGGATTATTTGATCAATATCAATGCAATACATCCAGAAGAGTGGTACCTACTAAAATAAAAAGGAGTAAATAATGGAGACTAAAAAACTATTTTAAGGTAGCACTGTCCATGGAGAAACTACCCAAAGCCGAATCAATATAGCATCTCCTACTACAGATATGGTGCTAAATAAGCTTGTAACAATTGTAGCTCCCCAAAAGTTCATCTGGTGTCAAAATTAGTGCATATCCAACAAAAGTCATCACAATTGTTAGGAGTAATATGACAACTCCTATAAACCAACGAGGTTTGTCCAATGGCTTTAAACGACTAAGCAGATGCTTGTGCCAGAGCCGTGTAAAATGAAAGTTTATGAAAAGTTCTTGCTGCAAGGCAGCAACTACAGAAGGACATTTAGTAATTAGCATATCATGTTAACTACAAATTGCACGAGTTAGCTTGCTGCTCCAATGGAAAGGTATGCATGCTATTCAAAGGTTGATCCCCCACGGCAACAACAAATTATACCGGTTCAAGAGGTTTGAATGAGTTCCCTCAAGGATTGAGAATAACTCCTCAAACACTGCACGTTTACTTAATTGGCAGTACGTAGATGGAGCAGAAACCTCGATCCCCATTCCTCCGAACTTCCCTCCAAATCTTATAAACCACAGGTTTGCCCTAAACGAGTGTGGTAAGAATATGTACGCCACCATTAACTCGGACGCAAAAGATATGAAAAAAACACAACCAGATGAAGTTCACATTCCAGTTAGGGTTTGCACATGGATGAACAGGAGGAAGAAACTTACGTGTAGCTTTCCTCTGAGCTCCCTGTCGGAGCGGAGCTTGACGTAGATTCGCTCGTCGAGGCTGAGCCTTATGAGATCCAAAGGCTCCTTCACCGCGATCTCCTCTTCGGTCGCCATCGCCGGCGCAGCTCTCCGACTACCGTCCTGCAGTTGCCTGTCGACCACGAACAGCAAATGGCCGGGCTTCTTCGGTTGTGTGGAGACTAATGTCAAATTTTGCTGTCCCCTACCAAAGTTGGCCTATCTTTTCTTGGAGACTTTTTTATTTTTTTTTATGCTCTTGGAGACTTTTTTATTAAATAATTATTAGTTGAATTGTAATTAAATAAATAGGTAAGGAAATCAGTATTTTAAAAAAATATGCATCAATCGACATATGAGGTGATGATTTGGAAAGAAATGCTCACATTAACACCTCATATGTGTTGATTTGGGTTTCCATTGACATCTTAGAATTCAAATATCGTGTTAGTTGGAATATATAACAGAGAATATTATATATTATACTAGTATTATAATATATGCGGGAGATGGATTGGAAGGAACCTTCCTTGTCCCTTCTTGTCCCCAATCAGCACCTCGAGTGTCCTTTTAAATGTGTTCTCCGATATGACATCCAAATCGGCGCCTTTATCCTAAAATGGCACCTAAAGTGCCAACTTGGACATGGGTTCTCCAAATCAACACCTCAGCTGATGACCGTTTGTTTCTTTAAATATCAAAATCCCCACATATTTACTTTAATTATGATTTAATTGATAATTATTTAATAAAAAAATCCCTTATGAGATCCAACGGTCCCTTCATTGTGCTCTCCTCTTTGCTCCTTGTCTCCAGCGTGCTTCTTTGACTATCGTCTTGCAGGTGTGTGTCGACCAGGAATAGTAAATGGGCAAGTCTCTTTGGTTACGTGGAGAGTAATCTGAAAATTTGTTACTCCATGATTTCATCTACCTTTTCTTGGACTTAGATTTAGTTTGTACATTTTCTTATTCATAATCAATGTTACTGAAAAATAATTTTTGCATTCATGACCCTATATACTTTCATAATTACACTTTGATTGCTTTAGAATTTTGAATACATTTAAAATCCTAGATAGTCCCATATGTTTACACTCTAACCTTTACTCAACCATTACATTAGGAATCTAAATGGATCGAATCTAACACTTAACATTCACCTCAAACCTCCCCCCCCCTAATATCCTCTCTCTTCCGCTTTCAGCACCTTCTCATCCCTTGACCTCCACTCGACATCAATGTCAGATGTTGGCCACGCGAACGAGGTCCGAACGAGCTATTTAGCCTTGATAAAGGAGCGCGAATCAAAAGGCCTGGAATCTCGAAGCAAACAAAAAGTGGGGAAAGTCTTCTCCATTCTGTGAGTGCATGTGTTAGTGGGAAAATTATTTGTACATAAGCATTCATATTTCGATGATAACAAAACTTCTGTGCAAACCTTGTAGCTATGTCAAGAGCAAGAAATTTATTGGACCAGAAGAAGCTTCAGCTGAGGAGCTCAAGCTCAAGTGAAGAAGAAGCTATGAAGCTCAAAGGAGTTCAAGGCAAAGGAACTATGGCTCAAACTCAATGAAGGATCTCAAGCTCAAGAAGAAAATGAAGTCATTTCTTTTATTGAGTCATGCTTCTTATAATTGTCTTATAATGTAAAAGACCTCAAATCATACATATTGCATATAAGCACTTTGACTTTCAGGTCAAAGAGTCAAGTTGATCGAACCATTCTTACATGATCGATCGTACCCGATCGATCAACTTTGTTTTCCGATTGATCATTATTTGAATTACAATAATTGCACTTCTAATTGATCAATCTTGTTCGTTGATCGGTCATCTCTTGATTTCGATCGATCATCTAAATCCTCATGATCGGTCATTTGATTTTGATTGACCAACTTTGTATCCGGATCAATCATATTCCTTTTGAGGGAGAATTTTGAAGGAGGTTTCATTCATGATTTGTTCACGATGTGTATTTTTTTAGAGTCATCGTCTATGGCATCTCTAGGACACCTTGCCTCATTGTACAACACACATCAGGGGCAATAAGCTCTCATCTCTCTGCTTTCCACTCTGTATTCTGAAAGAAAGATTGAAAAGCTATTTTCTGATGTGTTCTTCAATCTGACAGCTCTGGTTCTCTGTGGTTGATTCTTATGGGCATGCTACTCACACCGTAAGATCGTTTTAATTTTGTCTCTTATTATTCATTGCATATTTACTTTGATGTTGAGGTTTTTAGGATTGTTTAATCTACAAATGATTTTGAGTTGTCCGCGCATACAACTCAGGTTGTAAAATGGTGGAGTTGACTGCCTAATAAACTCAGGTTGTAATACGGTTGGGTTACCCATGTAAGCAACTCAATTTAGTAGAAGACCCATGTGGGTCAGGTTGAAAGACCGAGTATGGAGATTCAGGTCGTGGTTTTTATCTAGAAGGTTTTCCACATTACATACTTGTGCAAGTCTGGCTTGCTTTTCAATATTGTGATTAAAGTGTTACATGATGATGTGATTGTTTAAGATTATTATTTGCAATGATCTGTGTCATTCGGTCAATCCACCCACATACATCAGACGGTGTCTGAGCAGGATAATGAAAACCAACATTTGGTATCAGAGCCTCGTCAGTGCTAAAGAAGTTATGCTACGACGCACACATGGTCGGCACCTCAGGATCGCATCTAGGAGGAAGTTCCATGACCAGTCCATCTTTCCTCGAGGGGACAAGTTGTGCAAGCTAGAAGAAGATGACCACATGCAAGTGACTTTGCAATCTGAAATATGGTCCAGAAAAAGTTCCAACCAATAGAAGAGAATGAGTTTAGCTACACCAATGTAGAAATGGAAAAGATGATGGTAAATGCAAGAGCGATGAATGTCACATATTATGTCATGTTCAATGAGGAGTTTGAATGTATCTCTCACTTGAATACGACCAATGAAATTTGGAGTTGCCACGCTTCTATCCATGAAAAAACTTCAAAAGAAGAAACTTGTGATGCAAGCCCAGAGTCATCAAGCAAATGACAATAAGCAAGCATTCGTTGGGATAGTGGAGTATGACTCATCCAACTTGGATTCAGACTTAGACACCGAGGTAAATAAACTTTCTTATACAAAGCTTTATAATGTCTCGCAAGATCATTCTAAAAAAGTCGTTAAACTATAGAAGATAAATGGTAAACTTATAGATGATGAATTTGGTTTGTTTAATGACTTAGATGTTTTGAAAAAGGAAAATGAGTTGCTAAAATGGGATCAAAGTAGTTTTAAAGTGAAAATTAACTGATTAGAAAAAGAAATTTACCGAGTATAAAAAGGAATTTACTCATGTACCTTGTTTTGTAAAAGGAGAAGAGAAAATATAAAATCGTCCTTCTAGATCTACATATTTTTCAAAAAATAAAATATATTTTTAAAAAGAAAGAAATATTGCAATCTAACCCTGAAGGATCTGGAAAAATAAAGGGTACCATATCAAAAAATAAGGTACCAAAGGCCAAAGAAAATCGAGGTCACGTCAACAACAAAGGTGGACCCTGCCAAGGTCGAACAACTTTCAAAATCATGGATGGACGCCACCGTCATGGAGAAGCTACAAGACTGGAGAAGTCCGTTGCCAATGACCCTAGGTGACTTCTTATCTTTTTTATTGAGTTGATCATGCATATCATGTATTGGAGATGAGCCCTCAACTCTTATACAGCATTTTAGTTTTGATATCAGTTTTGATTATCTCAAAAAAAGGTGGAGAAAATGTTGTTCTAAGAAATTACTTGCTAATAGAAAATATTTGCCCACACAGGCATTTTTTTTGCAAACACGTAAAATATTTTATCATTGTAAAAAAGGGGGAGATTGTGAGTGCATGCATGAGTGGGGAAATTGGATGTACATAAGCACACATATTTTGATGATAACAATACTTTTGTACAAAGCATGTAGCTAGGTCAAGAGTAGGAAAGCTACTGCACAAGGAATAAGCTCCAACTGAGGAGCTATGGCTTAAGTGAAGAAGAAGATAAGAATATCTAAGGAGTTCAACGCTATGGAACTCCAATTCAAGCTAAAGGAAGGATCTCCAGCTCAATAAGAAGATGAAATCTTTTTTTTTATTGAGTTGTGCTTCTTGTAATTACCTTAGAATGTAAAAAAAATCAAATCATGCATATCGCATTTCAGTTATTTGACTTTGGCTTTACTTTTAGGTCAAAGAGTCGAGTTGATCGATCAACCATTCTTACATGATTGATCATACATGACCATTGTCCGGATTCTCAAATCTCCCCTTGCCTTTCATTGCTCTTTTTTTTCGAAAACTGAACAAATTCTTTCATGATTATATATTCCCCAGAATATCTAGTTGGGCTATCTATAAACTTTAAAAATAAGTTCCTCTCCGCCATAATATATTACATGTCAATTATAACTTAGAATAAGATATTAGTATGTGGGTCGTGAGTGGGAACCGAGTTTCCGTTTGGGTATGCGCCCTTGGATTGTTGTTGCATATTCAGTTCCTATTGCAATTGTTATTGTTGTTTTCTTGATCTACCCTGTTGCTCAAGTGAGTTTTTCTGATGGTATGCCTATAGGACTATATGGTACATTGAACTTGATGATTGTATTCCAAGTAGAACACAATATCCTTATGCATCCATTTCACATGTTAGGTCTAGATGGTATATTCGGTGGCTCCCTATTTACTGTTATGCATGGTTCCTTGGTCACTTTTAGTTTGATTAGGGAAACCACTAAAACGAGTATGCTAATGCATGTTATAGATTCGGTAAAGAGGAAACCTTGTTTCCTAATCGATCGATATTTGAATTACAATGGTTATATTTTTAATCGGCCAATTTTGATATCTGGTCGATCATCTCTTGATTCTGTTCGATCACCTAAATCCTTACGATCGATCATTTGATTCTGATCAATCATATTCCTTTTAAGGAAGATTTTTTATGGTAGTTCATTCTCGAGTTGTTAATAAGCATTTTAAAAATAGATAAATATTTTAAAAATGTGAAAGCATTTTATTTTGTAAAATTGACTATATATAGCTCTGTTTAAAAATACAAAACCCTTTATATCCTATATACATATTATATTAGTTATATACATATTATTATTACTATTATTAATTATAAATACTTAATATATATATAGGGAATTTATCTAGAGAGCCCTGTGCCCATTTGGATTTTTTGAGCACACAATTGTAGCCGTCCATCTACAAGATTCAATCCAAAAAAATAGGAACTAATTTTTTTATGGAAATAAAATAAAATCGGAAATTAAAACTTTTCTAAAAATAGTGTTACGTTTTTGGAAAGTGCAAGGCACACGCATATGATTGCTAAAACTATCGATTCATTCCAACGCAAGGTACTTTTTTTGTTTCAACGCAAGAAGAGAGGTATGTAATTCATTTCAGGATTTGATCGCTTATGAAATTTCATATTTTTTTATCGTAAGTAATATTTTTTTTCGAGAAGTATGATTGAAATATGAGAAAGTGGTGTTCATAATGTCAATTTTTATTCATTTTGATACATGATCTGTAGTAATAATTGATTTTTTATCGATTGTATTTTGATTTCATATAATAAAAAGTTAAAGTAAACACAGTTGTTATTTTTCATACGCTACTTTGACAGTAGACTGAGTTACTGATGTATTTACGTAATTTACTTATAAGATATTTTATTTTACTATTGTTAACATAACTGTTACTTTAATATGTTACTTTAAAGATATACTGAGTTACTGATGTATTTACTTAATTTACTTATAAGATATTTTATGTTACTAATGCTAACAGAATTGTTACTTTTTCGTGTGTTACTTTTAAGATGTACTTAGTTACTGCTCTTATAGTCATTATTACTGATGAAAATGCTACAAGTTACCTGAGTAATTTAAATATTTACTTGTCCTTTGCTATTAGTTACTGATATAGAAGTAAAAGTTACTGATTCTTATAGTCATTATTACTTCCTTGTGTTACTTAGAAGATATATTAAGTTACTGCTCTTATAGTCATTATTGCTGATAAAAATTCTAAAAGTTACCTAAGTAATTTAAATATTTACTTGTCCTTTACAATTAGTTACTGATATAGAATTAAAACTTACTGATTCTTTTCGCAAAATAAATCTACTCACTTTCGAAATAGTGAATTCTTACTGATATGAATTACGAAGTTTATGTTACTGCTCAATTCAATAAGTTACTTAAGTAGCTCATCAAATTACCTATGCTTCGCTTTGAGTTACTGTTATACATACAATTATTACTTTTAATGTATATATATCCATGTCTTACATTGGTACTGATGCATTTTCACAAATGCTACTGACAATTTATTATTTCAGGTATGCTGGATGTCAGAACATTTCTTATGTTTCACGGAAGAAAAAAATATGAAGCATTGCTGATCGTTGCACACTTATTGATTAAAGAGGAGAGTATAACATACCTGACAATAATATTAAGAATATATCATTCTGTAACTAATAAAAGAGTTAATTATCAAATGTAATTACTAAAAAATAATTGATGTGTAACTATAATTTCAGTAACTACTCACAATGAGTCAGTAATATGGACAGGCATATTCAGTAATTGTGTATATAACTTCAATAATATCCCAACTCAATTGTCTAGTAATTATTCAGAAGTACTAAGTAACTATATCTTCAGTAACGATCAGAATGGGTTCAGTAATATGGACATTGCAATCAGTAGATATTGTATGGACACTAGTAATTACATAATCAGTAATTGATGTATGGATACTAGTAACTATAACTTCAGTAACAATCATAATGCATTCAATAATATGTATATTTGTAATCAGTAATTATCGTATGGACATTAGAAATTGACGTAATCAATAATTATAATCAGTAATTTACCTTTTCCAATTTATATGTGGAATGATCATTCCAAAAATAGACTGTATGCTGGCAATAATTTAAATGCGTATTTTTTATCTTACTAAAACTGACCACCTATTTTTTAAGGAAATGATTTAACTCGAATTCTTATTATGTTAATAATGCAAAGCATATTGTTATTACCAAAACCGTCGCCTACCAAATAGAACCAACACATACACGTGGCGAGCCCACGTTTGGTGCTCACCACAACTCAAATGGGTACAGGGCTCTCTGGATAAGCCCTATATATATATATATATTAAAACTTAAAAAAGGATTGTTCTTGTATATATTTCCTATGTTTTTTTTATAGATTTATTTAATATATATCATATATATTATGGGTTTGACAGGGCTGCTCCTTGCGGGCAACCAACATGGCTTCCCCGCCTTATTTTATCGGCATTTTTTTTATTTTTTTGAAAAATTTTACTATGTATATTAATCTATATATCCCTTCAATATGCCAATCGAAATTCATCAAAACAGGGACTCTTATGCCCTCCATCTAGAACATGTGGATTACAACAATCTTTAGACCGTTAAAATTACGTGTTCTAGATGGAAGGTATAAGAGATTCTGTTTCTGACGAAATTCGAATAGCATATTGGAGGGATATATAGCTGAATATACATGGTGTAATTTTTCAAAAAAATGCGGAAAAAATGGGCGGGGCAGCTACATTTTTTCCATATATTATTTGTAGTGTACATATTACTATATATGGATATATATACATATTATATCTTTTAAAAAAACTGAAATTAAAATTTGCAAAATAAAAAAGAAATTAAAATATAAAAATATAAACAAAATAGAAAAATTAAAAATCCATAAAAATTAAATATAATTAAAAACCTACAAAAAATCAAAAGGCTAAAAAAAGTACAAAAATAGTCATTGTTTATTTTTATTAATAGATAGTAATTATACATATCCCCATCACTCTTTGTGGTTCGACACTCTACGTACTTATACACTATACACATATATTTTGTAGAGTTAAAATAAAAATAAATTGTGACTCACATTTTTTCATTGAATTATCATATATTATGAGTAGAAAGTTTATGAGTTGATATCCGAGTACCGTGAGAGCAACCGGCATAGCGATTGTCGAATCCGACTTGTCAGACACCGCATGCCCTCCAAGCTCGAGCTTTATGAACCGCCGGTTGAACATCTCTATCAGGAGATAGGGACAACAACAAAGGAATCATGGATGGACTCTACCACCTTGGAGAACCTACTAAGACTAGGGGGACTCCGCTGAAATTTTGAGAGATAGTGTTCTTGATGTTCATCACGTTCATCATGGTTTTCGTCTATTCCTCGTATTCTTGATTTGAAAATATATTTGAATTTTTTTGGGAGCATTAATCATCATATTTGAATATGAATTGATGTAGGTTGTATCATATACGAAAGTTGACATGTTAGGTAACAAAATAATACCTTTTATTGTTGGGTTTCATATTCAATCAAATCAATCTCTTGATTGGTGTTTCTTCGTTACAAAGAAGGTCGTCGAGTTTGTTTTCAGAATTTAAGGGTGGTCGATTCATGTTTTACACAAAATATTTGATAAAATTGAATCATAGCTATGATGCAAACATATAAATACCATGATCATGTGAGTATGGAAAGTTAGGTCTTTTGGAAATACATTATATAAAAATAAATATGGGTATTTGTGTTTATATATTTATACTCAACTATGGATAAAGAAAGCAAGCTAATGGTTCATACACGGAGTCAAACCATGTGAAATTAATGTATTTTAATTGAATACGTCGATGTATTGTGTCCTACTGTACATATGACTTGGAGTAGATACCACATGTCTGGCATGCGGCCTGTATGTTTGTAAGTATAATTCCACATGACGTGACATGCCTAAGTGGTGCACAATTGCCCCGATACTTGAGAGCACAAAGCAAATTACTTGCAATATGAGGTACTTGGTTGTCGTCATATGGATCGCATAACCGAAGATGGTGACGTACTACGGAAGGGCTCAAGATGGTTTAATAACGACTGGATCACGATAACGTGTATTTTAAGTTGTCAGTAAAGATGATTAATTGTTTATTAACATGTGATTTTAAGCAACTAAGTCCTTTAGGATGATGCGCTTTTTTGGTGTATGTTGGGTTTTCATAACACTTGGGAGCAATGAGTGCCTAGTAATTAAGAAAAAAAAGGTAAATAAGTAAGGTGATTTAATAAAACTCAGAAAATTCCCTTTATTCTTTATTCAATATCTCATCGTCTTATTCATTCTATTCTATTACAAGATTAGTCCATTCGATATCACCTCACCTATCACTTACTACGAAGCTGTGGATACTCCATGATTAGAGGTTGCATTGATCTGATGAGCCTATACCACAACACACTGCCTCAATCAATCATCCAATGCTACCTTGACAATTTTTTGAATCTTATTTTTCAGGGTTAACAAACCCTTAACATGCCATCGACATGATATTAGACAGCTAGACAGCTAAACATCAGCAATCTCCCTTAAGACTCATGTAGTAAGTAGTTATTTTTATGCCCTTTTTCAAAGTTTGATGTACATAAAAATGGATATAGTGGGATAGTTGGTTAATGTAAAGCTCGTTATGTGAGCGGAGAACTGGTGATGCCTTTTCTACAATATTTTCTACTACAATCTGTTTCTGAATGTTACATGTTATTATGTCATAAAATTATTGCTGAGTAATCTGATCCGATAAAGGAGAAGATCTAATGACCCGTAATTGGGGTCATGACAGTAACTGATGATCTGGAGGCAACATTTGAAGGAGGAAGCATGTTTAGTACATATTCGGGGCAAGGAGCAACAAAACATGTTGCGAGATAGGGGAGGTGTTGGGTGACATGTCCTGCGGTAAAAGGACAGTGAAGAACATATGTTTTGAGAGTGGTGTTGTTGCCTTGTTTCAGTAGGTGGGTGGATGGCAAAGCTTGAAGTTAGTTGGACGTCGTTGATGATGGCCCTACATGATATTCCCCAAAGTCTTCCAAATAATAAAGAAGTGGTGCCATGAAAGAATCATGGTGGTTAATCATCGTGAAGAGAACTCGATTTTTATAATCATGACGAAAGAGAGTGATGTTTGCTTTTTTCTCCATGGCAATGATTGAAATGGTTGGAGATGGGTTGTGTTTCCTTGAAAGGTATTATCTCCTCCAATAGTCTCGATGTCAACACTTCCCCACTTCCTATGGCTACATTGCCCTTATATAGGTTAATTACGTGATGACGAGATCAGAACCAGATCTATACATGTGGCTTTAAATACATGTTATCATGACTCCAACTGTCATTAACCACTCGTGCCTCCAAATGGCACGATCACATCTTTAGTTGGGCAATTTGCTTGATGGCAACCGAGTACTTCGAGTTTCAAATAAGTTATTAGGTGTGCATATACATCCAACCGTGCACCACCTAGGTTTGTCCCATCGTACCGGTTTTTTTGACAAACCTACATGTTGCATATCCTAGCATATGACATAATATATCATTATATCCAATTAAAACCATGTCCATTTCACACGATATTATTCTATGCATAACTCTTTAGCTTGCTTCCTCCAAGTCGAACTGCGTATGGATACATATACAAATAATCATGTAATATATATCTCCTGAAGACACACCTTGCCATGTTTTTAAGAACCTTGATATTTATATGTATGCATCACCACACCGATTCAATTGTATAAAATATTTTAGTGTGACGTCTCTAAATTCACAAATAATCAATATAGCATTCTTCATGATGAAGAAAAGGTAATTTCTTTAATTTAATATGAAAATCCAACAACAAAGAGGCATGACTTCGTCACTTGTTCATGTTAACTTTCACGCGGGGTCAATCTATTTTGTTTCACATTCAACCAAGAGTCTTGATGTCTTCTAAAACGATTAAATTCCATTTACAAATCAAGAACATAGAGAACACGTGAAGAACTCGAAGAACGGACAAAGAATGCACGAAGTCGTGAAGAACAAACAAAGAACACAAAGAACTTGAAGAATGTAATTTTTATTGAAATTTCAGCACAATTTCCCGTTACATCGAGAGAGTTGTAAGAAAATAACGAGTCTTAAAACAATGGGTCAAAAATTAATTAAAATATCTTCTTACCTCATTCTCAAAGCCGTCGAGGAGAGGAGCGCATCGTCTTCCTTCTCTTCTTCCCGACAATGCTTCATTGGCACTTCTTCCCTGCCTCCCTCACCTTCTCTCATCCACTCAACCCTGGCCCCGGGGGGGTCCATGGTGGATGGAATAAAAGTTGTAGATAATGAAGGGGTATGTGTATTTGTAGATTCCGACTCCTGCAAATCGTGGTTTAGAATCCATAATTTCCTCCCACTATTTTGTCCAAAATCACGGTTTCTTCCATTGTCGTGATTTATCAGCTCATGACTTATGCCCATTGTTTTGACCAAATTTATCTCAAAGTCCATAGTTTTACTAATGACACTTCATTACTGGTGACCAAAATTAATCAAGCTTGCAAAAATCGACCGAATAGTCGGCCCGATTACTCGAAGCGGCTAACTGGCTGACCTGATTTGGCCTAGTCGGTCTTTAGTCGAGTACCCCAAGTAGTCGGACCGACTAGTCGGTCTAGTCGATCGATTAGTGTCCGTTTACCGGAATCCAAAAACCCATTACTAATGTTTTAGGTTACTGTTAGACAGTAACCTAAAACGCACAACAGCATACCCCTTCGTTCGACGACCGAGCTCCAACCCTTCGTTCGCTCGATCGCCTCCCAGTCGCTGCCTACTCCCGTGGTCGGTCGCAACCACTACATGCTGCTCCGATCGGCGACCGCTCCGGTGTTGCCGCCTACTCTATCCGATCCCGATTCCCCGCCTACTCTGAATCCCTCCCACTCCATCTGATTTCATCTCGGTTAGGGTTTTATTGTTATTTTTAATAATAGTTTGTTTTTAGGTTACTATGCATTTGTAGGTTACCATGCTTTTTTTGCCATTGTTGATAATGATTTGTTTTTAGGATTTAAATTTTTTAGACTACTATGCATTTTTTGTTGGATATTTGTTGGATGGTTCTTAAGAAGCTTGTTTATTTTTGTTTAAACACACTTGTAGGTGTTGTAGCTAGTTTGTTTTTTCAATGCACTTATAGGAGTTGTAATTTGTTTGTCCTTGGTTAAATACAAATTGAAATTGTGTGTTCTTATATGAAATTGAAGTTGTAACTTGATATATTTGTAACTTGGTGTTCTCATGTGAAGTTGTAACTGAAATTGAAAATGTGTGTTCTTATTTAACTGGTGAGTTTCTGACAACGTAAATGGCAACACACCCCATGAATGTCGCTTCTGGTAATGACTCATCCATCTATGTGCCACCAAGATCAAGTGATCATGCGTGGCAATTTGGATACCTTTCGAACCGTGCGGATCCGAATACGGTTACTTGCAGGTTGTGCAAGAAGGTGGTGAAAGGAGGGGGTTTTAGGTTCAAGCAACATCTTTTGCACCGTAAAGGGAACGTGGCTGCATGTCCTAAGGTGGACGAAAAGATGGAGAAGATGATGATATCATACTTGGATGACGTTGCTAGAAAGAAGAGTCAAAAAGCTATTGAGGTTGCAGAGATGAGATTGATATTGGCATTACTGGAGATGTCGGATCTACTAAAAGATATCGATCTTTCGAATCTTTGGAACAGACTGTCATCGTTAAAGGAACACGCCATACGAGCATAAAAGATTCTTTATCCAAGGACCATCGTGAAAGGGTTGTCTCCTATATATGCAGCTGGACATATACATCGGCGATCCCTTTCAATGCATTGACCACGAAACAGTCCAAGCAGATGGTGGAGGCAATTGGTATGTATGGCCCAGGTCTGAAGACTCCTACGAGGTATGAGATTAGTGGTCCATTTTTTAAGAAGGCGGTCATTAAAATATCTGATGACTTGCAATGTCATCGAATTACATGGAAGAAGACATGGTGCTCTATAATGACTGATGCACAGACAGACATGCGAGGACGGAACATCATGAACGTCTGTGTCAATTGCTCCTTGGGGACTTCATTTTTGAAGTCTATAGATGCTTCTGATGAGACACACACCGTCGAGTACATCTTTCAGCTCGTGGATGAGTGCATGACTGAAGTTGGCGTGGAGAATGTTGTTCAAGTTGTTGCGGATAATGCTTCGGCAAATATAGCAACAGGGGGGATGCTACTCACAAGATATCCCCAGATATGGTGGACTTCCTGTGCTGCTCATTCTATTGATCTTGCGTTGGAGGAGATCAGCAAAGATTTGAAAGTGAAGAGCGCTGTTAAAAAGGCGAGGACACTCATAATTTTATGCTCACACTAAAACTTTGAGCTTGATGCGGAATTTTACAAACAAGAGAGACATTTCTAGACCAAGGCAAACAAGGTTTGCTACTAGTTTTCTCACTCTTGAAAGCATTCTACAGAAAAAAGACAAGCTCAGGTTGATGTTTTCGCTAGATGAGTGGAGGGTCTGCAAATGGTATACGACCAAAAAGGGAGAACAAGCGGCATCCGTAGTCTTCAGCGCTACTTTTTAGAATCACCCCGCATTTGCAATCAAAATTTTTACACCTTTAGTTCGTCTATTACATGTTGTTGATGCAGATTGTCGCACATCCATGGGCTTTGTTTATGGAGGGCTTGAAGAGGCAAAGAGAGAGATAATTGCATCTTTTAATAGCGTGGAGTCATCTTACAAGTTTTTGTGGACACTATTATCTCCAAGACCAAGGGCGGGCTTGACACTCCATTGCATCTAGCAGCTTACTTTTTGAACCCATACTTCTTTTTCACGGAGTGTGGTGGTGATGCAGAGATTGTGGTGAAGAGAGGTTTTATGGATTGCATGTAAATATTTTATTCAGATTTGATATACACGATGCTATCATCACAAAGGAGCTTCTTGATTATAGACATGGTCGTGGGGTATTTGGGAATCTATTAGCCGTAAGACAGAGGATGAGAAGTGATGAAAATTTCGATCCAGGTGTTTCAGGCATTATTTTTCATTAATGTCATTTGTTCATCGTTGATTTCATTGACTTAACCATTCTATATTTTATTAGCTAATTATTGGTACAATTATGGAGACGACACACCACATTTGAAACACATGGCCATCAAGATCTTGAGCTTGGCTTATGCATCCTCTGATGTGAGCGCAACTGGAGTACGTTTGACTCGATAATGACTCTAGTGACCCACCTAATAGAAATACTAGTTGTAAATTAGTAATTGATGTAGTCATTAGTCATAATTTGTGTAACGTTGCTTAGAAATCCATACCAAGAAGAGAGGCGGGTTGGGGACAAAGAGGCTAAATGATCTTGTGTACATTCGTTTCAATTCCAACATGATGGAATACCTTGAGAAATGAAACGATCCTCTTTCCTCTCATGATCGTGCACATTTATGTGAATGAACTGGAGAGGTCAATGTACAAGCTCAAGATGAGGTATTTTCAGGTTCCGGATTGACTTGGGGTGCAGTGGCTCATGCAAGTGATGCAAATGAGAATTTGGAGCTGAGAAGAAGTCAACGAGGTGAACGTGGCAAGGGAGCTTCATCTTCGAGCTCAAATGTTGCGCCTATAAATGAAAAAGAGGAGGAATTTCTACCTCAAGACACATATGAAGAATAAGAAGAAGATGATATGATGAATAAGAAGAAGAGAATGATTTGGATGATGACCTTGATGGAGATGAGTGACTTTTTTACTTGATGCTTTATGCTTGCTTGAATTATTTTTATTTTGACATGTTGTATCTGTCAGTGAACATTAGCTAATGTTATGTAGCAAACAATTGTTCTTAACTTGCTACTTTTTTCCTTCAATTGCTTCATTTTTAGTTCTCGTATAATTGAAATTTGCTAAATCTATGCATATTTATGATTGAGTGTATATATAATAATTGATATATTTAAAATAATAAAAAAATCAAAACTGACTAATGCCTGACTAAATCCGATTAGTCCTACGACTGCCGACTAATCCTTAGTCAGTGATCCGACCGACCGAGTACCGATCGCCGGCTTCTGCAACCTTGCAATTAATTAACATTGATTGTGATGATCTATTCTTAATGGTTATTAACATATGCCAATCAATGAATAGTGTTCATTAATAACAACTGATTCGATTGATAATCATTGATATCATTAATTAATATTTGATAATACTAATTACGGAAAGTTAATGATGGCTTAAAAAGCATCAACCTCTTTTGCTTACAAAATTCATAACAATTCGAAATGTCCTTCGATTCAAACGAAACAAGTTTTGTTGGATTTAACTTGTGGGTGGGTTCAAAGCCAATATTTGCGATAGGATCTGAGGTAGTTGATTTTTAGAGATTTATCATCATATAAGGGTTCGGGTGCTAATTCAGTCATGCGTAGCTTATAGGATTTTAAGTGGTTTTTACAGGTACATACCGGTGATGCAATATACAATGGACAAAATCTTGACATTTAATTGCTTAAATATATAAAACATGTAAAGGTAATGTTTGGATTTTCCTTCTTTTTGCTTATTTTGTGATTTTTTTTATATTATCAGATGAAAACATATTAACAACAAATATAATAGGAACAAAAATAAAATAATAAAAAAGATTGAAAATGTTCCTTTTGTTATTTGTTTAATTCGAATTTACATTGTGTAAACACAATAAAATCGAAAAATTCAATTTCGACATATGAACCCCACTCCCCATATATATCTCTAGATTTTGCGATAGTTTTAGCAATCAACTTTAAAGGATGGTAAAGTTAGATAGGAGTCCATGCAATTGAGATGTTAAATTTTGAATATAAGAATATTAGCAATCAAGCTTTTTATTCTATTAACACACATGCATGATGTGATATTTATTTATTATCTAGTTTTAGCATCTTTATTGAGTGATTATAAAAATCATCTAGTTATTTCTGAGTTAAATTGAGTCAAAGAAATTCATTAAGATTTCAAAACCCAAAACTTAACCTTTAAGTTCCATATTTTTAAAATATGCTTAAAATTTTGTATTTTATATCTGTTGAAGTCAAAAGGTGAGTTTGTACCATTTGGAGTTACACAAAATTCGATACATCCCGCCGAAGATAGGATTTGGCTAATTAGTATTTGATATTTCTTCCCAATCAGATATTATCAATTTTAGCTTGTTCTTGAATTTTAATACATATATTTGTGTACAATATGAGATAGTAATTATTTTAAAATGATTATTATAATTGTTTGAAGTTTGAGTAGATTATGTGTGTATATGAGTTTATTTGTTTATGTGTGTGCCGAGGCTATTTTTGGTCTTCTCTTTATTTTCTTCTTGTATATTTGTTGACTAGACAATACACCTTGTTTGGGGGTCAAGGTCATAAATATTGTCTACAATCCTTAATTTTGTTATTTTTCTTTGTTAGTATATCTAACATCTCTAAATATCAATAGATCAATTAGGAAACTCGAATCTAAATAATCAAAGAATTGACGAATTTGATCAAACTTCAACTAGATAAAATTAAATCAACAAAGAACATCAACTTACATACCAAGACAAGAGTAACACAAAGCCTGAGTATTGAATTTACTAGAGTTGAAGGTTGAATTAATATAGCTAATTACAATTAAATATTTGGTTACAAATCACACACTAATTAGATGTTCCGAATTATCACTTGAAACATATATTCTGAATTAGCTAAACTAAAGTGGATTTATTTAATTGCCAATTAATCTATGTAAAGTGGATTTTTATATGTTAATTAACTAAAGTAAATTTCGCATCTATTGTATACTATTTTATATGTTAATTCTCTTTTCTTAGACACGCACAAAATAAGATTCGAAATTAAACTGGCGGCTTCTACTACCGTTTCAAGCATCTCACCCACATTCACGGGATAAATAGTGTGTGTTGTATGGCGAGTGCGGCACGCATCAGAGAAGAAATTCTGCATGCGGCATGGGTCTCCATTTTTGTAGTTCATGACTGTACCATTTTCCCTTGTTACCCTTAGGACCTGTTCGTTTGGAGAATAAGCACTGGAATAAGGGGCCAATTCTCTGCCTGTCGTGGTTATCAATAGTACGGCTATTCCCATCTACATCCCATTATTTTACCTTATTCCACCATTATTCCTATATTTATTCCATATCACCTGATGTTATTCCACCTTATTCTCCTTATTCTTATTTTTCAGTCGAACAGAGAATAGACCACTATTCTCCTTATTTTTCATCATCATTCTTGCTTATTCCCGGACCAAACACCACCTTAGATTGGATTGCTTTGCATATTAAATGAAAAGGAAAACTATCGGGAAAATTTGTAGATGTCTCTGCGAGGGGATCAAAATCTGAAAAAAATAATGTGGATGCTAGACTGGCTTGGAACATTAATCTTTGATGTATTTAATTAGCATGCATCATTTTTTAAGTTGCAAAAAAATCTATATATTTCTATTTTTTACTTACATTAATGTTTGATGTCAAATAAAATCAAGAAAGATCCGATATTGTATTTTATCAACTTTGATTTTTTGAGAATTTCTAAGAGTCTGGAAAATTACAAAAAGACATTTATGTTGTAGTTATGCTTGTAATTATTGTTTTCTTATGAAAAGGAGTGTGATTTCAGTATGAATATTGTTGAAATATAATATAATTACCGCACGGTATTTGGAATTCAAATCCTTTGGACATTATTTCCTTCATGGATGTCATCACATAAACAATTGCTTACATGAACTTTTCGCGTGTATAAATATAATATAAATATTATGCATTGCTCTAACTTTATGATTATGTATGTAAAGTTGGTGACTGATAATTTAAGTTGGTGCTTATTGGAATTTAAATGAGTTAAACTGAGACAAGATTGATGTTTGTACTTGTATGAAGGTACTTGAATCTATGTTAATGTCGCCAAGCTAAAAACAAATAGTAGAGGCATAAACTAGGATGTTTCATATAAATCATGCATGGAGGACCCTCATTCTCGATTCCCAACGAGTCTCGGAGCTGAAACAGTTAAACTTGATTTTAAGACGCGGGCTAATATTCTATCTCGTGAACTGAGATACACTGAGAAATGACATAAAGTGACTTTTGAATTGGTACGAGTTATTAAGTATTAGTGCTTGGACTAGTATAAAAATAATACCAATGGGGGTCATAACCTCAAGGGACTTTTGGTAGATTGCATGTTGGTTTAAATCAAATTTAGAGGGAGGAAAGAGAAATTGTGCCACACCATGGATGTGTAACATCACGCACACACGTCGTTGTCTCCGTGTGACAAGGGTTGCTTACTTAATAATTGTAGCCTCACAATGACAATCTACATCCTACAACCATAGGTGTGTGGCTTTACTGTAGAAAGAAGTTCAAGAATAGCTACTCAATTATGTTTATTTAGGGGGTTTTAAAAGTACTCTTAGATGTTGGCTACAACAGGAATCTATTTGTTCTCTCTTCTTGTGTGCTTAACGACCAATGTACTGTTGATAAATTTGCAAATGAAGAAAACAAAATAAGACTAGAAAATGCTTATTTCTGTTACCACACATTGTTCGGTTAGAGTAGCGATGTCTTTTACACAAATGCATCCACTTATTCTTTAATGAAAATCGAACACTAGAACACATGTCAGTTATCTATTCTCTTACCTTGATTGTCTTTCCGTACACACAGATTAAAACATAGCAAATACCTACCAACATATACATACAACTATGTTATGACTCATGTCAATCATTTGTTTTCGATGAAGTTGTTCATTACATGACACTTTTCACCTTGTTATGGCATGCATATATATTGTTTCACTGAGATATTTAGCTCATCTTTCAATTTGTGTCCCATGTGCATTTATTGTTCGATATGAGAATTAAGTTACTCTTTAGGGATATGAGAATTAAGTTACTCTTTAGGGAACTAATTTATTCTCGCATAGAGGTTGTTCTTCAAATTTTCTCATTTATGGTTCAGTTGCTTTCATTATATTTAGGGCACATGTCTGTCATTATGTAATGGTAGCATATTTGTTGCGCATCTTTCATTTGGGATGTTTCTTATCATGTTATTTAATATATATATATATATATATATATATATATATATATATATATAGAGAGAGAGAGAGAGAGAGGGGGGGGGGAGAGAGGAGTGATCATATGGGAGCAAAAAAAATGCGAGAGCTTGAATCTAATGGTCTAGAATCAATGTTCCCAACTCTCACAGTTTTTTGCTCTCACATGATCGCTCCTACACACACGATTTCATTCATTTTTATGACATTAGTTGTGGTTGGATATGTGATTGTTTTGTAGTTGGTTTTGGATAACTCAAATCTTGGTTGGTTGACGTAATAATTACTCGTACAAGAACATTCATGCAAGAGTTGGACCAGCTTTGGGTAAGGCTATTGCAGTGTGTGTGTGTGTATATATACACACTTATCCTATATCCTTGTGGCCATTCTCATGCTTCTCTTGGTGATTTTATGTGCTTTTTACAAGTGACCGCCAATGATTTCGGGTTAAAATTCAAGTACAAAATAGATAAATATAAAAATTATCGATTAGTGGTAGGGAAGAGAGTTTTCCTAGTATAATAAAATATAATTTCATTCTTTCAAATTGAAATATTTCAACTTTTACTCGTAATTATTTTCTATTTTTGGTATCATACTCTTAAAACATGGTTCGTCAAAATCCCCTTGATCCATCACATGTACATAAGAGGGTGAGTATATATTTGTATAAGCTCAAATTGATTTTTTGTTCTAAAAATTGATCTTATATGATGATAACATGTTCTTATTTAATTTAGATGCAGTAAGGACACATTATGCCTAATCTCGTTCAAATCTCGAGGCATTGAAGGTGAAGATTGGTGGCGCTGACAGAGACCACAATGGTGCCATGAGAGTTTCGAAAATGCTCGTATTTATTTTTATTTACATTTTACTTAATATTGATTTGTATGCTTAATATGTTTCATTTTAAACGTTCTCATGATTCGAAGATTTGATGATTACACGTAATCGACCGATAACAATTCAGTGATATCGACTCATAACATAACACATAAGCATGCTTTTACAAATGTAAATCCCAAATACTGACTATGGATAATGTTGCTAACATCACCAACGGATATGTGAGAAAAATGGAAGAATGTGCACTCATTGAAAGTGAACAATTGAGAGTAGAGCTAAAGAGGGCTCAACAAACAATGAGCCAATATAAAGAAAAGTTTTAGAAAATGATACCAAAATTTCACTCTATAATGATTCAACGACAAAATAACAAATTAGTTCCTCAACTCTTTCACTAATACGACGTGTTATGCTACTGATTCCGGATCATTTGATCCTTCAATTTATCGGATCTGGTTATTCAGCAATAGCTGTATCCAATAATAGCATACTGATATTTAGAAACAAAATGCAATAAAGTGATATAGAGGAAGCATCCGACAATTTTCCATTCACAACATAAACTTCACATAACAAATTGTCCCGTGATACTGGCTTACGTATACCCTAAACCCTGTACATCGAGCTGAAGAGAAAGGACACGAAAGAGATGCTACTTCCTAAGATTGAACGGAAACTATTGTCATTGGATAGATATCTATTGTCCTTGTTGTGGCTCACGTTTGTTTGGTTGTCAGAAAACATGAGATATGGGACATTGAGTGCCCAATAACAAAGAAGATAAAACTATACAAGTAGGTTAATTGAGCAAAATTCATTAGACCAGAAAAAACTATTTCTTCGTATCCCTTATCCCATTAATCATTATATTCCACACCATGGATTATTCAAGCTATTCACCTCTCCTATCATGACCTCCAAAGATGGTGATAGTCTGAGATTGGAAGTTGAGTTGATTTAATGAGCTCATGCCCCTGTACGTCACCTAGAACAGTCCTTCAATGTTACATTGACAAAATTTCTTTTATTTTATTATCTAGGATTTTCAAATACCAGCCTGTCTAACAAGGAAGGACATCATCCTCGAGGATCTGATTTCTCAAAACCACATGATAGAAAACATCCCGTCCTCTTTACCAACGACTTAAAATACATTTTATCATGACCAATCCGCTACTTATTCCACCCTGTGCCTCCACATGGCCCAACCCAATCTTCAGTCAGGCAATCCGTCTGATGGCAGATGCGTACTGCATATTACAAGTACTTTATTTTACGCACTCAATATATTGGGACAAGCATGTACCGCCTAAGTTTGGCCTTCTATACATATTTCCTATGACAAACCTACATATTGCATGCTCGGACACTAGTATTTGCTACAAATTATCATCATAGTAAAAGGTAATACAAGATCCATCGTTGGATCCAATTTAAGCCAACAAAATTCCCATGATATTGATAAAATTTTGCGTATAAATCTGTAACTTTCTTCTATATTAAGTATCTGAGTGTGCATGTATTCATATATAGGGATTTTTATCCGTGTTTACTCATTTTATCACACTTAAAAAATGAAGTTTTGGAAATCTCAATACTACACGAAACTTGCACAAATCAAAGTAACGTCAAAGTATGCATCAGTACAACAAATCAATTTTATTAATTGTATTGATGTAAATTATGACTCGGTCATCCATAATCCTCAAAATATGCATATGCACATTATTCATAACAAAGAACTCACAAATCAAGAGATTGGTGTGATTTAGCTGGAAAAAACGGACATCAAAAGTTAGGATTTCATTATATGACCATGATATCTTTTTTGTGCCCTGCTTCGATTCATGTTAAGTCGAATGATTAACGATTCATATAATCATCAAAACCAATTTTCAAAATAAAAACACAAAGAACATATGAAGAACGCGAAGAACATGAAGACCACGAGAAAACGTAAATTCTCTCAAAATTTCAACAAAACTTCCCCTTATATCTGATGATGATTCAAAGAACTTCAATAAAATTTTCCCTTATAGCAGGTTATATTCCAAAAAAAATCTATAGAGTTTCCTCTTCCAAAGGACGTTTTTTGAAGGAAAAATATCCTGGAGAGAAGAAAAGGAGGAATGATGAGAACCGATACATGTATCAAGGGTGGGTAAGGCATATGTTCACCAATGACCTAGTCACCCACGCCAAAGTAGGACGTTACTTATGTTTCTACGTATATATTGGCATACAATGAAGAACCAGCTAGTCTCATGACATGGATATGTGAAGCATGTTCATTGATGACACAAATCGCCCACACCCAAGCAGGGCCATGCTCACATTTTCTATGCTATAGCATAAAATCGGAAAGAACTTGAAAGAAACTTGAAACCCTAGCTTAAGCTAGACCACTTACCTCCTAGCTGAAGCCGACTAGGCGAATATCACACTGTCTTCATCCTATTCCTCTTCCCTGCAACACTTTACTTGTGCTTTTCCTCGCCTCCCTGTCGTTTTCTCTGACTCTCTACCTTAACCCCCAAGGGGGTGGCGGATGAAATGGAAGTTTTAGAGAATGAATGGGTGAAGTAGGTATTTATTAGGCCTCCGCCCACTTACATATTGTCCGGACAACACATATTCAACATGACCGGTGAATTATCGTTCGCCTAATATACATGATGATCCCAGTGAGCTGCCTTGTCATCACCAAAATCATGGGCTATTCAGCGCATGGTTTGCTTGTGTCAACCCCGAAGCTGTGGTTTTGCTAATGACACTTAATTTACGTTGATTATGATTAATATTCTTAGTTCGATTAACACTGACTAATCTCATGTTTAGTAATTTAATCATAATTAGTTTTCTTAGTTATGATTAATCGATATAAATTACAGTAATTAAGAGTTAATGACGTCCTCTCTTGCATTCAAAAATCATAATAATTTGAAATGGCCTCCTGATTCACATGAAATAAGTTGCACTTGTTTTGTTTCATCGGGTCACATCCAATGATTCATTTTAGGATCCTCAGAGGTTGAATTGAAGACCTTACACAATGAATGGTCAAAGTGCTTGGAAGTTTCCTATTCCTATCCACTCCTCCGTGCAATGATGATCTTTCGATAACTGAAGGAGTAACAACTTAGATTATTTTTTTCTTAATTATATATTATATTTTCAAATAATATTCTTGTCACGTGCTTGGAAGTTTCCTATGCCTATCCATTCCTCCATGCAACGATGATGCTTCCATAACCGAAGGAGGAGTAACCACTTTAGATTGTTTTTCTTAATTATATATTACATTTTCAATTAATATTCTTCTTTAGTACTTTCAAATATATTTTTTCATAAGTACAACTTAGAAAAAAAATCACATTTGAACGTTTAGAAAACTTATAGCTTTGAATATGTTTATTAAATGCAATCATCATTGTTGGCCGTTGTAAAATCATCGATGATAAAAATATACTTATCATCAACGATTGTTCAGCCACCGATAAATAGCAGATAATAACAATTGTAAAACCACTAATAATGATTCTTTTTGATGTTATCCTTGTGGCTGGCCAACCGTCACCAAGTAATAACATCAACGAGTGTGTAATAGAGGACACAATGTATTTTCGATTATTATATACATGGTTTCCTAATCAACCCAGCAAATATTCACATTTGTCGATTGAAATGTCATCTGATCTACTATTATAAAAAAGAGTAGCACCGTTGGGTCGATTAGATGAAAATTGCAGAAAAAGTTTTGTAGATATTATTTAGACTCCTAAACTTATGGGTAACTGGTAAGTGCATGAATGTCGAACTCATGGAGGTAAATTATAGAGACTATGGTAGAATAGGCAAAAGTTATCCAATGAATTAGATTTTTATGAAAATTTTTAATGATTTTAATCTTTTTAGTTTGTTTTAAGTTTTGTATCGTTTCTAAGATCCTTTATATACCCATATGCAAAGAACTGTGGTTATGAGTTTTATTTATTTATTTGATTTCATATTTTAAAGTTTATGATTTATGTTTTACTATGTTTAGGAATTTTTACGTAATTTTAATTTTTTGATTTTAAAAGAATTTTTAAATATGAAAACAATGCATTTATGTAAAACATAGAATTATTTTGGATTTTAAAATGATTAAATAGTAAGAAAGTAATTTGATTTTATTTTTACTATATCAAATTAGAAAATACCTTTAAAACAATGTATTATACACATTTTTGTGTTTTTTTATGAATTAGTTATGTTCTTATAAACTGATATGTATTTTTAGATTTTTAAGGATTTTAATACTTGATTTTTAATTTGTTTTTTTATTTAATGTTTAGAATACTGTAAAATACAACTAATACATTTTTTGTGGAATTTTCAGTAACATTTTTTTTGTATTTTGTAAGTTTGCGTGTATTGTTGTAATTGGTTTTTAATTATTAAAAATAGAAATTATTTCTATTTTTTTAAAACTAAAGTTATACTGTGTAGAGTATATTATAGTGTATGTACTAATATTTTTCTTTGATTTATATATTGAATTTGTTATTTAACATGAACTAATAAGTATTATGTATTTGATATAATGTATAGGGTATTATTCTAATTTACAAGAAGTATAGGGGTGTACATGTAAACAAAATAACTTCGGGGGTTACTCGTGCAAAACAACTGGCGAATCACATGCGAACCACTTGCGGCATGTATATGGGTACTTGGAGGAGAATACAAGTAATATCGGGGACCAAGCATAAAACATCCATCAAACACATGAGATTTACATGTGTTGCTTAGAAGCGGGTCCTATTCGAGGATATGTAGAGTTTGGGGGGCTTAATCATAAATGACCCAAAAATATCTTCTAATGCTCGTGCATCGCACATGCTCCCTTAAGCGCTTGGGCAGTGGCACGATTCTAGAGCGTGCGATCGAATCTAATCTGACGGCTACTGTGTATTCTGGAGGAGATGCTTGTTCTTCCCCGAACCAGATGAGCTTCAAGCAGTGGTGTTTTGAATCTCCAAGTCTTTGAGCAGCTCGTATTCAAGAAGATGCTACGAAAGTCATCGCTACGTCTGATATCGGCTCGATGTCTTGATGAAGGATCCCAACAGATGCTTCGTCGATTATGCTCTATGATATCGACGACTCCAGTCATCTGATCTTCAACAGTTGCTTCATATCATACACTGATCGATTGAATTCTTGATGTTTCATGTGAAGCAAATCAACCTCAATGTGACACATACCTTCGTATTTAGATCGCCTCTGACGCTGGTTGGTGTTTGTGGGAACGGGAAACGATGCTTCGATCATCCCGCTAACAGATGGATTGCTGACAATTCAAATCAAGACTCCAAGTATGGTGCTTCGAGGGTGTAGACCATAGCGGTCCTCCGGGAATGTGAATACACGTGCGACTCGATTTGGACGTTGAAGCTTCTATTGACCTCGAATCTACAAAACTTGCTCCAGGTAAATCACCACATAATCGATGGAACGATGCTCGTGGATCAGATCCGGTGAATGCTTGCCCGATCAAACACCTGCGAATGCAGCAACGACTCGAGAGGATCATCTCGGTCCAAAGCAACGGGACAAGTGTGAATGGAAAGGCACATATGTCCGTGAGGGAGGCATGCCTGCATTCCAGACGCCGTGCATGGATGGAGGTGTCAAGTGCGGGAGATAGAACTAAAATGGAGGGATCACGAGGTGGATGATGGAATCCAATGTGGATTTGACTTGGATTTTGTTAAAAATCAAAGAGGAAGAGAGTTTTGAGAAGAGAATAGAGAGATTAAGGAGATAAAAGAAGGTCCGAGAAGAGAATAGAAGAAAATGATAAGATAGAAGGAAGAGGAGAAAATGAAATTACCTATTGGTGAAGAATAGTGGGGGAGTTCGCTTGAGAATTTGGAGCAGCAAGCTTCGAGGATCGTGGCTTCCACGCGAGGACGGAGCTCGTGGAGGCTGAATCACGCAACGAAGCTCGGGGTTGCTCGTCAGTGATGATGATCTCACCTCTCAACTCTCTCACTCTCTCTTGCTCGACATATGCGGAAGCTATCACCTTCCTAACTCTTATCGGAGATCACTAGCCTCAACTAAAGGGAGTGTGAGCGACCTTTGTAGGAGGGAGGAGGCTGAAGAAGGAGGAGCCCATGTTCATTGAACCTGGACGAGGGTTTTGGTTGCGGTGAGGTTGCTGGGATAACGTAACAAATGGGAACCACATGGCGTTGGAGGTGGGATGAGGAATAAGGAGAAGCGAAAGAGGAAGGAGGAGAAACGAAGAAGGAAGAAGAAGAGTGGGGGATGAGGACATTGAAAAGTCAACCTCCCCACTCTCCCCAATCAGAATGTGACACACAGTAGATAGAGAGAGTGAGAGGGAAGAATAGAAAAAGACAAAAGAAAAATATGACAAAACAAATGTATTCATCATATAAACATACAAAGTAAATTAACTGTTAATTAGTAAATTAAATAAAATAAATAAACAACATAAATAAGAAATGCCAATAAATTATCAAATAATTTAATTAACATTTTTAATAAAGTCTATGATTTAATTTAATTTGTTAAATAATATAAATAATGTTAATTTACAGGTATATGTTACTTATATACATTAATTGTAATAATTTTTCACTTGTTTAATAAGTAAGTTATTTATTTTACAGTTTATTTGTTTAATATAATTTAAGAGTATCTTGAATATATATTTATTTTTTATTTAAATAAGATTATTTAATTAGTTAAATAAATAATATTATATACGATATAGGTACACTAGACATGCACAATAAATACATTTATTTATTGGTTAGTTAATCTTTAATAATTTTTATTTTCATTTTATATAATTTCTATAAAATATAAGAAATGTAAAAAATAAAGAATAAGAAAATAAGAAGAATAAAATAATAATAAGAGAATGTGCAATTGTATATATATCACGATGCCCCCAAAAGCTGTCTTTTACATATTAACTCTGATTTTAATTAAAATAATTTTATTTTAAAGATAATTTAATTCTAAATATAATGAAAGTGAGTTTGGTGAATTTTGAATTCATAGAGAGAAGATATTTATCTTTAAATGTTCATCATATGTTTTTTGTTCTGAGTGTACCGTGATATCTATATATTAAACAATTCTGATTATATTTTTGTACATTAATATACATTATTATAAACAAGTCTGAAGAAAAAACCTTTTTGATTTGAGATTATCTGAATGATAAATAAAATATATGAAGATATGTACAAGGTGAATAATGTGTACATGTACATTTGTGATAATTATTTTCTATAGATTGAGATTCTTATCTCCATCTACTTATTTATATTATCGATTAATTAATATTGACATGGTCTTGGGGTTAATATTAATATGTACATATTTACATATTTCCATACTTCTTTCTTTTACTTTTCCTTTTCTCTTTATTCTTTTTTTTCGGATTAAATAAGTGTTAAATGTACAATATTAACAATTGGAGTCAGTATGTTAATTAACGAGAATTAGTTGATATTTACTTGTATTTTACTAAATATTTTAGATAAAATGAAAAAAAAATAAAAGAGATGAATCACGGATTCACCATCGACCATAACCACAAGTAGAGAGAACATTTTCATGAGGCGACTTTGAGCTAAAATCAAAATTGACATTTAAATAATATTTTGGTTTTTTATCACATGTGCCCTTCTTAACTTCTCCAATATCAATTATGCTCCTCTCTTTTTTGTAATATCAATTGTGTGCCTCTATATTCTTACGAAATGCACAGTTCCACCCTTCCGTTAAAGTAAAGTATAAGCATATCAATTTCGTAAGAATACATGGGAACAACTGATATTAAAAATCAGGAAAGGTATAACTGATATTCCAGAATCTAACAACGACACCAATGATAAAAAAACCGTAATATTTTTATGGGATTTTTACCCAGCAGTCCCATAAACGTTTTAAAATGCCTCTACGACCTTTTGCACAACGTAATTACCCCATCAACCCTGTAAATAATCCAAAGAACCCCCACATGCTTAAAACATATTACCCGAAAGGTTCATGGGGTAAGAGTTGACAAGTTTACGAGGTCGAAGGGGGAATTAGGTTGTTTCAAAGATCGTGGAGGTGATTGACAAAGTTTACAGGGTCTGTCGATAAAAATCCCTATTTTTATTCCAAAGTTTTGTTACCGTACCGGAGAAGCTGTTGCTAAATTTTCTCCCAAACTTCCACACTTCACTCCCTCCCTCCGTCCCTCTTATCGGCCTCGCACCCGCCCGCGCTTCGCTCAGCTCCATCCTCCACTCCTGCCCGAGGAATGCCTATGATCACCGTTCTCCCCGCGGAACTCTGCCCTTCAAATCCCCTATTCGTCTCTCCCTCCGCTCGCAAAGACCGAAAGCCCCTCCCCCTATTCTCCTGCAGCGCCACCACTGGCGGCGGCGTAGGCGCTGACCAGCGAGACCGGCCGTGGGATAAGAAGAAGGTAGTTCTCGTGGATTACGACCAGGGAAAGCACGAGGTCTCCGTCCAGATAAGCGGCGTTGGGCGTGATGCCATCCCTGCGAGATACCGCTTGCGGGTCGGCGGCTCCCGCGGGCAGAGGGACTGGAAAATCTCCGAAGTCGTCGAACGGATCCTGCAGCTCAAGCACTGGGAGGACATCGAGGGAGTCCTCAACCGATGGGCGGGGAGATTCGCCCGCAAGAATTTCCCTGTTCTCATTCAGGTGCGCTCGTTGCAGTTTTCTGAATTTTCCGGCCTTGTATAGTCAGTGCAGGAGTCTGTTAATTGCTAGTTTTATTACCTAAAGGGCGCCGTTAACATTCCGATTAACAGATACCATTGACCTATGCGTAGAATTTAAAGTATCCTGCGGATTTGATTTCCAAGAAATCCGAACCTTTGAAAAGGAGCTAGAATTATGGATTATCCGGAAGAGTTATTTTTTCAGCTGAAGATTATTTTAGGAAGAGTTGAATGTAGATTTTTTTGTATTCGTTTATTTAACTGTGATTTTTTATTTTTTTCCTTTCCAAACACATTATTCAAAAAAATAACCCATGGTATCTGCAGTTTTATATAAGCGACAACATTGGGGTGGTTCATTAACTTTTTATAAATATCCTTTCAATGCTCAAGTTACATTACACCTCAACCACCGGAAAACACATTTGCATGCACAATTTGAACCTCAACTACTTTTCAACAGTCTGAAATATTCTCTCACAAGGTAATGTCTTGGACTTTGATATTTCATCAATAAAAACCCGTTTATACTGTAATTTGGTCGAGGACATTGTTTGTTGGAGTGGCAATGGAGTTTCAAGTCGCATAAATGTGGATGCCAAACCTACTTTATTAACACAAGAGTTGTTGCTTTAGGAGTTGAGCAACTCGTGAATGACAGATGTTTTGGCTTCCAATAAGCCCTAGTAACAGTTGAATGTTGATGAGTCAGTGATCTGCACTGATTACACAAAGCTCGTTTTATTAACATGTTTGCATGATAGAATTCCGAGCGATGATCATTTGATAAAAATGGGACTGACATATCTGTTATTTCTTCCAGGAGGTGACTAATTCTGGTTCACTGGAACACAGTATTAGAGTATTTTCTTGGATGAAAAATCAAAGGAACTATCGTGCGAGAAACGACATTTATAACATGATGATTAGATTACATGGCCGGCATAACCTAGTAGACCAAGCACGCGGATTATTTTTTGAAATGCAAAAGTGGAGGTATGACATGGTGTACTATGCTTCTCATTGGGAACCACATTGGTCATTCTATATATTCTTGAAGTTATAATTTTTAGATCTTTAGTTCTCATCGAGATGTTGATATCTTACTTAGAATTATCCTAATACCAAGGCCAATTGTTGCCATGGTTCGAAGGTGGCAGGGGTTAAATTAGACGAGCTTTATAAGGGTGGTCCTGGAAGATTAAGAAGTGCTGTATGAGATCTGAAGCCCGTTTGCAATACTCGATCAATCTATTTGAAAGCCCATTTGAATTGGGAAAAATAATGATTTTTGCTTCTGTTGGAATATTTAAACAATGACTTGAGAACAAAAATTAACAACCAAAAGTCTTGCCATGTAAATTCTTTATGTTTTTCAACTAGTAAGAGATATATTACAATGCAATATTGCTTTTCTTTTTCATAGAGGTCAGCTTAAACACACTCAGAGGAAAACATGTATACAAAGGCACACACAAGCACACATGCATGCACACGCACACACACATCTCAAAACTAAGTTAGGATGCCAAACACTCCCTTATAAACCGCCACCAGGTCAATTTTATCCACCGAAGACCCCTTTCCTAGGCTAAGCAACGCTTCTAGGTCCTCTCATCTCGAGCCCATTCAAACTTGGCCTCTTAAAAGGCCTCCTAATGACTCTTTGAGGGGTAGTGCGCAATAATGATCCTCATTTCCTCCCAAACATCAACAAATGCACACTTAAGAAGCAATGTCCACAGTCTTCCAAGCCTTTACAAGCATCCTTGTATGGTTACGAAAGATCATGATTGCAATGGGGTAGTAAGCGATTTCTAGAACAGAGGATGGTTTTTGTTTATGAAATGTAGTGCGAAAAAAGGGAAACAATGAATATATATATATATATATAGCAAAGGGTTCAATGAATAGATATATGGAGAAAGAATCACAACCTTCTAAATAAGAGATTAGGGCTAGGGATAGCGCATACGAATTACGAAAATAACCTTGAGGGTTATAAGTCCACATACTTTAATACTCTTCCTGAAACTAAATCATATGTATCTAACACGCTTAGCTTGTGACAACAACGCTAAGAAAGAACACTGGGGATGGTCGGGTGAACGTATTTGCACTATAGCCCGTTGAAGAGTCCGAATGCCTGCAAAAGTCCTTGTTAGATGAGATCCCTTGTGAAATGGCAATCAACCTCTTCATGTTTTGTTCACTCATGAAATGTAGCGTTGTTTGCTATTTGTGCGTTCATGGTTGCTGGAAGAGGGTCTTCGCGACATGGTGGTGGATTTTTGGCGGAGCAACAACTGGAGGGGCTGGTCTTGGTTATTCCGGCTCAGAAACTTGGGCTGTTGCGGAAGCGCCTAATTGAGTTCAAGAGGTGCACCCGAGGGCAGCGGCAAAGTGCGAGGGTGACAATGCAGGAGGTCATCTCTCTCCTAGATGCGGTAGATGACACAAAGGAGTAGTCGGCTCTTGAAGTTGAAGAGAGGTGCACTTGTTTGAACCATGTGCTGTTGGAAGATAGAAAGAAGCAATGCCTGAAATGTCAGATTTCTATTTCATTTCGGCAAGCTCGGAAAAGGAATTTCAGTGGAATTTCAGAAATTGGGGAAATGATTTGAAAACTCATTTTTTTCATATTTAAGGTTTCTTATGTTGTTTAATCAATAAAAGAGAGAAATACAAGTTTTTTACTTATAATAAGATGTTATAATGATTAATACCTTAAATTACATTTTCGGTCACCATATCAATGACCGTCCAGAGTGAAATTCCAGTACACACTTAAATTTTGGCATTCAATTTTTCTGTCAATTCTCAAAAGAACAATAATACTTTATTATAGAGAATGCGTAGATAATTTTAAAATTGAAATAATACATGTCATAATACAAGTTTACAAAATCACATGATACATCGATCACATAATATGTCTGCACTTACTAATACTAACTACCGAATTAGTTGTATTACATTCTTATTTGGTATGGCAATGAGATTCAACCGAACCACGGATTCATTGGTGGATACATGTACTCTTTCTGATTCATTCCTTGGTCGAAAGGATGGAGCTAGACCTTAGTTGAATGGATTCATTCTGGTTAAATGCATTGGGATGTTAGACAACTAGTAATAATTTGTGTCTAGATTATGACATCGGGTTAAATGATAAGGTACTCCATGCTAATATGAATTTCTATGCTTTCAGAGAGAACGGTGATAACAGACTGGTGCTTGGGGAGATGGCGTCTTCGCTTCGGAGCTCTCAGCGTGGAGTAGGGCGGAGGGAACCGGAAGGCTCAAGTGGGAAGGATTTCATCGTCTCGCGGGATGGCGTCTTCGCTTCGGAGAGGGAAAGAAGCTCTGGCTCTCGCAATGCCAGTCTACAGTTCGTCGCGGCGGAAGGGGAGGCGGCGCTCTCAACGGAGGGGAGGTGGGTGCCTGTCTCGCATAAGAAGCCGTGTCGAGTTTGCTGGCGCTGTGGCGTAAGGGGGCATATAGCTTCGATGTGTGTTGCAAAACCACGTTGTTTTGCATGCGGAGGTTTGGGTCACAAGCAGGTTGATTGTGGTGCTAGAACGAGGGTTGACGTGAATCAATTCTCGCTCGGAAGGTCTGCTTCGTTGCCGAGGGGCCCGCGTGGCGAGGTGGATACTTCCGTTTTTGGAAGACGGTCTTTTGCGCAGGTGGTTGCCGGAGATGCATGCATGCCTTTGGAGGGGGACGCTTCTTCGCAGGTTAAGGTCCCTTTCACGTCGTCAGAGGACACTGGTGCGGGTACGTCGAAGGAGGGGGAGCAGTTTGCGCGGGGCTCCTACGGTGGCAGGGCGATCGTCGGTGTCTTCCTGGGAGATTGTATGTCTGTCGAGGTGTTGAACAACCTTCTCAGGGAGCTCTTGGGGATTCATTTCTCGGGAGACGTCTTCCTCCTAGGGACGAGGAGGTGCTGCGTTAGGGGGCTGTCGAATGAACATCGACTCCGGTTACTAAATGCCGGGCCTTGGGGAGGCATCGCTTGGAGGGACCTGCGTTTTGTGGATGGGGCTTGTTCGGAAGTGGAGGTTTGCGTTGCTGTGGTCCGAGGTGTTCCTTTCCTCCTCTCTCGGTCTGTTCACTGTCTTCGGCGTCCTCTGAGGAGGTGGGGTGAAGTTTTGGCCGTCACTGACGACGGTTTATCTCCGGGATCCGATCCCTCGTCAATGCGGATTCTCATGGAATGCAACAAGTCCTTCCTGGACAGAGCGTCGGATCAGATTTTCTTTGGGGACTTAAAATTAGGCCGATTCTACTGTCGCTTGGAGTTGTCGGTGGTAACGCCGCCGCATCCCCCGGCGGACCGTGCTGTCGCCTGCGTGGGAAGTGGTAAGGGCGTCGTTTCAATTCTCGAGGGGAAGTTTCCGCAGCAGGACATCACTTCGGGGTTCTCGCCTTGCTATGATGTTTTCGTAAGGCCCTCGGAGTTTCTCGTACGTGATGCCCATCCTGTCGCATGGAATCGATGCATGGTTGCCGCCCTTGGCGGATTCAAGGGTGACGTGGCGAGTAGGTGCACTCGTACCGATGGGGATTTCGTCTTCTCAAATGGCTCGCCAGGTCCCTCCTTTCGGGTTTTCTCTCCCGGGTTTCGGTTGCACGATTTCGGAAGCGGACCCTCAATCGGATCCTTCCGCGATTCGGTCGGTCGGGTTGTCGAACTTGACCCGAATGAGCAACATGAGGCGGCCTTGGTTTTTTCTGATCAGGGATCTTTGCTCTTTCCGCCGATTCCGGACCTCGGACCTCTTCCCTCTTCGGTGATTGTCTCCGAGGTTCCTCAAGTGGAATCTTCTTCTCTCTTCGCGGGGTCCTTCTCACAGATCGATCCCTCCGATGCTGCTGTGAGGGATCTGAGCGCTGTGGGGGATCTGAGCGCTGCTGGATCTGTTGGAGAATCAACAAGGAGATCTTCCAAGCGTTACAGAAGAAGGCGCAATTCGCGTTCAAAGTCGAGGGAGCCTCAGACCTGCCTCACCTTCAATGAGGCGGTGGCAGAGGCTGCTGGGGTTGTTGCTTCGAGGGGTTTCAAAAGTGGTTCCAAATGAAGGTAATATCTTGGAATGTGAGGGGTTTGGGGGATGTGGATAAGAGGAAGTTGTTGGGTAACAGGTTCAAAGAGTGGGGATGCGATGTGGTTTATCTGCAGGAAACCAAGCTTGCTCTCTTGGATGAGGATGTTTGGCGCTCTTTTGGCGCGGGGAATCTTGATGAATTTTGTGCCTTGCCTGCTGTCAGCCTTGCAGGTGGCTTGTTAATTGCTTGGAAGTCGTCGGTCTTCTCTTTCATTTCGGTCGTGAAGGGTTGCCACTCTATTTCAGTTTCTTTATCTAGGAAGGAGGATTCTTCCACTGTGATCTTCTCCTGTGCGTACGGCCCTTGTTGTCATATTAAGAGGAGGGAACTTTGGGACGAACTTCGACGAATCAGCCAATCTTTTTCGGATTCTCCTTGGCTGATAGGGGGAGATTTTAATGTTACCTTGCGTGCTTCTGATAGGCCCCGATCTAGGGGGGGTGCGGATCCGGGTTCGGCGGACTTTGCGGATTTCATTACCTCCCTGGCTATGGAGGATTTATGTGCTACAGACATTTCTTTCACTTGGAGGAGCTCTTCATCTAGATCTTGCATTGACAGGTTCATCGCTTCCGAAGCCTTTATGACGATGTTTCCCCTTGCTAATGTTCTCTCTCGCCCGCGTTCTTTCTCGGACCACACTCCTGTTGTTTGGGTCTCGGAGTTGTCGTCTCCGTCTTCGGGCTTTTTTAGATATGAGAGATGTTGGTTGCTCGAGGATAACTTCCGGGATTTCGTGGTTGAGGTTTGGAAAGAGGATTGCGGTGGTCAGTCGGTTGTGGGGAGATTTGCTCAGAAATTGGTGCGCCTGCGGAAAAGTTTGGCCTTTTTTAAAAAAGCTTCGCGGGAGGCGCGGGCGTCTGCCAGGAAGGATGTGGAGGTGATCGTGGCTGCTCTGGATGCCTTGGAGGGGGAGAGGGATCTCTGCTCCGAGGAATTATCCTCCAGGTCGGCTGCCTTGGCTACGGTGGAGAGGGAGGACTGGAAGAGGGTGGCGGAATGGCGTCAGAGGGCGAAGATCAAGTGGATTAGAGAAGGGGATGCTAATTCCTCCTATTTCCATAGGGTGGCCAGTAACAGGAGACGCTCAAATTATATTCATTCCATTTCCTTTGGCGGCAGGGAGGTCGTGGGTGATGGAGCTCTGGGGATGGAGGTTGCCGCGTACTTCAGAGAGTTTTCATCTTTTCGAGCTCCTAATCGTTGGTTCTGGTGGGGGGAGGGCACTCCTCATCTCTCGCCCTTGCTCTGTGCCGAGTTGGTTAAGGAGGTCACCTTGGAGGAGGTCAAGATTGCGGTATGGGATCTCAACGGTGATGCCTCGCCGGGTCCGGACGGTTTCCCCATTGCGTTCTACAGGGACTTCTGGGAGTTAGTAGGAAAGGAGGTTTGGGAGGTTCTGTTGGAATTTTGCAAAGGTAACGCGGGATTCGACCAAGTGAATAGGGCTATCATCGTCTTACTGCCTAAGATCTCCTCCCCCCGCGCTATTGAAGACTTTCGCCCGATTGCGATTTCCAATGGCTTGTACCTGATCGTGGCAAAGGTTTTTGCCCGTAGGCTCGCCCCGTTGCTTGACGAGTTAATCTCACCCTCACAGGCGGCTTTCATCCGTGGTCGTCAAATTTCAGATGTTACGGCTCTGGCTTCCGAAATGGTGGAGAGCTGGTTGAGGAGAGGGAAGCGCGGGGTACTGTGGAAAGTGGATTTTGCAAAAGCTTACGACTCGCTGGATTGGAACTTTCTTTGGATGGTCTTACGGGCTCGTGGGTTTCCTGCGCTATGGATCTCATGGATGCGCAGGTGCATATCTACTGTTTCATTCTCTATAATGATTAACGGCCGCGTCGTTGGGGATCGTTTTCAGCCTAGAAGGGGCGTGCGACAGGGCCGCCCCTTGGCCCCCCTGCTCTTTGTCATTGCGGTCGATGTGCTTCCCCGGATGGCGGCTCGTGTGGTGGATCGTGGCCTTTCCATGGGATTTTCTTGCGGCAACCGGATCGTCCCTACCCTCCAGTACGCTGATGACACTATTGTGTTCATCGAGGGTGGCCTTGAAAGGTCAGGGGGATGGCGGCGACCTTGGAAATCTTTAGCGAGCTTTCGGGCCTTCTCATAAATCAGAGCAAGTCCAAGGTTATTCCTTTCGCGTGGGATGCGGAGTCGTCGGAAGCTTGTGGTTTGATTCTGGGAACTCCCCCGTCTTCTCTACCGATCGATTATTTGGGGCTGCCCCTGGGGGCAGGGAGATCTAGGCTTCGTGATTGGCACAAGGTTTTTGAGAAGGCGGAAAGGAGGCTCTCCGGGTGGAGCGCATCCATGCTCTCGCGGGGAGGCCGCCTCGTACTCATTAAGTCGGTTCTTGCTTCTATCCCTATTTACTATTTATCAAATTGGCTTATGCCGGTGGGGGTTCGGAAGCGTGTTGAGGGTTTGATGCGAACCTTCCTTTGGGGTAGAAGGGGTCCCTCCTCGCGCGGTCCACATCTCGTGGAATGGGCGGAGGTGACTAAGAGGAAGTGCGATGGCGGTCTTGGTATTTAGAGTCTTGATCGGGTCAATGACGCGTTACTTCTCAAATGGATCAATAGGCTTTGGGGGAGTTCCAACAGTTTCTTCTCCTCCCTTCTACGCGATTTGCTGTCTATTGGGGTGGAGATGTTGAGGGATTTGGATGATCGCCGTTCTCGAACCCCCTTCTGGCGTGGGATTTTATCGGTTAGTCGGCGTTATTCTCATCTCTTCGCTCCTGTTCTCGGGGATGGTAACTCGTTCAAGTTCTGGCTGGACAATTGGGCTGGTGTTGCCTCTCTCGGTGTTACCTTCCCGCGCCTTTGTGCCTTGGCGTGTGATGCTCGTGCGACTGTGGCCTCCTCTTGGTCGGGGGATGGGTGGTTCCCATCCTTTGTGAGAAACTTCTCTGATCCACGTTTCGATGAGCTTCTTGCTCTCCTGGAGCTGCTTAAGGATTCGCCCAGGCCTTCGAGTGGTCGGGATCACTGGGTTTGGCGTGATGGCGTCTTTTCCACTAGGCAGGCGTTTAGGGCTATCTCTCTGCAATCGATGTCGCACCAGGACCTCATGTGCAGGGATCTCAGCTTTCTGTGGCGTCTGAATCTTCCGGAGTGGGTTGCGTTTTTTCTTTGGCTATTCCGCCGAGGAAGGATCTTAACTCGTGACCGGTGCACCAGGCTTTTCGCTGATTTCGCTTCGACGGACTGTGTTCTCTGCGGCGGCGGTGTGGAATCCTTAGAACACCTTTTCTTCTTGTGCCCCGCCACTACTGCCATCTGGGTGGAGGCTCGCATATCTTGGATCAACACCTCGAGTTCAGTTGTCTTCTGGGACTCTCTGAGGACAAACAAAGATAGAGCGCGCGGGGAACTAGTAGGTCTTTTTGCATGCATTTGGGCGATTTGGCTGGGGCGTAATTCTACGATCTTTAGGGGACAAAGGTTCTACAAGGAGAATGTTCTGGCCCATGCAGCTCTGCTTTCCCGTGACTGGTCGTTGATATAGCTCGCTTGTTTTGCTTTTGTTGGGATCTCTTCGATCCCCTTATTCTTTTCATCCTTCCTTCTGTCCCGCTGTACCTCTCTCTCTTTTGTTTCTACGCTTTTTTAATAAAATTTTTGGGGCGAGCACCGTGCCGTGCCTCCCCCGAACTGTTGGATTTCAAAAAAAAAAAGACCCCGGTAGCACTCTTAACACATGTTTGACCTTTTTATCCAACATGCATGGCATTTGCACATATGGTCAAGAGACAATTAGAATAACATTGGTTTGTTCGCATGTTAGTCATGAGATGCATAACAAACTGACATTTTTTTAATGCAAAGATTAGAGGATGGTTATCTGAAGCATGTCCTCACATTTCAAAGAAATTCAGTCGAATTTCTTTCGAATATCGACATCTCGTTGAAATCGAAATTCGACCGAAATGGCCGAAATATGGGAGCCATAGTACAAAAATGATCAAAATGACCGCAATTTCGGTCGAATTTCGACCGAAATTTCGTTTCGGTCGATCATCGAAATGGTGACCGAAACCGATATTTAGGGCCTTGATCTGAAGTTAGCAGTCAAATGGTAAAAACCATATTTGGCTCTCCAAGATGGCCTAGGCAAAGATAACAAGATGGTTATATAAAGATTCTGAACTCTGAAGATTTTGAAGTTAGCATTCAAAGATGAAAAAAACATATTTAGAATCTCCAAGTATGGGCTCACATGGAGATCTGCTAGATTTGCAGATGGGGGTCTGGATCGTGTGGATCGTATCTCGCGAAGGGCGGCTGAGGTTAGGGGCGTTCCTTTCCTCTCGCGTTCCGTGCATTGTTTGGGTCCTCCTCTGCGAGGCTTTGGTTCGATTGTTCGTATCCTTGCGGACGACTCGCTCCCGGGATCGGACCTGGAGGTTACCTTGGCTGTGCTATCTCGTTGGCGGAGTTGTTCGTGGGGCGCTTCTTTTTCCCGCTGCAGATTCGTCTCCTGGATCCGGAGGATCAACTGGCGCTGCAGAGCGGGGGCGGCGGTGCCGGCCAGCGCCCGACTGTTGACGGTGAGGCGGTTCCGGTCCCAGAGGAATCCGAATCGTCTTCGTCTCATGGGGATGCTTCATCTCCTGGTGACTTAGATCGTCGTGGCATCCCTACCGCCACGTGCGTCGTCTCTCCCTTGGGGGCGACGCCTCGTTTGATGGCACCTTTCCAAAGGATCGTTTTTGGGACGTACACCCCTATCGTTTTTCGACCCGGGGATTTTGTGAGCTCGACCCTTTTTGTCGGGTCGTCTCCTGACTCGATTTCTGCGCAAGCTGGACCCCTTGCGGGTTCGGATCTTCGGATTTCGCTCTTGCGGGTTTCTTCCGACCTTGCGTTTTGCGGGGCTTTGGATCCATGTGCAGGTCCCTTGGGGCCCCCGGCTAGGGACACGAACGTTCGCCTCGACGCCTGGGAGGGCACCCCCTCTTCTGCTATTTCTCTTTGGCCTAACCGGCCCGCTGCGAACCTGCTTGTTGATTGTGAGACCCTCCCCCTTGCCGCCCCGGCGCGGGACGCGGGTGTGGCGATGGGGGTCCCCTCTATTCGGGCACCAATCTTGGCCGAAATTTCTGATTTGGGATCGTCCTCGACGATGGCCCCATCGGGGTCTGATTCTGGGTGGACCGGTAAAAGGTACAGGAGGCGCCCATGCTCACGCATAGCCGTCGGTGTGCTTCCGCAGGTGTCGGCTACTATGACTCGTGTGGCTTCTATGGTTGGAGTTGTCTTTCTCGGGGGATCTTGCAAGTTGCAACTGTGCTTAATGAAGATCCTCACGTGGAATGTCAGGGGTCTGGGTGACCCGGAAAAAAGGAGGATCCTTTGTTCTCACTTCCTTGAGCGGGGCTGCGACATCATTTTACTTAAAGAAACTAAGTTGCAATCTTGTCCTCACGACGTGTGGCGCTCCTTCGATGCTGGCTCCTTTTCTGATTATCGCGTTATTGATGCGGTTGGTTCTTCGGGCGGCGTGCTGGTTGCATGGAGGGACCGTGGCTTTGTTCTTCGCTCGGAGCTAAGGGGGGCCCATGTGTTGACGATCCTCCTGGAATGCCTATCCTCGGTAAAGACTGTTGTTGTCTCGTGCGTGTATGGGCCCTGCCTTGCCGCCGACCGGCGAGAGCTGTGGGATGAGCTCCGCTCGGCTCGTGCTTCTTTCCCAGGGGGCACGTGGCTCATTGGTGGCGATTTTAATGTGTCGTTGCTATCCTTCGATCGATCGAGCTTTGCGCGGTGGCCAAGACCCGGGGTCGGCTGACTTTGCGGACTTGTTGGACTCTCTCGAGCTGGAGGTGGTTGACGCCTCGGATACTAAATTCACGTGGCGCAGCTCGGGCTCTCGCATTGACCGTTTCTTGGTCTCCTCGGAGCTTCTGGACGTGTATCCCTCTTGCTTTGCGTCGACCAGGATCCGAACTCGCTCGGATCACTCTCCCCTGATATGGGACTCGGGGGAGCTCCTGGAGCACAGGGGTTTTTTCAGGTACGAAAAGGCGTGGCTTTTGGAGGAGTCGTTCCACGCGTTGGTCTGTTCACATTGGACCTCCACGATCGTCTCTGGCTCGACTGTCTCAAGATTTTTCCAGAAACTTGTCTCCATACGGGGGAGGCTATGCTCTTTTAAGAGAGAGTCGCGCGCTGCCCGCCGGGCGGTTAGAGCCTCTGCGTAGGAGACTATCACGGACCTTGACCAGCTCGAGGATTCCAGCCCTCTTTCCTCCGAGGATCTTGCGAAGAGGGTTGATGCTCTCCGTCAGGTGGCGCTTAAGGACAAGAAAAAGGTGACGGAGTGGCGCCACAGATCTAGGCACAAGTGGCTCGTGGAAGGGGACGCCAACAGTGCCTTCTTTCATCGTGTTGCCAACGGGAGACGTCAGGCTAATACGCTACGATCGGTCATTGTCGATGGCGTGCGGGTTGCGGGTGATGCGAAGATGGGCCATATGATTGCCAAGCATTTTCGTGTTTTCTCTTCGCGGGCCCTGAATCGCAGGTGGAGGTGGTTGGGCCGGGGGGGGGAGAGCCTCTCGCCGGAGCCCGCCTCGAGCCTGATTCTGCCCGTGACCTTGTAGGAGGTAAAAGCTGCCGTTTGGTCCCTTAACGCGGATGGGGCTCCCGGCCCAGATTGATTCTCGGTATCCTTCTATCGAGATTTTTGGGACTTGCTCGCGGTTGATGTCCTTGAGGTGGTTCAGGAGTTTTGTCTTCGCAACGCGGGGTTTGAGAAGATCAATCGGGCGTTGCTCGTTCTCCTCCCTAAGCACGGGGCGGCGGAGCGCATTGAAGATTTCCGGCCCATTGCCCTCTCTAACGGGCTGTACGTTATTGTGGCCAAGGTCTTTACCGTCCACCTCAATAGGGTGCTCTCGCACCTTATCTCTCCCTTCCAGTCGGCTTTCGTACCGGGCATACAACTTGGGGACTGCCTGGTATTGGCTTCTGAGATGGTGGCGGACTGGAAACGGCTTGGTACGAAGGCTATGCTCTGGAAGGTCGATTTTACGAAGGCTTATGATACTCTGGATTGGCGCTTCCTGTGGGAAGCGATGCATCGGCGGAGTTTTCCGAGCGTTTGGATCTCGTGGATGAAGCGTTGTATTACCACGGCTTCTATGGCGGTGCTTGTTAATGGCCACCCGGAGGGTGGTTTTTTCCAGCCTCAACGAGGGTTCAGGCAAGGATGCCCTCTGGCCCCTCTTCTATTTGTCATTGTGGCGGATACTTTGGCGTGCATGATGACGCAGGTGCAACACGGTGGCCTTTTCTCGGACTACTCCAAGGGCGATATCCTTGTTCCTCTTATCCAGTATGCTGACGACACCCTTTTCTTCATTGAGGGTGGCAGGGAGGACATCGGTGTCGTCGCTACGGTGCTAGAGCTCTTTGGTGAGCTTTTGGGCCTCGTCTAAAATCGGGAAAAGTCCCTGTTGGTCCCCTTTGCCTTCTCCGAGGAGGAGGCGCGTGTCTGCTCTATCGATCTGGGGGTGGGCTGCGGCAATTTGCCAATTCGTTACCTTGGCATGACGCTAGCGGTGGGGCGATCGAAGTTGGCGGACTGGCTTCCGGTGGTTGAGAAGTTGGAGGGCAGGTTGGCGGGATGGTGGTCGTCCATCCTATCCAGAGGGGGGAGGTTGGTCCTCCTAAAGGCGGTTATGACGGCAATTCCGATCTTCTTCATGTCCTCCCGGATGCTCCCGAAGGGGATTCATTTACATATCGAGAAGGTGATGAGGAGATTCCTCTGGCACGGGTGCGAGCAGAATGGTAGGGGGATGCACATGGTGGATTGGGATACTGTTACCTTGCCAAAGGCGGATGGGGGGCTGGGGGTTCGACGACTGGACGATATGAACGAAGCTCTAACTCTGAAATGGGTCTCGAAATTATGGGGGAGGGATGACGATCTCCGCTGCACCTTGCTCCGTCGTATCTACGGATTTGATACTCCTGGGGCTCTTGTACTCCCTACGGGGATGCGCCCGTCCCCGTTCTGGAGGGGGATCCTCTCGGTGCTCCCTCATTTTCACGAACTCTTCAGGCCCGTCCTCGGCAACGGCCTCTCGTTTGCGTTTTGGATTAACAATTGGACCGGCGATGGGGCTCTCGCCATCCGCTTCCCACGGCTATTTGCCTTGGCAGCGGACCGGACACTAAGGTTGCTGAGGTGTGGTGTGACGGGAAATGGATGTCTCGTTTCTGCACAAATTTTTAAGACCACAGGATCGAGGATTTCCTTCGTCTGTGTGATTCTTTAGCTGATTGCGAGGGCCCCAGCAGGGGGAGAGACCACTGGGTATGGCGGGGCTCCCCTTTCTCGGTCAGGAAGGCCTACGCGGTGATTCGCAGGCCACCACCCGCTCCCTCCGAGGCTCTTGTTAAGGACTGTTCGTTGATCTGGGAATTTCGCCTCCTTGAACGGATTGACTTCTTCCTGTGGCTCTTCAGGCGCAAACGCTTAATGACTCGTGACCGGTGCGCGCGTTTCTTTGGTTCCTCTTCCGAAGCGTGCTACCTGTGTGGGGTGTGCACTGAATCGGTGGACCACTTGTTCTTCACCTGCTCTTACACGGCCGGTTCGTGGGCAAATTTGGACTTCAGTTGGGTCAGCACATCATCCTTTGTCGCCTTCTGGGATTCATTTCGTTCGGCCCGTCTGCTACCGCGGTTTGTGTTTTTGGGACCGCTTTCTTTGCTGTAGAGTATTTGGCTAGGTAGAAATCCCCTGGTGTTCTCGGGCCAGAGATTCTATATTGAGAATGTTGTGCTTCTGTCCAAGGCTTTGGTGGGAAGCTTGGACCTCTCTGTGACTCTTCTCGCCTGTACTTCTTCTTCTTCTTCCTTTTACTCTTTTTTAATTAATGCATTGGGGAGGGCACCATAGCGTGTTACCCCCTCTTTTGGCTTTCAAAAAAAGAATAATCTCCAAGTATGTTAAAAAAGATGTGCTATAAAAAAAAGATGGTAAAAAATTCACCTTGCTTGAAATTTGGAAACTTGGCTCTCCAAGACTTGAGTTGTGTTGTGAACTTGTAATTTGTGAGATGGAATGCGAACGTATACATTATATTCATAGGGTTTAAAGAGGACCCTAATGGCCTTATTTTATTACAATGGTGGTTGGAATAACAGCCTATACTGCAATGGTGGTTGAAATACCGACCTATAAATTTTATTTAGTGGCCAAATAGTGCCCTATGAATATCAATTAGTGGCACATGCATGACATATAGTGACCTAGAGCAATTTTGATTGTAGTGGACCGAAATGAGCCGAAATTTCGATCATTTCCACTGAAATATGAGAAATCTATAAACAATTTCGGTCGAAGTGGATCGAAATGAATCGAAATGATCGAATTTCGATCGAAATTCCCGCTGGAATCCTAGAAAGTGATATTATATATGGTTTCGATATCAGTACCACCATGAAATCGAATTTCGATCGAATTTCGATTGGAATTCTTCGAAATTTAAGGCTATGGAAAGGAGGTCGAATGGAGACAGGTTGAGGCATAAGTGGTTGAGGGAAGGGGATAACCAAGGATACAAAAAACGGTCTAAACGACCGTTTAAACGACCGTTTAAACGCACGCGGTGTCCGGCCGCATCGTTTAATGAAAAATGGCCCATAAACGGCCAGTCCGCTTAAACAGTCTTAAACGGCCGTTTAAACGGCCTTAAACGACCTTTTAAACGGTCTTAAACGGCCTTTTAAACGCATTGGTCTATTTTCTTCAAAGGATCACCATTATCCATAACTTTTATGTTGTCTATTTCGACATTTGACTATGAACTCTTGTTGTTTATGTTATCTATTTTGAAATTTGGATGAAACATTCCTTGAATTTGATAATATTTGATATATAATGTGAATCTATGATTATATTTCTTATTTATTTATACTTTTTTATTAATTATATATATGTAATATTTTTTATTAATTAAAAATGCAAAACCGCATAACCTTTTTAATGTCCGTTTAAACTCCCACATACCGTTTAATTAGTAATCACTGACCCTACCGACTGAATACCGCATACCGCCTTTTGCAACCTTGGGGATAACAATATACGCTTTTTCCCTTTCATGGTAAGTGGCAGAAGGTATCCGAATTACATTAGGAGCTTTAGCGTGGGAGGGGTGCAAGCGATGAGTGACGTGGAGATCAGTCGACAACTCATGTTGCATTTCATCGCATTCTCTAGGAGGGCAAGAGTGATGGGATGGGGATGACGTGGGCAATGGGTGGGTGTATCTCCACCCAGGAGGCTGAGGACGTGGTGGTTCCCATTTTGGAGGAAGAGGCTAGACGGGCTCTTTGGCAGCTGAATGCAGATGGAGCCTCGAGCTCAGATGGTTTCTGGGTGTGTTCTTTAGGGAGTTCTGGGAGTGTGTGAATGAGGATGTGTTAGCGGTCCTGCGGGAGTTCGAGGAGGGCAACTAGGGCTTCAAGCGCCTGAATAAGGCGTTCCCGTTTCTGCTACCCGAGCGCGAGGGGGGCATTCGTGTGGAAAATTAATACGTATCGCCCTGTCTAATGCGATCTACCTCCTTATTGCTAAGGTCCTGGCGAACCGCTTGCAGAGTGTCTTGGGAGGCATCATCTTTCATGAGCAGACAACTTTTGTACCCGGTAGACATATGCCAGACTCTTGGGTGCTGGCTTCGGAGTTGGTGCTGGATTGGGAGGAGAAGCAGAAGGGGTCCTTTGGAAGGTGGATTTCTCTAGGGGCCTATGATTGCGTTGATTGGTGCTTCCTTTGGCGGTCACTACAAAAGAGAGTTTTCCCTGACAAATGGATTGGATGGGTGAAGAGGTGCATTATAATGATTTTATATTCAGTTCTTGTGAATGGCAGACCAAACGGGGGTTTTTCCAACCCCATCGAGGGTTGCGATAAGGGTGCCCGCTGGCACCGCTTCTCTTTATGATCGTGGTGGATGCGCTGACCGTGATGATGAGGCTAGCTATGGCTGAAGGATTTTGTGTTGGGTACATGAGAGGCGGCACTTCCATCCCCATTCGATAGTACACTGATGACATGGTTCTATTCATTGATGGAGACCCGGAAACCGCAAGACATGCTCGTGTTATTATGGATATATTTGGGGAGGTCTCGGGCCTGAGATTGAACAGAGGCAAGTCCAAGGTCAATTCGTTTGGTGCAACGCAGGAGGAGGCAAATGAATTTTGCCGCGTCTTGCACTTCCCGGGGGATCTCTTCCGACCACATACTTGGGGCTCCCTTTGGTTGCTGGGCGGTTGCAGGTGGCGGATTGGAAGATGGTAATTGATAGAGTAGAGAGCAAGGTGGTGGGTTGGAAGACAATAACACTCTCTGGGGGGGGGGGGGAGCTGGTCCTCCTCAAGCCCGCTCTTTCCGCTATCCCGATCTTCTTCTTTTCAAGGAGATTGATGCCTGTAGGGGTGCGACAGAGGCTGGAAGGATGTTGAAGCGCTTCTTTTGGTCGGACAAGCGACATGAGGGTGGGGGGATGCACCTGGTGGGTTGGGAAACAATGATGATGTCAAAGAGGGAGGGCAACCTTGGGGTCTGTAGTTTGGAGCTCATGAATAAGGCACTACTGGTGAAGTGGGCCTCATGATCTGGGAGTAGTCCGATGACCTGGTTTGCTGGGTGATGCACAACGTTTATGGGGTTCATAGTTCGTGAAGAGCAGAGGCATGCATACTGCCGTCATCGCTTTGGAGGGGGTTTCTACTTTCTAGTATCATGCTGGAGCTGGGTGTCCTCGTAAGACCGATGCTGGGCAATGGGCACGACTTTAGCTTCTGGAAAGATGATTGGTTGGGGCTATGTCCTCTCAGGGAGAAGTAACCGCGTCTCTTCGCAATCGCGGGCGACATGAATGCTATGGTGCATCAGGTTTGGTCGACGGGATCTTGGTGCCCAACCCTTCGCTTATGCTTTGTCGGACCAGAAGTGCAATGAGATCGTGGCCCTCTTGAGTGATCTGATGGAGGTTGATGTCCTCGGTTAGGACAAGGGCCATTTTGCTTAGAGGGAGGGGAGTTTTTCAGTGAAGAAGGCGTATCGGTCATTCGCCAGAACGTGTGGGGCTGTTCGGGAAGAGTCCGTTTGTGACTACAGAATTATTTGAGCTAGCAGGGTTCCTATGCGGATTAAGGTGTTCATGTGGTTGGCGAGATGCAGGTGGCTACTTTCAAAAGCATGCAGGGCAGGGCTGCTAGGTATTGGGGAGATCCTATGCGATAGATGCGGCCGTGAGCAGGAGGATTCCGAACATCTCTTTTTTGGCTGCTGTACCTCGGTTATGATATGGGTGAGGGTGGCTGTGCCCTGGTTTCACTCCATGGACAGGACGTCGCACTAGATTTCGCTAAGAGTGGCATATGGAAGTTCTTAGGAGGACGCGACAGGTCCTTTTACCCTACTTTGAGCCATTTAGTGTGCTAGAAATGAGAAAATCTTTCGGAGGCGTCTGTTTCTCTGTGAGAGGGTTTTGGGGCACTACAGGGCACTAATGTCGTTATGGAATAGCATATAATTTTTAATATCTGCTAACTTCTAGCTGTAATATATATGTACTCTTGTTCTAGTTTAATAAAATTGCGGTGAGTTCCAATCTTGGAACTACACCCTCATTCTCCTAAAAAAACGTGTAATTTGATTTCTTTCCAATTCGTAGACATCGTGTTTTAATTCCTCGATGTATCTGTTTTCTTTGAATTTCTTTGCTTATGTATTTCCAGATTCATCATTAAATTGCTCTTCCAAAGATATTTCATATCTTTTTCGAGATGCACAAAAAAAATGGTTTTGTTTCAGAAGTTTCTTTCTCCGACCTTTTACATAGAGCCATCCTTTAAGTGAATAGATTGTTATGGTATATAGGTGCAAGCCTGACAGTGAAACTTACAATGCCCTCATAAATGCACATGGTCGTGCTGGTCGTTGGCGATGGGCTATGAGTATATTGGATGACATGCTCCGCGCAGCTGTATGTATACATATATTTCTGCCAGTCGAATAAGCTAGAAATATATTCTCATTATGTTTTCTGCCTTGGTTTGTATCCCCACCTAAATATATAATTCGAGACGTGTATCTACTTCATATACACATGCTATCATAAAATTATGAATATTTTGGGAATTGGCAATTGTCGATTTTAATTGAGTGACATGACTGAATTCTGAAACGAATTCCCTAGAGATGGGATGTTGTGCATTTTGAAATGGGATTTTTTTTGGGTGCAATCATGAACTGAAACTAGCCAAACCTACTTATTATTCATATTGGTTAGTTCAAACCAATATTGCTCACATTCTTGCCCATCTTTTTAGCACTGTCGTTTCTTCTCTAATTAGGACATCAAGCAGTGAAGCACAGATGATGTGCTAGAAATTCGTCAGAGTTCAAAATAATTCATATCCATGGAGATATTGGAAAAAATGACAGATATTTATCAACAACCGGCAACATATGTCATAATTCTTATTTTTTCAATGAAAAATGCGATCTATCAAAATAGCACACATCTCAAACTTTATATAACCATAATTAGGAATTACATCAACCATGATTAAGTAAGGCCCTGGCCTTCTTTAGAATGCTTTTAATATATAATCTCTTTTGGCAGAAAATAATCCCTTTTGAGCTTACAAATAGCGCAAACAATAGCCAAGATCTCGATCCTTTATTTCAATGTCTTAACCAAACCTGAGATTATGAAGCTCTAAAAATTCAAGGTGCATTGGAAGTCTACCCCAATAATTCCCTGAACATCTATTGAGCTCAGGAAGTGAAGAAATGGTGATCCACATCTTCCCTATTATTCGAACAATGCAATCAACTTGAAGTAGCCCTGACAGATCTTTGTGCAATGAGCCTCGATCGTGGCACGTCCTTGTCGTAACAATTATAACAAGATCTTAACTCAGAAAGGAATCTTGCAACTTTTGATCTTCTTGTAGTCCTCCTGCAGGATGTTAGGATAAAAAGTCAAACTAACAATAAGAGCCTTGTATGCCTTCTTGATTGAGAACAACTCTTCGGGCCAGCATCAACAATACTTGCCAATTGCAGGCCCCTACAATACATCTAGAAACTTTGTCAGCCTAAAAAATGCCTCTATTTTTTGCTCAGAAAGACCTGAGAAGAAAAATACAATGCCCGTCACAAACACAAATCCTCTCCACCCACACATCTGGATTAGCGATCAACATAAATAATATTGGGAATAACCACATAGAGCACCCTTTTCAGACTAGTCATGCTTATAAAATACGAAATACATCCCATCACAAGCATAAAATGTTAAGAAGGCAATAATCCCTTCATACACTGATAGAATATGAAACACATCCCTGAATATGAAATAGGTGTGGGGCTTGTGCTACATTCAGGAGAAATGCTAAAACACCTTTTCAAAAACAGAAACCTTCTGAAGAAGATGATTTTTTTTGAGGAAAAATATGGCATGACATCGTAAAGACCCAAGAAATTCTATATATTCACATTAAATAAAATAAATTACAATGCCCCAAAAGACTTTAAGCTATTGACATGATCAATTACATTTTTCATGTACATTCTTTCACTTTGGAAGATACATCCATTCCGAGCAATCCACAAGGACTACGGAATATCAACCAACCAAACTTTGATGGGGCTACTCTCATGGCAAAGAGCGCCAAGGGACACTTGAAAATCATTCCAATCCCCTGTCGACACCCTCTCCACATGTGCAACAAGGCATACAAAGAATAAATGCTCTACGCTCTTTTCCTCTACCGAACAACGCTCACACATGCCATCCCATACAGGAAAGAAACAAGATCTTTTCTCACCTATCATAAGGGGGTCCCTTAGCAGTCAAATAAAAAGCCGGACCCTCAATGGTATCTTCCAACTCCAGAAGTCAGTGAACTGATCAGAAGCAAGCATCATGTCCAAAATCTCCAACCGAACCTATTGAAAGCCTTATATGCTTTCCACACAGTGAACCATCCTTCAGACTATGACCTGTGGTCAATAACGATGTTCACCCCCACCCCCCCAAAAAAACCAATAATGCCTCTAGCAATTGTAAAAGCTCGTGAAATGTTACTCTGTCAGCTCAGTACGAACAATAGCATCCAGCTCTTTCCCTCCCAACAATCTCTGACGGAACATTCCGTGCTAGCAACCAATGCAAACGGACGTGGAAAACGACCATGTAAAGGTCCTTGGCCGGTCCAATCATTACCCCAGAAAAGGAAGCCACATCCATCACTTAAGACATGCTTCATGAGTGGAACAACATGCGGAAGCATCATACAAATCCCCTTCTAGAAATTGGAAGGGAAGTGCACATCAACTCCTTGCGACAATGGATCCATAGATACACACAAATGGAACACAATTGAACTTCCACCCCAAATTCATGTCACCCATTTTGCCAAAAGCATGTAATTCATCGTCTCCAGGTTGCGGATCCCGAACCCACTATCTTCCTTTGCAAGCATCAACGTGGTACATCCCACCAATAGCATGCCCTTGCCTTGCCATAAGAGGCCCAAAAGAAGTGCCTCATGATGGCCTCTATTCTCCCCTTAACTCTGATGAGCAACGATCGAGAAGACAGGAAGACTTACTGGCAATCCCAAAGGGTACAAATGCAGGCTTGGCATGATTAATCTTCAGACCTTGGACTAGCCTAAAAAGCTCAAGCACGGTGTCCCTTCCGCAGCCTCATTCGCACCCTCCACAATGAAAATAGTATCATTTGCATACTGAAGAGTGGGGATTGAAATGTTGCTCGTGCGAAAAGCCCGCTAGGAAGCCACCCACCTCTGCCAAGGACACGATCCTGACCTAGGAATCAACCACTACAACAAATAGCAGAGGTGCCAATGGGCATCCCTACCTAACTCCACATTGTGATTGAAAGAAACCACCCTTCTCTCGTCCATTCACCAACACAAACAGACGTAGTCGTCACACATCTCTTCATCTAACCAATCCAAGCATTAGGAAAGCCCTTCACGTGTAAGGATGCCCACAAAAAACATCAATCAACACGGTCATAAGACTTCGAAAGGTCCACCTTCTAAAGGAGCCCCTTGGTTTTCTTCCTTCGCCAATCCACAACAATCTCAGATGCTGTCACGACTCCATCCATTCTTGTAACGACCTGGGTTAAAGCTGTTTGTGCCGGATCCACAATAGAACCAAGAACCTCATGAAGGCGATTGGCCAACACCTTCGCTACAATCAAGTAAACATCGTTAGACAATGCTATTGTGAAAGGATCTTCCATGCGCCTCACAACATCCTTCTTTGGTAGAAGGAACAAAAGAGAACGGTTGATTCACTCGAAACCTCCATTCACGTTATACAACTCCACCACCTCCAACATCTTGTGACTGACCATGTCTTAGAACTCCCGAAAGAAAGGAACCAGAAAGTCGTCCGGTCCCGAAGATCCATCCATATTCAGATCACGCACCGCCCGCTTGGACCTCAGAAATCAAGAAAGGTCTCATCAACTCCTCATATTGCAGTGCACGCACGCACATGATACCTCTTCCCAACCACTTATCGCCACAGCTTGGAACTCGCCTATTGATATCAAGGAAGTGTCTCCTCACAGCATACACAATGGCACGATCTCCAACCACCTCCTCACCATCCACCTCGATTGAGTGGATCGGGCTCTGTCTCCTGTATCCGCTGGCCACCACATGAAAATACCAAGTGTTTGCATCTCCTTCCCTCAACTATTTCTGCCGCGATCGTTGCCTCCACTCGATCTCACGCTTCTTGTCTTCCTCAAGTAGGATATGATTGTGCTCACGACTCACAATCATCTCTTCTTCCTGTAGATCCTTGGAATTCTCAATTTGATCAAGGCGAACAACCTCAGCCTATGCAACGTCTCTTCTTTGCCCTCGAAGCATCCAAGACTCCCTACTAAACACGGTTTGCATGCTGCGTAAGGCTCTAAGCTTCCCAACCATCCTCCTCGAAGCAGAACCTGGAACTAGCTTGCTGCCAGCATCTAACGAACCTCTCGTGGTAGCCTTCCTCCTGCAGCTAGACGTGCTTAAAACTCACAAAAACAGGCTTGCCAAATTTCAAACACCCTAAAGAACCATCTACTTAAAATCTTCACAAATAGTCAGCAGCTTCACTATATACCTGAGTAACACCTTATTCATCGTCCTGAGGTTAATAACGGACTTGCCTTCCTCTGCAAACAGTCTGAAAAATGCATGTCTTTTTACCAAAGTAACTCCTTGTCCATTGGTGTCATCGTTTCAATTATCTCTTTCTTTTTTAGAAAGGCTAAAAATGGTCTTGCTGCTTGATGTTATCTGCATTGCAAAAAGAATATAATTGTTTTTTCTACTGAAAGATTGATATCAGCACAATTTCCATGATTCTCGGTTTACTTCAGTTTCCAATCGAATATTATCTAATCCTTGTTTGAGATTATACTTGACGAGATGGGTTTCTTTTCCTTCTGTATCTTCTTATTTACTTTTTATTGAAACATTTCATGCAGGTACCGCCAAGTCGGACCACATATAATAATTTGATCAGTGCTTGTGGATCCAGTGGACAGTGGAAAACAGCTCTCGAAATTTGCAAAAAGATGACAGACAATGGCATAGGACCTGATTTAGTGACTCACAATATCGTGTTGTCGGCGTTGAAGAAAGGAGCTCAATATTCTAAAGCCCTTTCTTATTATGATCTGATGAAGAGAACCAATATCTGCCCTGATACTATTACTTGTAACATCGTCATCGATTGTTTAGTGAAGCTTGGACAATATGGCAAAGCTATTGAGGTTTTTAATTCAATGAGGGATAATGCAGCATGTCGTCCAGACATTGTCACCTTTACCTGTGTATTACATGCTTATTCCTTGTGCGGTCAAACAGAAAATTGCAAGGCGGTGTTTGATTTGATGATCGGGGAAGGATTAAAACCTAATATTGTCACATATAATGCACTTATTGGTGCTTATGCTTCCCAAGGAATGCACTTTGAAGCCCAAAATATCTTTGAGATGCTTAAAGATGGTGGTTTTCGACCAGATGTAGTATCTTATACTTCTTTGCTCAATGCTTATGGGAAGTCCAGGCAGCCTGAGAAGGCTAGAGAAGTTTTTATCACAATGAAGAATTTTTGGAAACCAAATGCTGTTAGCTACAATGCACTTATTGATACATATGGATCTGAAGGGATGTTGGTAGAAGCTGTAGAGATGCTCAGAGAAATGGAAAGTGATGGGATTCAGCCTGACATTGTTACAATTAGCTCTCTTTTAGCTGCATGTGGCCGTTGTAGTCAGAATATAAAGATCGACTCCATACTTTTGGCGGCAAAATCTAGGGGCATCAAACTGAACAGGGTTGCATATAACGCAGCCATTGGAAGTTACATGAATGTGGGAGACAATGACAAGGCATTGACACTATTCAGGTCTATGACGAGAAAGAATATATCACCGGATGCTGTTACTTATAATATTTTGATCAATGGCTTATATAAATTAGGAAAGTGTGACGAGGCTCTCAACTTCTTCGAAGAAATGATGAACACACATATACCTTTAACTAAAGAAGTTGGCTCATCTGTCATTTGTGCTTTAAACAAACAGGTAAAACATGACCTCTATTATTTGCATCTGTTAAGGAAAATATTTTTCTTAATAATGAAATACTAAACCTTACCTACTTAAATGGTCTAGTGGCAGTGCACTGTGCCTCCCACCCAAAAGACCAGGATTCAAATCCCCCTTTTGTGGGGGTTGCATTAGGTAGTCGACAACCACTATAGAAAGTAGTCGAATCTTTCAACATGGATTTGAGCAAGAATCCATGTAGCTGACCCTACTTATAGTGGGAGAAGGCTTTGCCATTTTTTTAATGAAATACTAACCCTTCTTATATAGATGGACCATGAAGATATACGTGTTTCCAAAAATAAGGAGAATATAAAAGTAGCATAAATATCATAACAAATAATACTTTCCCTCAAGTATCACGCAGATGTCAATCGTGTCCAGCTTGTCACACAGAATGTCTCTTTAATGGGCCTTTTGTGAGTATGTTTCTTCCATTGCAGAGAAATTCTATATGCATTTTCCTTTAACAGATCACTGGGTTGGATGCAATCCAGATAGCAGAGCGGTTGTTATAGTATGTAGAATGCGGAGCTTAACATGGATGCCAAGGTCATCCAGGAGAAAAATCATTCACATCACCTCACAAGTGGAAGCGGCGATAGCAGGATATTCTGCTTCAATGCTTTATTTAGCAACCACACACATTGCACATTGTTGTAATGTGCCACCAAATTACCACTTAAGGAAGTGACACAACCAGTGGTGAAGTTTTGTCTATCAAAATTAACATATCAGCACCAGAGTAAGAACATATGCCAAGATGTCACTGGTCCAGTTGCTATAATGAGGTTTCCACATGAATTACCTAGCTTGATTAAACACGAAGTTCAAATTAGACTTAAAGACGGTCAAGTGTAGAAGTTTCCCGCCAATGCTCTTGTAACTCCTAGCGTCCTTTAAGAAAGGTCTGTCTCTAATCCTTGATTTAACATATACATAAATGTGAATAGATCATACACTCCCTTTGAGAGCACATACACGGATTGGTAATCTGGGGCAATCTGAAAAGGTCAGGGAGATGGAGAGCATGTCGCTTGGTGTCTCGAGGGTGGGAGCGGGCGTTCGGGGTGGGACTCCCTCGCCTCCTGGGAAGTCATCTGAAGATCCCAGACGGCCTGTGCCGAGATCAGAAACTTTGGGGCGTGGTCAGTGGGTGTGGGGAAAGACCCCTGTACTGCAGGGGGTGGCAGAGGGGGGGGGGAGGTGCAATCGGGTCGTGCGTGGGGGACTGCTGGAAGGGTGGGAACTGGGAAGGTCCGAGGGTAGGGATGCTCCCCTTGCCCGCCATTGGTGTTACATATGCGGTCGATTGGGGCACCTTGCGCGGTCGTGCTCGCTGGAACGACCGGTGTGTCACGGATGTGGTCGTGAGGGGCATATCCGCAGTGAATGCCCGGTTCCTGGCCCAGGTTGGCTTGGGAGAGGAGGGATGGACTTTAAGGAGATGGAGGTTGAGGAATCACAACGGGACCCTGTTGATGGTATTCTCATTGCCGAGGGTACCAATGGGGAGTTGCAGAAGGTTATGGAGGCTCTTGAACTCGGTCGATCGATTGGTTGCGGAGAGGATGCGGTCTGGCTTTCCGAAGAGGTGTCGTGCATTAGGGGGGTGGAAGGAGCTAAGATTCAGGAGTTCCTTTCCAAGGGGAGCGCGGTATTCTCGCCGTCTGTTGTATGGCGTCGACCTCGTCTACGGGACGGGGCTCTGGTCACATCTACGATGTGGTGTGTGGAGATTCAGGGGCTGTCAATTCAGTGCCGAAATTTGGAAACTGTGCGGTCGGTGCTGAGCGAGTTTGGCAAGGTGGAGGCTATTCTCCAGTCTGGGCTTCGACCGGGGGAGGGGTGGGGCTTGGTTGCTTCGATCTCAGTCAATGGCTGCGATATTCCATATGTGAAAGTGCTTCACGTGGGAAGGGCGATGTTTCCTCTTCGCCTCGCTCGGGTGGAGGTACCTCCCCGGGGCTGGGCACGGGGCAGAGGGATGGGAAGAATTCGGCTGCGATGGCTCAGTCCTCGGTGATGGTTGAAATTCCGCAGGAGGCGGAAGTGGAGGTGGGCCACAACTTGCCTTCGCGGGAAGGTGAAGCGGCGATTGCAGGGGGCGTTTCGATTTCTGGGGGGCGGTTTGGCTTTTCAATTTTGAACCGAATGGAGGTGGAATCGGATCTGTCTAATCCGATTAGGGATCTCGCGGTCTGCTCGTTCGATACCTGCGTTTCCTCCCCGATTTTTGGATTCGTCTCGGCCCGTGACGAATCTCGGACCCCTGGCAGAAGGGTCTCGGGTTTTCCTGCAGTGGATTCCGCGAAGATCAACGTGCATGTGGGAGGCCCTCTTGCGGACACGACGATGTCGCAGGGGCGTTGGATGCTTCTCTGCAGATGGAGGGGTGGGGTGTGCCCGTAGCCAGGGGTTGCTCGCAGCTTGGTGGCTCGACGCGGTCTGGAGCGGTGGTTGCTGGTGGGGCTACGACTCTGCGGTCGGGGTCCTCATCGCTCCATGGGTCGCCATCTCATCGGCCTTCATCGGAGGTGGTGGGGGGTAGCTGTGGACCGGTGCCCTCTCTCGCCCCGACGGGTCGTTCGGCGGGCAGCCAGGTGAAGTGCTGCTTCCTCCCACTGGACGTGGGTCGGTCAGCTGCGGATGATGGGATGGGTGCTGTTTCTCATAGTGACGACGGTCTGCAAGGTCTCGATATTGTCCTGGGTGCGGCTACTTTAGCCCGGAGCCGTAAGATGGAGCAAAGCATTGTTGCGACGGAGCGGAGGAGGCGGGAACGACGTCTGTCGCTGGGTGTGGATGGAAGAAAGGTGCGGAGCGACCCGCTCCTACACGCGCAAGCGAAGGAAACCCGAAGCCATGATGTGGCTGGAGCGTGAGATGGAGGACAAGGGCGAGAGTCCTGTCCCCTGCGAAGCGGTGGTTGCCGACTCTTCCTGTCCCCCTGTTGCGGAGGATAGGGGTTGCACAGGAGGGAGTTCAGAGCAGTCTGATTCACCGGCTGACATTCACGTGCGGGTTGCAGAATGTTTTGGGGTATCCTTGCCCAGCAGAAACCCTCTGAGTGGGTCCAAATGAAGTTGGTCTCGTGGAATGTGAGGGGGTTGGGGGACATGGAGAAGAGGAGGGTAATATGTGAGCTCTTGGGTTCATAGGGTGCAGATGTGGTCTTCTTACATGAAACAAAACTGGCGAGGTGTGACTCAATGGCATGGAGGTCGGTTGGCAACTCTAAATTGTCGGAGTTCGGAGTTGTTGACTCTGTGGTTAGCGCTGGTGGCTTGATCCTGGCTTGGTATGGGGAGTTGTTCTCAGCTGCTGATGAGTATATTGGCTCCAGATCTATTTCGGTGTTACTTGAGTGCAGATCGAGGGATGGCAGAATTTTGGTTACCTCAGTATACGGGATGCCTGCAGGATGGCTCTGTAATATTCTGTGGGAGGAGCTGCGGACATCCAGGAGGAGATTCCCGGACACCCCTTGGGTGGTCGGTGGGGATTTCAATGTGACTTTTTTTGCTTCGGATCGGTCGGGTGATCAGGGTGGAAGAGACCCGGGTTCGGATGGGTTTGGGAGTTGTGTGAGTCACCTGGCTTTGCAGGTGGTCGATGTCGGCAACAGGAAATTCACTTGGCGGGGGGCGTCTTCGAGATCAAGATTGGACAGGTTCCTGGTCTCTGCTGAGGTTCTGGAGATGTTTCCCTTTGCTGTGGCTAAGGCTCTTCCTAGATCATGGTTTGATCATATACTTATCTGCTGGGATTCGGGTGGGGGTGTGATCCCTAGATCGATGTTTAGATTTGAGAGGTCTTGGCTTTTGGACGACGGCTTCAGGGATCCCGTCTCTCAGTTTTGGGGATCCCTGCGTGTGGAGGGCTCGGTGATGCAAAGACTAGCATTGAAACTGAAGATGTTGCGGGAACGTTTGATGGTCCATAAAAGGGAGTTGAGAAGGAACAGAAGGGAGAGGCGAGAGATGGCTGTGGCAGAAATTGCAAGGTTAGATGGAGTAAAGGACTCCCGTATCCTAAACAATGAGGAGGCATTGTTGCGGGATGCGTCGCATCGGGTGGTGGTGGAGGACGACATACAGAAAGAGATGAAGTGGTGCCAGCGATCCAGACAGAGGTGGGTAAAGGAGGGTGATGCGAACACTCGCTTTTTCCATGCGGTAGTGAGTGGAAGGAGGAGACGTAATGTGATTCACGAGATCAAGACGGGTGATGATACGATGCTAGGAGATAGGGAGATTGGGAAGGTGCTGGTGGATCATTTCCGGAGCTTCAGCAGGCGTTTACCATCGTCTGGGGCTGCGTGGTCCGGGAGGGGTACCAGAGTTCTGAGCGGTGAGCAGTGGATGGCACTTGTGGAGGAGTTTACGAGAGCGGAGGTCCGTGAAGCGGTGTTCGACCTGATCGCCGATGGTTGTCCTGGACCAAATGGCTTTCCCGTGTCTTTCTTTAAGGAGTTCTGGGATGTGCTGGAAGATGATGTCATGGCCATGCTTTGTGAATTTAGAGGAGAGAACAAGGGGCTGGAGAAGCTTAACAGAGCGTTGCTATTCTTGTTGCCGAAGAGGGAGGGGGCTGTGCGAGTGGAGGATTTTCGTCCCATTGCCCTGTCGAATGCTATTTACCTCATTCTGGCAAAGGTGTTGACCAACCGTCTGCGTGTTATTTTGGATGACCTTATCCTTCCTCTGCAATCTGTATTTATTCCAGGACGATAGCTTCTGGATGGTGTGGTGATGGCGGCAGAAATGGTGGCCGATTGGGTGACAAGGGGGATCAAGGGATTTCTCTGGAAGGTCGACTTCTCGAAGGCATATGACAGTGTGTGCTGGAGGTTCATTTGGGCTTCTCTGGTGCGGAGAGGTTTCCCGGACGAATGGATTGGCTGGACGAAGAGATGCGTCACTACCACTTCGTTGTCGGTTCTGGTGAATGGGAAGCAGGAGGGTGGCTTCTTACAACCGCAGAGAGGCGTGCGACAAGGGTGTCCACTGGCTCCTTTGCTGTTTGTTCTGACGGCGGACGCGTTGGCGGTCATGGCTGGGGTGGCGGAGGAGGGAGGCTTCTTCAGAGGATATTCCAAAGGCGGTCTTTCTGTGCCTTTCCTGCAGTACGCGGATGGCAAGTTGTTCTTCGTGGAGGGCGGGGTGGAGGAGTGCAGAGCTGTGAAGGCAGTGCTTGATATCTTTGGGGACCTCTTGGGACTGAGGGTGAATGGTGCTAAATCGGCTTTTGTGCCCTTTAATATGTCGGCTGTTGACGCAAAGGCTTGCAGTATGGTTCTTGATATACCGTTGAGGTCCCTGCCTATCACTTATCTGGGGCTGTCCATTTTGACGGGAAGATTGCGTCATGTCGATTGGTTTCCATTGGTGGAGAAGCTAGAGAGAAAGCTGTCCGGCTAGAAGGCGACGTTTCTGTCTAATTGAGGACGCTTGGTTCTGACTAGGGCGGTTTTGTCTGTCATTCCGGTCTTCTTCATGTCTACGAGGGCCCTGCCGGTGGGCATCAGTTCCAAGTTGGAATCTCTGATGAGTCGTTTCTTCTGGTCGTCTTCGCATGGGGACATATGTGTGCATTTAGTTGACTGGTCATCGGTCTCTACTTCGACTAAGGAAGTTGGCTTGGGGGTTCTGAAGCTGGGTGATATGAATAGGGCGTTGTTGGCGAAGTGGATTGTGAAGATCTGGGGCCCTAACGCAGATCTGTGTTCCTGCCTTATCATGTCAATCTATGGTGTTTCTTCCACCTTGACGGTCTGTGCAGGGGGAGGGGAATCTCCATCTATGTTTTGGAAAGGGGTGTGCTCGGTCCTGCCGGATGTGATGGATCACTTGCGCCCGTTGCTTGGGGATGGTCGTAGTTTTCGATTCTGGAAAGACAATTGGATGGATGGGGGTGCTCTTTGCGATCTTTATCCAAGGTTATTCGCACTGGCTTTGGATAAGGAAAGCAGCGTGGCTGAGATGTGGACGAATGGCTCATGGTCGCTTACCTTTGTTGCCGAGTTATCAAATCAGAGGGCGGATGATTTCTGATCCTATCGGACCGACTGTGCAATCGGGTAGGGCCAACGGAGGGGCGTGCTTCGTGGGAGTGGAGGGATGGTCACTTTTCGGTTCGGAAGGCATATGGTTTGTTGGTGGCGCATACCCCCAATACAGAGTCCTTGGTATTTAGCGATTGCGCAATGATGTGGTCCTGGAGGATTCCGTCGAGGATAAAGGTGTTTCTATGGCTCCTGAGAAGGGAGCGGGTGTTGACGGCGGCGAGAAGAGCGAGGCTCTTCCATGGGAATGCGTATATGTGTAGTAGATGTGGGGTATCTCAGGAAGACGTGGATCATCTATTTTTCGAGTGCCTTGGCTCTGTTGATGTGTGGCAAAGAATGTCAGTTTCATGCCTTGATTACGCTAACAAAGACAGGGTCTGGGATTCGTGCATGAGGTGGTCGGGTTTAGAGCTGGGAAGACACAAGATTTGTGCGACGGTCTGGTGCATCTGGTTGAACAGAAACAGTGTGATTTTTGAGGAGTCGAGATTCTATCATGAAAATGTACTTGGGCATGCCGGGGCCCTCTTAGATTCCTGGCGGGTGTAATTATCATTTTTTTAATATATTTTTGGATGGCTCTCTCAAGGAGGCCCATCCCACCATTTCTCAAAAAAAAAAATAGATGAAGGCTTGGCTCCCTAACATGCATACATCTTCTAGATTTACGGCGCTTGCCTCTTTTTTTTTTCTGAAAATAAATAGGATGACAGCAAACTGGTGTACACCCACTCTATATATTCACAAATAAACAGAATAAGTTACATAAAGCTAAAGCCTTGGCATAACCAACCACATTTTTTACATAAAATCTTTCTTGACAGAAAACCACCCTGCTACAAGCTAGCCACATAGCCCGTAAAATGATTAAAGGTTTCACATGCTCACTGACAGCTATGAACAGATTATGCATGGAATTCCAGAAGCTCCTAAACTGGAAACATCTATCCACTCAAGAGAAGCATCAAACCAGAGACTTTTTGCCTTATTATGGGTGAAGAACAAATGTTCAATGTCCTGAGGATTGGCCGCACACAATGTGCTCAGCACAGCCATACCCTGCAAAAGCTTGGCTTTATTTGACTTCATCATAACTCATATCCGCCTCAAAAGCCATGGAAACACTTTCACCATAAGCACGCCTTAGAGTTCCATATCAGTCTACAATCCCGACCTAAATTGTCTGGATCAAATACCAAGGGCGTAGACAAAGCCCTGTAAGGCTTCTTGACAGAAAGATCGCCATCTAGTTAAAACCAATATTCATAGCCCACAAATAGCTCCTCGATGACATCTACTCACTCCATGCAACCTCTCATAAAAAATAGAACGAAAGTAGCATCCAGGCCCCATCAAGCCAATCCTCTTTCATGCTTATCACGTGGTATGATGATTGCTAAAGCAACATACCATCATCTGTTCTGTTGTCAGTTTAGAAAATGAACGAATTGCCGTCGCCCAAATAGGATGTAACAGCGGTGCTGGGCATCACAGAACAAATACCCTTCCAAAAGATCGAAGGTGATTTAATTTGGTCTTCAGGAATAACTGTTCTTGAAGAGATCTTTTAAAAGTTTCCCAATCAACTGACAAAGTAGATCCTCGCTCAACCCTCTAAATCCTGAACCCCCACTGAGCCAATAGGGTTTGGTTTATATTTTTAAGCACGCCACCTGCAACTATCCATCATTAAACGATTACCCAGTCCACTATAAATGGTCGCATCATCGACTCCCAATCCACTAGAGGGGTACCATGAGGATTTTTCCTTATGCTTGCCCAGAAGAACCTTGTCATAATAGTCACAAGCCCTAAATCCCCATAGATAGAAAACATAGGGTTCGTTTGATTGCAGGGTTGGGCAGGGTTGGGTACTATTCACAGGGCTGGGTGAATAGTAAACGGTGAGGAGGGGGTACCTCTGTGAATAGTACCCAACCCAACCCAACCCTGCCCAACCCTGCAGCCAAACGAAGATGAAGAACATTGGAAAATCAGAATGTGCGGACTTTAGGAGAACAAGACGACTACCCCTAGAAAAACAGGAGGCCTTTCAACTCGTCGGATTGTCTTCCATCTTCTTAACCAAGGCAACTGATTGGCCTGAGGAAGCCAACCATAGGCTAGCTCCCTCGGCAACTCACTAAAAATATCCAAAATTGTGGAAATGCTGTTCACCTATGTTATACTTCCTTCGATAAAAACAATTGCATCATCTGCGCGTTGCAGCATCCGAGTTAAATCCAATCTGTTTGGAAGAAAAGAATCTATGTAAGCGATCCCACTTAAGGGGAAAAAGGCTAGGTGGTGGTTGTAGCATAGCAAATAACAATGTTTTGGAGTTCACTTGTATTGCATCCATTTACTGACTGCAGATTTTTTCAGGGCAAGCTGACTGAAGCAGATTCTATTTTTTCCAAGATGAGGATCAGCGGCTGTAACTTGGATGTCATGGCTTATACTACAATAATACATGCTTATTGTAATTCTGGTATTTGTTTGTCTGTTGCATTGAAGGCTAGCAAACTATACGGTTTTAGGCTTGTGATGCTTTTCTTACTCAGGCGAATACAAGAAGGCGTGGGAACTCTTCCAGGAAATGGAGTTACGTAATATCCGGCCGGATCCTGTTGCATACTCGCTTCTAATGAAGGTTCTGAACACTGGATGTCAATACGACCAGGTTCTTCAATTGGCAGAACTGATGAGTGAGAGGAAAATCCCTATAGATTCGGCTGTCTCTTTTGAAGTTTTTTCAGCCTGTAGCATGTGAGCCTTAATTATTATTATTTTTGCCTGCACATATCACTTTCTTAAAATAGCTCGATGCTGATATATTAATTCTGATCAACAACTTGCAAATGTCTTAACCTCACGCTTTCCAAAAATAATGCTAACAAATTTTCTCCAGCTGTATGAGTAGTTGTATGTGTATGCAATGTAACCTCAGCTTGATGGTGATGTAAAAAGCAAAGAAACGGGGTACTGTCTTGAAGATTAACTCATTCGTAGTAGTTGATTTGCTCCATTTTCAAGGGCCCAATAAAGGTTTTATTATATTGTACATAAGAAAGAGACAAAACTTGGGAGCTTTTTTATCTGGTTGAGTTGCAGACTATGGGTGAGGGTAGTAACATTAAGGCATAGATGACATAGATGGTCTTACAACTCATTGAAAGATTTGATCGGTTCAACAAGGGGATGTGGGGAAAAGTGATTAGAGGGTAAAGTGATATAAGGGAATGAATTATGCATTGTAATTAAGTTCTCCGAGTCATGCCAAATAGACAGTTGGATCAAAAGAGAGGAGTTTGTTAGAGGAGTCTAGAAAAGGGTGGGTGGAGTAACATGTTTAATTAGATTTATATCATTTACAAAATGACATTATTGGGAGTTACCAGAAAAAATCAGATGTATAAAAAAACACGCAATTTAATTATCGGCTACAGTTCTCTGTGCAAAGTGATTATTTTTGTTCAACTTGAATTGCTAATATGATGCTACTTTCACACATTGTTTTTAAAAATGCACCTCGAGGCATTGAGACAGCCTCGCGATGTTTTCCATGAAAAGCGTTTCGAGCCGCACACCTCTAACATCCTCAATGAGGCACGGGCCTTGAGGGCACGCCTCATGAGGCGCTGCCTCAAGGTTGTCTGCAGCATTCAAGTTCTTCTCGGTCCATCCTTTTTCAATATTGTTAATATTTTCTTTTTTAAGGAATTATATTAATATTTTCAAACAAAGAATAACGTAATAATGTTATTCTTATTCTTTTAAGTCACATCTTCTCATAAAATTAATTGGTATTTTATAATATAGTACTAAGAATTCAATGTATATACACTAAAGATACATATATGCTTATACATATAATAGCATAACATATGCGATATAATCATATGTATTAGTCATACTCGTATAACATATATCATACAGTATATATATTAGTTGTTACTTATGTAACATTGAATGCATTTGGTTAGTATGAAAAAATTAATATGCAATTAGTTGTTGTATGAAGAATATTATAGATTCACAATGTTTCTCACACATAAACATTGCATGTTTACAAGATTATAACATTTATGATGGATAACATATTATTATGTGGGTATATTTAAAGTTAGGATTTTATGAAAAAATACATTTATGATTTATTTATACTTTTTATGTGTATATTTCTTTTACATTAAGGCTTACACCTCGACCGCGTTAAGGCTTATGCCTTACCTCAATGCTGAAAAACTACCTCGATCCACCTCACGTTCTTTAAGTCCTTACTTTCACGTAAAAGGGAGAGTATCAAGCTCTTCCTTTTGCAGAAGGACTTATTTTTATCGCCAAGCTTGACTTATGTGTTTCATATCAACTTTATCTTTTCCTGAGGAGAAACGTCAACTGGATTTTTATCAAGGTGGCAAGGATCTAGCATTTTCAACTTTCTTGTCTTTTTTTGTCTTACAAGTTGAGAAGTTGATATCGAGTTTTCTACTATTTTTGAAGTGTTCACAGTACAATCAGATTTTGATTATATACAACATTAATCGTACATTTGAATTTTGTTTGAAGGTTACGAGACTGGAGAAAAGCTATAGAACTGATAGAAAATATGGAATCTGTATTTCCGCTTCTTTCTCTTGGATTAGTGAATAAGCTGCTGGTTTTCCTTGGAAAAACGGGAAAAATTGAGAACATGATGAAGGTAACTCATTTGTTGTCATATTCCGATCTTTCTGCATTCAACAGAACTTTCATATCTAATTCAATCTTTACAAAATATATGATTTTTCAAATACATAACATAAATATGAAATTTTAGTACAATGTGTAGTGTACACTGTAATAGGTGATCACCCTTTTTCTATTTGGGGGAAATTTCCAGTTGTATACAGCTCCGGCAAAAAGATATCAGGGTGTTTTTTTCCAAGCAAATAGGTTCAACATAACTCGATGCTAGAGTATATATGAGTTGTAGCCCTCGAAGGTATTTTCATATTTTTTATTAATGTGCACTCTCCTTAATCCCAACATCTTCTTGTATATAGAGAGCTAAGGTTCATTATCACGCCAATCCTAATCTTCGATTAGAAAAGCTCCTCCCATTCACAGGTACCACCGTCATGTCTAGGTATGCTCTTTACCAGGAAAGCTCATTGCCAATTATCATCGTCTTTAGGGTATTGTCCATTGCCTTCAACCTGATTTTGTATGGAATATCTGGTTCTCTGCTTCAAATTCTAAAAAAAATGGCGAAGCCTTATCCCACTACAAGTAGGGTCGGCTACATGGATTCTTGCTTAAATCCATGTTGAAAGATTCAATTGTTTTTTACGCTGGCTGTCGACTACCTAATGCACCCCCCACAAGGGGGGATTTTGAACCCCGATCTTTTGGGTGCTAGACACACTGCACTACCACCAGACCATTTAAGTGGGTGGTAGAATTTGAACTCTGCTTCAAATTTTAATCCAGAAAATTTTCAACCATACCAAGAAAACCTTAGGAAAGTCTATAATAATGTATTCATCACAATGAGGCTTCATTCTTTTGCGTTATTCTCAATTGTTAAAGGAATTGGCTCCTCGGGAAGCGATCTAGTCGCAAACAACACAACTACTGGGATCTTGCTACGTCATGTTCTTCCAACATCTAACTTTGGGCCGGTGTCCATTGTCAGGAGGGGAGAGTTTGCGTTGGCGAAATTTTCCCTCGAGGAACGTGCCGAGGAGGTGGCGAAAGCCTTTGAACCAAAGGGCGACATATGCTTGAGAGGGTTCTTTGTTTATTGGTGAAGTGGATGGGTCAGGCCTTGATTTCGGGAAGGACAATGGATTACTGTTGTGGGAACCCAAGAAGGTTGTTCATGGGGACGTCGTGGAGGATGGTTAGGAGAAGACGTTGAGGTTGTTTCAACTGATGAGGTGTAGGACAAATGAGGCGGTGTGGGAGGTAAGGGATTGCGAAGATGATAGGTAGGATTCGAGTAGGGGTAGGGAGATGGAGGTGTCCTTTTAGGATATAGTTGTGAGATGTGTGGAGGTTGTGGTGGTGGGGGCGGCAATCTTTGGTACACAATGAGGTTTATCTCCATGAATGTTTGGGGCTTGCAATAATCGAATACGAGGATGTTGGGTACCATGCGTGTGGTGGGAAAATGTGACTTGTTTTCATGAGACGAAGTTGGAAAACTATGATGCTTTCTATTTGGAGGTTAGTGGTGGGCTCGCTCACGGTTCTCTGAGTTTCGTGCCATCCCGCGATAGGGGGGGGGGTGTTGTTCTCATGCTGTGAAATTTGATGGGTGCACGATGTTCACTTTCTGTGGTGCTCCCGTGTCATTTTGACGGTACACTGTTTTTGTTCTCGACACTACGTGGGTTATCTGGGGACCTATGTCGGAATTGTTTATTGAGGAAGAATATGGTATGACGTCGAGAAGATGCCTACCCTTTAAATTCTATATATTAACAATATAAAAATTTACCAAGTCCAAAATGTCTTTAAGTACAGCATGTTCAAACACATTTTCGACATACATTCTCTCACCATGGAAGATAGAATCATTCTGAGCAAGCCATATAGACTGTAAGATAGCAGCCACCCACACTATGTTTGGACCACTACCATGACCAAGAGCATCCAGGGATTCCTAGAACTCGTTCCGGTCCACTGTCAAATACCCTTTCCACTGGCGTCGCAACCCACACGTCTCTCGCAGCAAGGCATCAAAGGAATAGATGCTCAATACTGTGGCGCCCCCCTCCAGATTCGATATGGTTACTCGAGTGTCCAGACTAGGAACACTAAATTCTAGCCCAATATTCATTTAATCATTCATCGATGAGTAATAGTTTTGCAATTCATCCTTGGGATGAAGTTGATTATGTGGTCATAATCCTACTTATCTCCTTTGCTAAGGGAGCTAAGTAGGTTATTATCCCCATTTCAACATCCATGGATAAAGTTTCATAATCAAAGATAGGAACCTCCTTTTCAAGGCAATCCTTCCTGCACTTCCCTTAAGAAATCCACCGGGAATAATCATTATAATTCACATGTGGTCCAACTAGCTATAGATACTTTATCCGAAGGTGCTCTGAGTTCATGACTCTCCCTGGGTTTCATTTTATTTACCAGTCACTTATAAACTCATTGCTCAACATATGAGCAGCAAGATTACAATTATTTATTTATCGCTAAGTGACTCATTTTATATTGCATTCCCATATCTATGCATTTGAATCTTGTACTTAAACCAAGCATAATACATGGAAGTCGTTATATGGAGTTTGAGATCAAATAATGGCATCATTCAAGTAAACACGCCAAATAAAAAACCACTATTCTAAAGTTTAAATAAACAACAATCTTATTTGCATAATCTCATTTAATTAAATTGTCAATACCATTACCATTCAGTAATCACTTCTCATTTGATTAAACCAGTAGTAACTAATTGACTGATGATGTTTTTCAATCTATTAATAAGCAAACAATATAAATTAATGTACATGACAATGGAAAGTCTCACTTCAATATGATCAAATACTGATATCATAGTTCTCATTCCAATAATTTCTACATAGATAGGTTTTGAAGATGTTCATTTATTTAAACATGTTAATAACAGTAACTAGCTGTTTCTTTTCAATTTAGATAAACATTTTAACAGTTTACTTAAATAAACAACACACACAATAGAGACATAACACAAATAAGTGCCAGTTCCTATTTTAAAGAAAATTTTCATTTAATAAGAGCCGAACAATCCAACACACAGTAGACAACAAAACATAGATAAATGCCAGACAGCTCCTGCTTTATAGAAAATTTCAATTTAAATACAGTCAGAAGCTTAGTTAAATAGATAAACAAACAATACGTAGTTGTTAATCAGTGAGCAACTTGGTAATCTTACATACAACTTCAGTAATAAATGTGCATGGATTTCAACACACATCCCATAAACATCATGGTAATAACTTTACAATCACATATAACAAAGACCTATAAGTCATATCTTCAAATTATGGCTCATTCTATTGTAAAATTTTCAAAACCAAATGGCCTAGGAGTGTGGATGAGGTCATACCTTTCTTGCTCTTGGATTTAGAGCAAGGTACACCTCAGTGATCCTTAAGTTGCATTAGAATCCCAATCTGAAATAAAACCAACTTGCAACACGCATTTCTTAAAACTAACATCCTTAAGTTTTAAAACCCTCATTCATGTATCTATTCCTTATATAAACTATGTAATGATCACAAGGCGCATTTAAAGATTTACACATATTGAAGATGGCCCCAATTGGCTTGTTGGCTACTCTATTTCTCGCAATCTAAGCAATATAGGAGCAGAATTTTGAATTTCCAGCCACTATTCTGATGGGTTTAGAAGAGGTCTATTTCCCAGATTGCTGGAGCTGTGGAGAGTCTTCAACATAGAGATAATTGAGGCATTTTTTATAGGCTTTTATCTCATTTGATTTGGCTGCCATGTCTCTTAGAGGATGAGATAGATTTCAGGTTTCCCTTCTCTTGTAGATGCCCTCAACTTCTATTATAATTACAAGTACAACCATCACCTTTTCTTTTTGGCCAATTTTCCACTAACCCCCTGCAATTTTCTTAATATATAACTTCCTTTTTATTCTTGGATGAGGGTACTTTAAATACTATCCTCTTTTATCCTATTATTCAATTGGTTCAAATGTTTTTTAAAGATCTGAATCTAAGCTACTTTTTGCCATAAAACTTATTGGATTAGGATCTTAAGGTCCACTAATATCAAGAATATTACAAATACTCTCCTCTCTTGTCGAACAGTGTTTCTTGGAGTATAAACGTAATATGTGTGATGGGTAATTGGATCCCTCCAGGGTTCAATTACCACATCCAGCGGTTTAGTCCCACATCTACTAGTTGTGGGACTTGGCGATTTAGTGGGTGCTATATAAGAAGCCCCACACCCATTGTATCAGATGATAGAAAGTTCAATAGAAAACACAAGCCCTTTGAGGCATCTCTCGTGGTTTCATCCTGCTCATCATGAAGTAGGGTTCCACATTAAATCCCGATGTTCATTGATATTACGCTTATGCATTCTTGATTTCTAACATGGTATCAGAGCGGGTTCGATTCTCGAGGATTTATTATTGAATATTTATATTTATGATTTGTTCGAGAGTCGATTATCAAGGTAAATTCAGTTTTGGTTGTTCGTTCTTGAATATGTATTCTTGAAGATTTGTTCTTTGATTTGCTCAACGTTTGAGAAGAGTTTTAGGGTTTTCAAAAACCCTAAAATCAGCAAGATGCAACTGCAATCAATATGGAGTTCGACATATAGTTTTCAAGAAACCCTTCTATTCGAGTTCCGAAGATCGTCAATCAAGTTATCAAAGAATGCAAGGAGAGAAGGGCGGCGAGGGCTCGTTTGTGGGGGACTGGATGGAGGTCTGCGGAAGGATGGCCGGTCGTCGCAAAGCAAAGGTGCGCGAGAAACGTCACCGGCTGTTCCCCAACCCGTTCGGGAGGAGATGCTATCGCTGTGGCTCCATGGCGTACTGGGCTCAATAATGCTGAGAGCCCATCCGTTACTTCCGGTGCCATCGCTTCTCTCACAGGAGCAGTTCTTGTCCGCAGTTTCAGAGGAACTCTCAGGGTGTGTTTGGTTGGGGGGTTACCCCCACTTTGGGTGGGTTACCCCCCAAAACCCATATTCCCAACCCACTAGTGGGGCCCACTCTTTTTCCAACCAAAAAAATATATATTATACCATCATATCATCTAAAAATCATAAAATACTCAACTTCTACTCACTATTCCAAACTTCAATACAATCACATCACAACAACCACCCATTTTTTCAAATTTCAATACAATCATACCATAATAACTACCAACTTTTTCAAATTCCAATACAATCACATCACACAAACCCTCCCATCCCTTAACCCACCAACCAAACACACAAATACAAAACCGGGTTATCCACCCCTGGATAACCCACGAACCAAACGCACCCTCAGGGCGCATGCGAGTAGGGCTCAGGCTTGTTGGTGGGAGAGGGAGGCGGTACTGAAATGCTTTTTTGGGGTTCATTAGATGTGGGGCTAGTCTCGATGATGCAATTCAGGAGAGATATTGTGCAGCTGACCCCATGGCGGGTGCTGGCGAGGGGGCTTGCTGAGGTGGAGGTCAAGGAGTTGCCGCGGTAAACGAAGGAGGGGTGGTCGCTGCTGCCATGGCGCATGCCGAGGGTTTCTGATGGCCTATTGCAATCGAAACTTCTGGACCGTGTTCGCGTGAAGGGAGTCCCGCTTGTCGCGCGGGGACTGTCAAAGCTTCGAGAGCTGCTGGGAGAAGTGGAGGCTGTTGATGTCGAAACCTCGAGGTATCGCCCGAGGGGAGCTGCCCGACCCTATCCTCGAGGTGAGGAGCTTAACCACGGAGAGGCTGGGCTGGAAGAGGCTTTGTGTCGTAGGGAGGATGGTGCACATTGAACTCGCCATGGTGGAGCAGTCTTCTTGTGGATGGGATCTGGAGCGTCAGCTGGGCGAGAAGCCTGAGGGGGTGACATCGGAGGGGGCGCCATGGGGAGCGGCCGAAGGTCCTTCGAGACTGTCTTATCAGCGCTCGAGAGGTGGATCGGTGCAATCCTCGGGATGACTCCTCGTCTCCCGCATGGAATCCGATTCGGTGCCTTCATTGCGGATGGACCCATTCAGTCTCCAAATTTGGGGACGGGTCACATTCCTAACATTACAACGATAACAACAAAAGGGGATTCGTCTGCAACTGACGTGGCGCAGAGGGTGCTTGACCTTTCTCGATCTAAAGGTTTTCCTGGCTATGTGGACCCTATTCCGGATCGGATTCCCGACTCGGCTGGCTGACCCGACTTGGAGAGCATCCCTGGGGTCCGGGGGCAGCACTCGATCGACCCAGATTGTGTCCGGAGGGCCCGCTCGGACCAGAACCAGAAGCCGACTATCTTATATCAAGGCTCCTTTTCGAAGACCCAAACCGAAAGGCGGCTGGTCCGAGTTCTAACTGAGACATCCACACGGGGAATTGAGGGGAGGGCCTCGAATGGGTCAGTGGGGCATGGAAGCTCCTTGGAGGTTGGAGGGGGATGGCTGACGCCAGAAGGGGAGGTGCTTGAGGGCAGGCCATCGAAGGTGCTTGATGTGTTTGAGGGGTTTGAAGGTGTTAGGGGGGAGGGGAAGCAGGGGGGGTCGTGGAGCTTTCGGGAACTAGCCAAACGCCACCCGAGGATGTTACGCTACAGGTAGAGAGCAGAGAGGAGAGTCACCAGGAGGAAGAGGCACATGGTGGGGAGACACGACTCCCCGGGCTTGGAGGAAGGAGTGTACAAGTTCGGTACATGTTATGCAAGAAAGGTTACTCGCAAGCGGAGAGGAAACAGAGGAGAGCGGCGATGCTCGCATCATTGGAACGAGAGGAGAGCATGCAGGGGTCGACAGCTGCCGCCACGGCCTTGCAGGTCTTTCCGAATCTCTTTCATGTCTTGGACGGGGCTGTGGCCGAACGTCTGGGCCTGATCCCACCTAAGAAGTCGACACAGATTGTATGTCAATGAAGATCCTTTCTTGAAACGTCAGGGGGTTTGGTCGGCCCGAAAAGCGATTGGGAATAAGGAATCTTATTTCGAAGGCTAGAGCATATGTGTCCTCCTTCAAGAGACAAAACATTTTAGTGGAGCGGATGTCGTAAGGGGACTGGATGGAGGCTGTCGATATGCACTTGCAGAGCTGTAGGCACTGGGTGCTTCGGGCGGGCTGATGTCCGGTTGGAAGAAGGAGGCTTTTGATCTTCTGAAAGAGTCAAAGTCGTTATTTTGCTTATCGGTTTTGTTAAGGCAGTGGGTGGATGGTCTCAACCTGCTCGTTACGAATGTTTATGGTCCGAATGGCAACGAGAGGGGTACTCTGGCGGCAGAGCTTGAACAGTTGGGCAATGTGAATACGGTTGGGATATGGATCATTGGGGGTGACCTCAACGTTACGTTGCTCCCGGATGATCGGCCGCGGGGAGGTGGTGATGGGGACCCTTGCTCGGAGGAGTTCCGGAGGGTGGCACACAGTTTGGGGTTGTCAATTGTTGATGCTGCTGGCTGCGCTTTCACTAGGCACAACGCGAGATCACGATCCAGACTGGACAAATTTTTACTTTCACCTGATGGAGCGGATATGTTTCCCCTTTCGAGAGCGTGAGCTTTTCCGCGTGCGCAGTCAGATCACACACCGATAATTTGGTCGTCTTGAGAGGAGGAGAGAAGCCGATTTTTCTTTCGTTTTGAGCGAAGCTGGCTATTAGAGGAATGCTGTCACGCCCGTCACCGCGGATCCGGGATATCTGTTTACATAACACTCGTATCATGTTCGTTGGAGATCGCATTAGGTTATTGAAATTCAAGGAATATTTTTTGCATTTAGTTTTTGAATGACATTCACATTTTATCAACAAGCCACAGAACTAAAAATGTGTCACCAATTTATGTTGCATAAATTTCCATATAATTTATCATGTAATAACAGAAATTGCATTATGTACATGAATCCCAAATTTTAGCAGAAGAGAAAAAAAAACATTTATAATATCCTGAATAAAACTATAACATGCATACCTGTTAATAATTACTGCAGAAGCTGAGGTTCAACTCTCCTAATACTACGATACAAGTGTTTTGCTTGCAATCCATGCAATAGGGAGAAAAGAATATCAACGAAATGTTGGGCACATCATATTAATTAACAATAGCAAGGAAATTTAGTGGATCCAAAAGAAAGCAAGTAAATAGGGCTTGACAATTAAAATTTAGAGCTACTTGCATTGAAATTGGTTTTCAAGTTGTTATGTGTTAGAGAATATTCTGTGTGGCTATTTATTAAGAGAATATTCTATGGAGAATATCCTATGGAATATTCCCTCTTGAGCACCTATATAAGGATCGCCATACCTCCTGTACTCATTGAGAAATTCCAATAGAATATCCGCCCCTTTGAGAGCTTCTCCCGTGGTTTCATCCCGCTCCTCACGGAGTAGGGTTCCACGTAAATCCTCTGTGTTCTTATGTTTATTATGTTGTTTTATCATTTCCGCTCCGCTTCTCTGATTTCAACATGGTATCAGAGCGGGTCGATTCTCGAGGTTACTTATGTTCTTTATTCAAAATTCGAGTTTTTTGACTTTATGTTCTTGAAGATCTGTTCAGTGAAGATTATTATCTGGTGTTAGTAAGTTCCACGCAGCCATCAAAATCAACTAGGGTTTCTCTACGAAACCCTAGATCTGGAAGCTAAGATCACGAGCAGGAGACACTGCATCTCCAGTTCCAAACACCTCGAAGCTTCTCCAGCGGACACGCATTTGTCGAGCTCTCGCCTCCGCCGATCCCAGCCGCAGCCCAGCACATCGTCCACAACAAATCTGATCTCCCACATCGCCACGGCACAGATGGCGAAACAACGATTTCTCACAAGGCGCATATGACGATCTCGCAATGCCATGGCGGCACGAATAACAGCGAATCTTGCCCTTGCCATCGCGCGGCGACATCTGAAACAGGGCATTGCGCAACTCGCGAGCCCAGGCGCTGCTCCTCCGCTGCGCCCCCAGCGCGGGAGCACATCTGCGCATCTCCAGACCCCAGCCGCGATCGGCACGCGATCCGCAGATTCTCCAGGCAGCTCCCCCAGCCGCACAACTCTACTGGTGTGCTCCACGACCTCCTGCGGCATCTCCAAGCCCCCAGCGGCGACGCCGCTTCCCTCCAAGCACCGTGACGCCAGGCGGGGCCCCTGCTCCCGTGACACATCTCCCAGCGCCCCCCTGCTAACGCGAACGGCGGCGCACCCACCCCCCTCTCCTTCTTTGAGCGAGCTATCCATGCACGCATCTTCCATCAGGCTCTTGTTGGCAGCGGCGACGTGCATCTGAAGGCCCTGTTCCCAGTTGGGAACCCTAAGGGGCCGATGCCACCTTTAAAAAAATGTGCTTCTGTTTAAGGCCCAGGTCAGCTGAAGCCTAAGGGGCTATAAAAAAAAAGGAGGCCCAAGGGGGTTGCGGCCGATTAAAAAAAAGGGGATTGGGCTCTTTTGGGCCAAGTTATTTTGTATAAAAAAAGGAGAGAGATGCGTACAAAAAAAAATCGTACACAAGTGTTAAAAAAAGGCGCGTACCGAGAAAAAAAAAAGCCGTACGTAAAGTATATCAAAAAAAAAGAAGAAAGAAAGAAGAAAAGCCGTAAAAAAAAGGGAGTTGAACGGCTTAAAAAAAGAAGAAAAAATGAAGAAAATGAAATGATTAAAAAAAATGCATGTTATTCACTGGTTTCTCCCAACTTGAATGCTCTTATTCTATCAAGTATGGGAGAAAGGGGGAGTTAGAAATGGAACATTATTCAGGACTTCTGCGCATCCACGACTGACAGACTGACACTCCAGCTTTCTACTCAGATCATCCATTTTCACTGAGTATCAATTATTTCGACAGGGTGCATACTTCTTCTTTTGCGACCCGACTACTACTCTGCGCTGGACTTCTTCTTCTGCAGCGATTCTACTCCAGGCACGACAGAGATACGTTCCGGTGACCTGCAGGCACGACAGAGATACGTTCCGGTGACCTGATATCGCAGCGGTTCTACAGGCACGACAGAGATACGTTCCGATGACCTGAAAGCCGCAGACCCGTCCTCGTGCGAGGTCTTCTACCAGCAGCGGACTTGTATTCTTCTTGTGATGTATTGTGTGAAGATGTGTTGTATACTTTCTTTTTGTTGCAAGCTGCAGCTTTCTCAGCTCCAGCTTGAGGGGGAGTGTTAGAGAATATTCTGTGTGGCTATTTATTAAGAGAATATTCTATGGAGAATATCCTATGGAATATTCCCTCTTGAGCACCTATATAAGGATCGCCATACCTCCTGTACTCATTGAGAAATTCCAATAGAATATCCGCCCCTTTAAATGTTTCTCCCGTGGTTTCATCCCGCTCCTCACGGAGTAGGGTTCCACGTAAATCCTCTGTGTTCTTATGTTTATTATGTTGTTTTATCATTTCCGCCTCCGCTTCTCTGATTTCAACATTATGTAAAGGTGAATCTCCTGACTTACCCATCCTACTTCAATTACCCATATTTATAATTAGCATATCATATATTGATTATAGGATTCATACTTAAGCTATTGCAATTTTTTGTTATGATTCATGTTTGATGGATCTTGGTGTTGAAGATGATGACACTCCTATTTTGATCATTGTCTTTGCCAAATCATATACAACCGTATATGATTTCTAGTCTTCCTTATTCTTTTTCAAGTCTCAAGGATTCATTAATTCTTTGATTCATTATATATTTATTATGACTGAAACAGATTTCTTTCTGATGTTTATGAATCACGTGGATGGATCATAGTAAGTATATATGACGGGTCTAATGTTTTGACTCTTTTCTCGTTGAATTTCTTAAGCTTAGTGGATAGTCTGTGGTTTTGGTCTAGGTAAGACTTCACACTATGACTCTAAGGCAGTAAGGAAGCCTTAGGGTTGGGGTGCCTCCGTAGTCATGCGGTGTAGTAAAATGCATTCTAACTAAGTTTCCAACACGTCTACTAGATATGTTTAACAACCATGGTAGTAACTCGTAGTCTGATAATGATAATTTTCATAATATGATCTTTTCTCTTTGCCAGGAACCACTAGCGGAACAGTAATCAGCTCAACTGAAAACGAGCTTAATTGTAACTAAACTAAACTGTACTCAACTCAATTGAAATCAAACTTCACTGTAACCAACTCAACTGTATCCGATCTCAATCTCAAAAGTAACTCATCTCAACTCTAGTCCAACTTATTTATGACTCATTCCAAGCTCAATTGTAACTTCTCCAAATTCAACTCTAACTGATTTAGATGTAATCATAGAGGATTCAGATGTAGCCATCGCCAAGTCTATTGGTGGAACAATAACTAAAAACTCAAACGGTGAGGTAGTCTCCTAAGAAACCCTTTCGTCTCGCCCTCTAAGTGGAAGTGCAGTCCAGTAGAGGGATAGGTCTACTCCAAAACTACGCTAACGAGACGGGTGAGAGAGACTCTCTGGAAAAGTCACACTAGAAAAATCGGCCCGATCGGTACGGATAAATGAGCTCTAAAAACTAAAACTGAGGGCCCTCCAGCCTTGGTACCCTAAAGAACAAGGGTCAATGGAACCAGTCTTTAAAAAAAAAACCTGTGGATCCCAGAGAGACGTAAAAACTGCGAGCGCTTGCGAAAAACCGAGAAAAGACAGGGATCCGATACCCGCGCACTAAGCAGCTGCTGCCCTAACTGGACTTCCTATCTCCCGCCCGGCTGAGGGTCACCGCACCCTCGCACAGTCAGGTGTGAATGTCACCATGACTGGCACTCATAATTATTTGTCATTGCTAAATTGCCATTATCGACTTAATTCCTCATCCTCTCTTGATCTCTGTTGTGGTTAACTTTATAAATCTAAGTCTTTTTGGTCAACGTTCTTATTGTTATAACTGATTTATCGTTGATTTCATTTATTTGTCTACCCCATCCTTTCTCAATATCTTCTATAGCTGACTTTACAAATCTAGGTATTTTGTCACAACCTATCTTTGATGATATGTATAAATAGTAGAGTATACCTAAAAAGATTAATAATGAGGATGAACACTCTTTGTGATAATATGTTATTATTTCTGAAATCACGAGATTATCGACCATTATATGGATCTGGATCTAAGTTCAATTTAATATATAAACTTTGAACATTTCTTATTTAACTCTTAGTTTAGTGGCATGGTCATTGATCGAAATTGATAGTCCTTTGTAGGAGAATACCCTAATGTTGTCGTTTTCAATTATGAGAAATAGAAGCTTGATTATTAGCTTCTGGATTCAAATTTGCAAAATTTTCAATCTTTCGTATTTAATCATGAGAGTAGGTGTTACCTATTTAAATCTAAATTTGTCTTAACTTGTATGCCAATTTGTCCCCAAATCTCTAAATTGTTGCCATTAGATTAGTGGCTAATTGGTGTTCTTAAAGCTTGATTTAATTGTGTACATCAACCCTTACTATCTCCTTAATCATCATAAAAACCTGTAGCTTTTAAGAGTTAATATATTATGCAAACACCTCAAATCTTACCTTGGAAAACACCTACAGGAAGGTTCCAATGCGCAATAAATAGTCATCGAAGGGTCTCTCTCCGAAGAGTATTACTAGATTCGAGATTAGTCATGCTCACAATTTTACCTTATGTGATATTAAAGTCAGCAATGCCAAATAAGATGGTTGTTTTTGTCCTTGTATCATCATTGGCTTCTGGTCAATATCTTCAGTTTCTCCATAACTTCAACCAGTTGTCTCAACATGGTCCGTTTGTCTTCCTACCATGGGTTGGAGTAGTCTGGGATCTCAGTATGTCACAAAGATGAAACTTACTTGCGAAGGAAGGGGCGCAATGTCATATGCGAAACAGATCGAATATGACCCAAAGCGATGGCCTGGTCTTGGAGTTCCCTGAGCAGAGAATGCCTTCCTCCTTTTATAATTGTTCTGGTAACCATGTCATGCAATATCTTTTTAATGAAATAACAACTTGTCCATTATTTTTATTTTTATTTTTATTTTTACTTTTACAGAAGTCAAGTGTTGATTGAGCTTAAGTGCACAGTAAGATGTTTTTCATGTGTTCTGAAGGACATGGACTTGCTTAACCGTGGCATACCCAATATATTCTTCTTTAACAACATAGCTTTAATTTGAGTGAACATATTAATTTTAAATTGACCAGTCATATGAGAATACAGAAAACATTGTGTGAATTGCTTCTTATTTTTTGTTACTTTTCTATGTGTGCAGAATTCCCTACCTAGTATTGCAGGGTTGCTATTTGAGAATGCCCGGTAGTAATGATAATTTATTTGGCATGACAGTTTGCATTAATAGGATACATTGGGATAAACACGATGTTGTTAATTTTGAATTATTGCATTAAAAGTTTGAATAAAAGAAAATGCATGGAAGGCAGTAAGAGAGGGGGAAAGATTGTACCTTTGATCCTCTAAGTTTGAAGGGTAATTGTGGCTTCATTTAACATGCAACAATAGCTTAATTACCTGCTGGATAACATCATAAAAGGGGGAAAAATTAAACTAGAGACTCCAACATTGACTTTAATGAGAGTAAAGAGAAGAAGGATTTATACATTTGAATATCTCCACTTTGGAGATCCAAACTTGCATGCAACAACCTCTTCTTGATAGGAGCTTTAGTTCATTCAGATCCGAATTTTATAAAGGCTTCAGGGAGGCTGTGGCGGAGCAATGGAGAGGCTGCACCGAATGGTTCGGCGGACTCGAGATTGGTGACAAAGATCCTGTCTTTGAGGTCTTTCCTTATCGCATTAGGGAGGGAGGTGAAGGCGAGGCGGAGGACTAGGAGGGCGTAGGTTCAGGCCGAAGTTGCTAGACTGGATGGCTTAGATGATGACAGAGGGCTAGATTAGGAGGAATTCACGGAGAGGCATGGCCTTCTGGAAGAGTTACTGTTGGAGGACAGATAAGAAGAGGTGGAGTGGTGGCAAGGTTGCAGAAATCGGTAGTCGGTCGATGGGGTCACTGACTAAGGATTAATCGGCAGTCAGGCGACTAATCGGATTTAGTCGGCCATTAGTCGGTTTTGATTTATTTATTTATTTTTAATATATAAATAAATTTTTATACATATATTCTTATAGATTTGCAATATAAATCATTTTTTATACATATATTCTGATATATTTGCATAGATTTGAACATTTTCTATACTGTTACAATGAAACAAAAGAAGTGATTGACTTTAAATATAACATTAAGCATATTAGAATAGGTTTGATTTAAAAAACAAAAAAATAAAAAAAGATTAAAAACCTCTATGTAAAAGTCGGCCGAGTAGTCGGCCCGATTAGTCAGGTTGACCGACTAATGGCCGACTAGGCCTAGTCGAGTCGGCTACCCCTCCGACTCGCCTAGTCGGCCGACTTTTACAACAGTGAGTGGCGGCAAAGATCCAGACAGAAGTGGCTGAAAGTAGAGGACACAAACACGAGATTTTTCCATTCTATGGCCTCAGGATGGCGGAGAAGAAACTTCTTACACGAGATAGAGGTCGGGGTGTTCAAGTTTCAGGGGAGGCGGCGATTGGGAGTGCCTTGCGGGGCACTTCGTAGAGGCGACACGGAGGAAAAGAGGGAGTGGCTGGGGGTGGTTGGGGAGAGGGGTGGAAACCTTGTCGGACTCTCAGGCGGAGAGTTTACTGGTACCTTTTTCGATGAAGGAGGCAAAGAGAGTGGTTTGAGACTTCAATGCGGATGGCACTCCTGGTCCGGACGGCTTCCCGGTGCTCTTCTACCCGTGTTCTGGGATCTTTTGAAGGAGGTATTGAAGGTGCTTAATGAATTCGGGGAAGGAAACATAAGATTTGAGAAGATCAACTGGGCGTTGCTGTTCTTACTGCCAAAGAAATACACTTCCGTGAGGGTGGAGGATTTTAGACCTATTGTGCTTTCCAATGCAATTTATCTCATAGTGGCTAAGATACTGGCGAACATGCTTAAAGGGATTTTGGACTCGGTGGTGCTTCGGGGCAAGTCAGCATTCATTCTAGGGAGACAGATGGAAGATGGCTTAGTGATGGCCTCGGAGATCTGCCTTGACTGGAAGCGGTCGAAGATGGGAGGGACCCTATGGAAGATAGATTCTGCAAAGACTTATGACTGCGTCGATCGGAGGTTTCTGTGGGTGTCTTTGCGGAGGAGAGGCTTCCCCGAGGCCTGTGTGGATTGGATGAAGAGATGCGTCACTACCTCCTCCTATTCTATCATGGTGAACGGTAAACCCGAGGGGGGTTTCGTCCAACCGCAGTGGGGCGTGAGACAGGGGTGTCCGCTGGCTCCTATGCTGTTCGTTCTTGTAGCAGATGCTTTGTGAGTACTCTTCAGGTAGGCAATTGAAGCTGGGTGGTGTAAAGGGTTTCGTAAGGAGGACATCTCAGTCCCTCTCTTACAGTATGCAGATAATACGATTCTTTTTCAGGGTGGCACAGAGGTTCAAAATGCTGATGCGGTCCAGCTGGTGGCCTTGAGATTAACAAACACAAGTTGGCGGTCATTATTTTTGGGGATGAATGAAGCAGAGCGTTCCGGCGTAGCAGGGATGGCCGACTGCCCACTGGGGGACCTTCCTATCCCCTATTTGGTTGCCGTTAGTAGCTGGGAAACTAAGAAGTAGATTGGGATGAGGTGGTGCAAAGAATGGAGCAAAGGTTGGCAGGGCGGAAGGCAGTCACCTGTCCAGAGGAGGAAAGTTGGTTCTGTTGAGCACGTGCTCTCGGGCTATACCTATCTTCTACTCTACTAGACTGATGCTGGTGGGGTTAGAAGGAAGATAGAGACTGTGATAAGGAAATTCTTCTGGTCGGATGGGAAACAACAGGGGCCCGGGTGATGCACCCGGTTCAGTTGGGAAAGATTACGGGGGGCGCAACGACGATGGACTTGGGGTTCGCGATGTGGAGTGTATGAACAAGGTGCTCATTGCTAAATGGGTGACTCTCATATGGAGTCCTCCAACCTCACTGGCTGATAGACTCGTAAGGAAGATTTATAGGGTTAAGGGCGAACTTGTGGCTAGAAGATTTCGTTTTGAGTCGCCGCTATGGGTCGGTATCTGTGAGGTATTACCGTGTTAGCGTCTAAGCTACGGCCTAAGGTGGGGGATGGCCACCTTTTCCGATTCTATCATGATGATTGGGCTGGGAGGGCACGCTGGAGGGCAGATTTCCACGCCTGTTTGCTTTGCGGCATCGAAGGAGTGTACACTTTCGCAGATGGCGGATGTTGGAACACGGTCGCCGCAGTTTCTCGCGGACCTCTCAGATCAACGCATGGGGTACTATCTCAGGTGCAAGCTGAACTCCTCCCACCCGGGGACTGCTCGCTGGACAACGATCACTTTGAAATGGGCGGGCACGAAATTCTCAGTGAAGAAAGCTTACAAGGAGTTGAGATGGAGGGCAGATGAGCATGATGCGGAACTGTGCCAGGACATGAAAGTCGTTTGGGTGTCTAAGCTCCTGTGCATAGTCAAAGTATTCCTATGGTGCTTGAGAAGGGGCCGCTTATGTGATAAAGCAAGGAGGGGGAGGTTGCTAGGGTTGGAAGACACATAGTGTGACAGGTGCTTGGGGATGGAGGAAGACTTTGAGCACTTGTTCTTCAAGTGCTCGATTTTTGAACGGGTCTGGAGAGAGGTAGGGATACCTTGGGTCGCGAGCGAGGGGGCAGCGGAGTCTGGAGATCAATATTGACGATCGACACCAACTCTACTGATGATTGCTCGAAGCCGCTTGCTGTTCTATGGGCCATTTGGGCAAGGACGAAATGATTTGATATTCAACAACCAGAGGGTTTATTACGAGAACGTAGCTTCTCACTGTAATGTGCTTTATAATTTTTTGGATCTCACGGTAATATAATCTACACTATTTTTATTGAAATTTATTCGGCGGTGACCTCCACATTGGGAGATCACCCTATTTACAATTAAAAAAAAGCTTGATTTTTTAGCCGGGCTTGGTTAATCTCAGGTTAGACTAGATTAGCTCATGAACCCAAATCCTTTTGTGACTTATTCGCTCATTGGAATTGGTTGTGGTTATTAACGAATGATGCCATGTTGGCCCCATTACGTCCAACTTTTTTGGCACCTCTTGGTTAGAGAGCTATCCCGTTCTGTTCTTCTCGTTTCATTCCTCAATCTCCTCTCTTAAAGCGGATTACTATGTCACTTACTACTCTTTAAGTCGTTAAGGTGATGGGCCGTTAATGTTACTTCTCTTTGTACCTCGTTAAAAATTTAACTTTTGTGATTCGTGCATGATCTCTTCTTGTTCATTGCTTCTCTGTTGAATCTTCATGGGAAGTCACAACACCGTAACAATGATTCTGCTGTTTATTTAGCATAGGAGGTTTATATTTTTATGCTCATCCAAGATTATCAGAATTCGTCTTTGTATAGACACATTTGATGAAGACATAAGTATTTATGTCCAATTTGGGCATGAAATAGTCTTGGCCCCATGAATTGCTTTGTTTAATAGTTTGTGTAGGAAAACGAAAATGGTGGATGCGTTAGATATTAAGAATACAGAACGGTAAAGAACATCCAGATTTTACGTTGGAATCCTACTTTGTAAGAACCGAGATGAAACCATGGGAGAACCACCTTTAAAGGATGATTTGTATAATGAACTCGCAAAAAAATACAGAAGGTGTGGGTTTCTTATATAGCCCTACCAATAAGACCAAGTTATACTAATAGACAATGCGGGACTAATATAGATGCATGTGGTAATTAGACCTTGTTAAGACTCAATTACCCACCTATGGATGCATACACTAACACCCTCTTCAAGTTGGAGCTTGCAATGTTCAACTTGGATAAATAGAAAGAATCGCTCACTCATATAATACATGACACTATGGAAAATATCATTTCAATGCATAATCTAAGGGTGCGTTTGGTTGCCGGGTTACCCCGAGATAACTGGGGGAGTGTAACCCATTTTTATGTTTTGGTGTTTGGATAGAAGGGTTTTGGGTTGAGAAGGTTTGTTGTAATGTGATTGTATTGATGTTTGGAAAAGTGAGTAGTTATTATGATGTGATTGTATTGAAGTTTGAAAAAGTGGGTAGAAGTTGAGTATTTTATAAATTTTAGATGATATGTTGGTATGATATATTACTTTTTTGGAATGGATAAAAGAGAAATGATTTATTTAATGTATTAAAAAAGAGATAAGGGTGACCCCACATGATAGATAAGATATGGGTTTTAGGGGGTAACCCCCCTCAAATGGGGGGTAACCCCCATGCCGAACGACCTCTAATGGTTTCCTGCGGAGGATATTTCTTCTCATGTCGTATTAGTGAGGAGGAACTGAAGGCTGGCATGTGAACTGAGTCTTCTCGTTAGAGAACGTGTGATTTGTAGCACGGTCTATCAGAGCCACCAGAACTGAACCGAGTCTCCTCGTTGGAGAACTTGTGCTTTATACTGCATATTATCATTGCAATTGGACCGAGTCTCCTCGTTGGAGAACTCTGGCCCGCAATTGTCTGCTTTACTGAAGACTGCTCCATCCCTCTTAAGGTAAATAAAGATCGTCCTGGGAATATCCATATGTAGATATCTGAAGATGAGTCTCTCTCATAGGAACTTCACAATAGGTTCTCTCTCATAGGAACCTCGAAGAATCTCGTACTATTATTTATGATTACTGGAGTGTAGAGATATTTCTATATTCCTATGTATATTTTCGGTTATTTTATTTCTTTATGTCTATCTTATGTAATTTACCCATAGATCTCTCCTCTATATAAGAGAGCATAGTGTTCTTAGGAAATAATACGTCTATTGTTTTCCCAACATGGTATCAGAGCGACGTTCCTAGATCAGAGCTCGGGTATACAAAACTCTAACCCCACCTTCCGCCCCTTCCCCACCGCCGCCTGTGAACCCCCGAGGATCCGGGTACCCGTTTACCGCGCATCTCGCAATAATTCATTGACATGAGATCGCATTAAGTGACAGAAAACAGGGAAATTTTTCGCGCGGATAATTTTCCACATGACATTCACAATCATAACCACAAGTTATTAGAACAATTGTCACCAAAATCTTATTTCATTAACTTCCATATATTTCACATGTACAAAGTCTGTTAGTACATACAGTATATCCCAAAAATCTGACTGAAGAGAAAGAAACATGATACAATATAAATTGAACAAAAATTGGCACAAAATAAACCATACCGTTGGGTATAGAATTTATCTCCTGAAATCATTAACCCGCTACTGTGCTAAAGGCTCCTTGCCTGCCATGCTGCAGAAGAAAGGCGTCAGCGGGTGCTGGTACTCCCATAAGTTTATATAAAAATAACAGGCATTTATTATTTACAAAAGAAAGCAAGTAGAGAAGGCATGAGCAACTCAAATTAAAATTTAATTCTACTTGCAAATGTAAAAGGTTTCCAAATTTTTAGTAAGAACATCTCATGATCAGCCATTATCCCCACATTTCCCACATAAGCATATTTATATTGTAACTAATTGATCATAGCAAGTATATTTCATTCTCATATTGCTTAGAGGTCATATTTGTGGATTTTGATGATGGAAAAGATGAGATGAGAAGATATAATGATTTATTAAATTCTTAAGTCTAGTGGATAGTCTGTGGTCTTGGTTCTTGTGAAACCTCACACTATGACTCTAAGACTAGGGGAATGTCTTAGGGTTGGGGTGCCTCCGTAGGCATGCGGTGTTGTATAATGCATCCTAACTAAGTTCCCAACACGTCCACTAGGTTAATGAGATTTCGAATTAGATTTAAAGTCTTTTCCATTTACTCAACTTTAATTGTAATCCCTTAAAACCTCAAGTGCAACTGTCTCAGATATAACTCTAGATGATGTAGATATAGAAATGGATGATCTGGATGTAAAAATCAATCCCTTCAAACTTAGTACAACAGTCTCAAATGTAACTCTAGATGATGAAGATATAGATATGGATAATCTGGATGTAGAATCGCCAAGTCTGTTGGCGAAAGAAAAACTCAAGCGGTGAAGAAGCCAACAAAAGGGCTCTTCCGTCTCGCCCCCTAATTGGAAGGACGGTCCAATAGAGGGATAGGTCTACTCCCCAACTACGCCACTGAGACGGGTGAGAGGGACTTCCCGGGAAGTCGCTCTAGAAAAATAGCCCGACCGGTAACGGGCAACCGAGCTCGTACGTAAAACTGAAAACCAAGGATCCCCCGCCTGGGTATCCTAAAACAGGGTCAGCGGAATGGTCTAAAGTCGGGATCCCAACGAGGCGTAAAAACACTGCGAGCTCGCGTAAAAACCGTGTAAAAGACTGGGATCCTAGACCCGCACACTTGGCGGCCGCTGCCCGAACTGGGCTTCCTTTCCTCCGCCCAGTTGAGAGTCACCGCGCTCTCGCATGGTCAGGTGTAAAGGATCACCCTGACCAGCACAATTAATTTACAGATCAACACTGACTCAAGATCGTTTTTTTTTTACTGGCATGACTACGCATTCTCTTCTCAATCCTTTATGTATTTGATTTTCCAGATCTAGATCTTTGCCACACTCATCTTTAATGATGTATAGAAATTGTATTCAAGGTCACTGATTCATTAGAACCATTATAGTACCAATTGATCCTGGCTTAAATATTCTACGCATTAACCTTAGCAGTGCCAGGTGCTTAGGTGAATTCAACACATCCACAAACTTTTAGTCTAAGAAGATCAGTCACATGGGATTCAAAATTTTAGTTCAGAGTACCACCAACTGATGAAATCTTTAGTTAATCCGGTGTTTATGCTCCGTGTGCATCTAACAATACATGTGAACAAGGCGACATAACCCCTGTTTAGGAAGGATAGTCGCTACCTATAGAATTCTGCTAAAAATCAAATTTCGCTTCAAAAGAATGTCACATCTGGCTTAATAATTAAATTATGTTCAGTTATGTAGCTTAGATGAATCTGGTTCATAAAAAGTTCCTGTACAGTATATAATGTGCAATACAGTCCCAATGTGCAAACATTTAGTCCAGCATTTGGAAGATCTTCCTACTAGGTTATAATTATAATTCAAGTACCTCTATAGCTAATGGAGCAAATCATCAATATATATATATATATTAAATTCTGATTTCTATATACATATATACATTACCAAGATTAGATATCATCTTGTACAATCACCACAAGAGGCATTACTGTCAATCTCCCATTTCCAAACTATACTATAGTGATCTGTGCAAGGAGGGGTATGACCATTGGGACTTAATGTGTAACACTACATGTACGGTAAAACTTCATAGCATGGAGTACATATAGTATTCCTTCATGCTTAGACATTAATATTGTCATTTTATAATAATATGGAGATATTGAGAATCATATTCCTTGGAGATAGATATTTTCTCTCTCTCTTTCTTTTTTTCTTCTTTATCCAACCAAAGATCGTGAACAACCCAATAAATATATCTATTATCCGTGCAAATCACATGCAAATCACAGGTGTCTCTAGCAACATAGTCTCTTGGAAATATACCTAAATTATTACTAAAATTGGATATAGAAACTTAGCATAATTGATTGAATCGTAACAATATTAAAAACTATTTCCCGAGTCTACATATAGGAAACTTAGTTTACAAAATTTTGTTATATTCATTGAGATCCCAATTTCTTTAATGTATATGATTGAGTTGACAGTATCCACCCTCCAACCCTATATACTCATTTTTTAACCCCTATTAATATCCATTTTTGAATTACAATAGTAAAGGTCCGATGCACACGGTTATATAGAACAAAACTTCTGGTTATATTATTTCAATAATAAAGGTTCAATTACAGGATATAGAATCAGAACTTCTGGTTATATTATTTCAATAATAAAGGCCCAATGTACACGGTTACATAATATAGAACAGAATATCTGGTTATATTACATGCATCTTAATCTTATACCCCCAGGGAATCATTTCCATTCAAAAATCTGAAAATTTTCCGAATTATATATATATACACGCATATATCTAAATTCAGTTGCCATGATTCTAAATCTTCAAACTTGGAGTCAATTTATATGAAATTACACAAAAGGGGCAGCAAAAGAGGAGTGATTTGATCCATGCAGCAATAGACAAGGAAGGGATGTACCTATACTAATTTAAGATACATGCATGGCAGCAAAATGGAGGTATAGGGATTGTACCTTTGAATCTTCTAGTTTTTTTTTTTAAAGAAGATTTGGGCTTTCATGCAACACCTTCATTTGTTAGACTTGTAGCAAAGGCTGGCTGCATGCAGTAGCAACACTAGAGGGGAGCTGTGGCAACTCTAGAGTTGCTTGAACAGCAGCTCCAGCAGTTCAAGTTGCTAGGAACACTGCAGCACCCTGGAGTCCTCCAAGAATCTCGACAGCAACAAGAAGAGAAGAGGGCTTCAGTTCCTTTTATTGGAAAGGAAAGAATATGAAATTGGGGGAAAACGCTTGGCACTTCCTTCGTTGGAGGGCTTTGAAGAAGACTTAGAGGAGCATAGGTTGGTATAAATAAGGAGGCAAAAGACCTCCTTAGAATGACAAGTGGCAGTCATGAAAAGAACAAGTGGGGATGGCATTTAGAGACCATACGGTTGCTGTCTATACAGCTGTACAGACAACATAAATTTAGCTCTTTAGATTTATATACATATAGATATATTTTTAGTGTAGCACAGTCTGCTATGCAGTAAATTTTTTTTTTATTATTATTTTTTTATTTTTACCTAAAACTCTATTTATCATACTTAAAGTGGACCGTACGTGCACCTCGAGCTTCCATTTTTGACGCGAAGTATCTCGATTTGATCGTCTCAGGATGACAATCAATTTGAGTACAATATTGATATACTTTCGGTCGAGTTTTGAATACCCGAAATTTTCGGATACGGATTTTGTTTTAAGGTTAAATTTTACTATTTAAGAATATCATATGACCTCCGATTGACGAACGGTCTATTCCGTTGGTCTCGTATCGTCGAATCGGATCTCATGATGGTCTTGGTTTATTTCGCGGTTTCCGAATTTGCGTCGCGGCTTTTCACGGCACGCATTACGAATTGACCGATTTTTGGTCGATTTCGTCCGAACGACTTTTGATTCATGATCAATTGGTCGTTTTAGGTTGTTTAGTATTGACCGACAACGTTTTTGGGTTCATTAGACCCAAAATCGGACGAGTTCGGGTTTACGCGAATTCCCGGATGTTACATTTATAAAAACCTCAAAGGGAGTCTCGTCCTCGAGACTCGAGTTAAGGCTATTAGGTATCTTGTTTGGATTTATTATGGTCATAAAAACCTCAAAGGGTTTTGAACCCATAAAAACCTCAAAGAGAAAACAAGCCATACATTTATCATGTATCTAATTACAAAAGCTTGTTTTGATGCTTACATCAGAAAAGCTGCGGTTATCGTGCCAGCATGTCAACTTCGGTCTCCCACGTCGCCTCTTTGATGCCGTGTCGGTGCCACAAAACCTTGACCAATGAAATCTCCTTGTTGCGAAGCTTCTTCTCAATGTGTCGAGGATCGTGAACATACTTCCTCAGATTGGATATGTGGAAAACATCATAAATAGCTGAAAGATGTGGAGGAAGGGCTACTCGGTATGCCACTTTCCCCACACGAGCAAGAATCTCGAACGGTCCAACATATCGTGGCGCCAACTTGCCACGAACACCGAATCTCTGCACTCCCTTCATGGGAGATACTCGCAAAAATACCCAATCTCCAACCTATAATTTATAGGAATGTCATTAGTATGAGATTAAGTTGAACACATATATATCATAATTGAGTGGATGAGGAGAAAATAATTAGATTACCTGAAACTCTAAGTCTCTCATCCGACGGTCTGCATAACTCTTCTGGCGGCTCTGTGCCGTCAGAAGCCTCCGTCTCACCAGATCAACAGCTCTCGCAGTCTCCTCCAAGAGATCCACGGAATATAAAGCATGATCACCTACCTCACGCCAACTGAGAGGTGTGAGGCATCTCCGCCGTATAGGGCTTCGAATGGTGCCACGCCAATACTGGAGTGATAGCTGTTGTTGTACATGAATTCTATCAAAGGCAAATGGTCCTTCCAGGACCCTTTCCACTCCAAAGTGCATGCGCGAAGTAGATCCTCAAGCGTCTGAATGGTGCGCTCACTCTGCCCGTCTGTCTGCGGATGATAAGCAGAACTCATCTTCAGCTCTGTCTGTAGTGCTGACATGAACTGATGCCAATAATGAGATGTAATCTCGAATCCCTGTCAGACACCACCTCTCGTGGTATACCATGCAGCCTGATAATATTCTGCACATAGAGCTTGGCCAATCTGGATGGAGTGTAAGTCGTGTTGACAGGTATAAAATGTGCTGACTTGGTCAACCTATCAACAACGACCCAAATGGAATCATGGCCACCCGATGTCTTCGGCAATCCTGTGACAAAATCCATAGAAATGCTCTCCCACTTCCACTCGGGAATGGGGAGAGACTGCAGTAATCCTGGCGGTCTCCTGTGCTCAGCCTTGACCATCTGACAGGTCATGCATCTGCTAACATGTAGCGCCACATCGCGCTTCATTCCATCCCACCAGAAATATCGACGTAGATCACGGTACATCTTCGTACTACCTGGATGGATAGATAACCGTGAACTGTGTGTCTCATCGAGAATGTCTCTACGAAGCTGCTCATCATTGGGTACAACGACCCGTCCTACCTTCCATAAAATAGACTCCATCACAACAAAGTCGTCAAATTCGTCCTTGACGGCGTGCATGTATCTATCATGAATCCAAGGATCGGTCTTCTGGCCTTCTACAATACGATCCCAAAGACTGCTGTATCGTGGAGGCACAACGGTAGAAATGGATGCGCTCTCCTGAGGATGCCAATCGGTCCAAGCTGCAAGCGTATCCCACGTGTATAACCAGTTCGTCGTACCATCAGCATGTGCTCTCCTGCTTAGTGCATCAGCCACCACGTTTCCCTTACCGGAATGGTAAGAGATCCTGCAATCATAATCCTTCAGCAGCTCGAGCCATCTGCGCTGTCTCATGTTCAACTCCTTCTGATCAAAGATGTACTTTAGGCTCTTGTAATCTGTGAAATCTCGAAGTTTACTCCATATAGATAGTGGCGCCAGATCTTCAAGGCGAAGACAACTGCCGCCAACTCCAAGTCATGTGTGGGGTAATTCTGCTCGTGCGGTCTCAACTGCCGTGATGCGTAAGCAATCACCTGTCCTCTCTGCATCAACACTGCTCCTAGACCTTCTCCAGATGCATCCGTGTAGACTGCATAGTCCTGAGTACCTGAAGGAAGAGCGAGAATAGGGGCGGTAGTTAACCTCTCCTTCAATGTCTGGAAGGCCTGCTCACATGAATCGTCCCAAATAAATGGAACTCCCTTCTGCGTCAGTCGTGTCAGAGGACGAACAATGCGTGAAAATCCGTTGACAAAGCGTCTGTAATAGCCCGCTAATCCGAGGAAGCTCCGAATTTGTGTAACTGTCTTGGGCTGTTCCCAAGACATAACTGCATCTATCTTCGCAGGATCAACTGCAATGCCTGCTCTAGAAATGATATGCCCAAGAAATGAGACCTGGGATAACCAGAACTCGCACTTGCTCAACTTGGCATATAGTTTGTGTTCCCGCAATGTATCTAAGACAACCCGTAGATCATTCGCATGATCCCATTCATTCCGTGAATAGATGAGCACATCATCGATGAACACCACTACAAACTTGTCCAAGTATGGACGGAAGATACGGTTCATCATATCCATGAAAGCCGCAGGTGCATTGGTGAGCCCAAACGGCATCACCACAAACTCATAGTGTCCATAACGAGTTCTGAAAGCTGTCTTCGGAATATCCGACTCGCGGATCCTCAGCTGATGATAACCGGAGCGAAGATCGATCTTTGAGAAAACTGAAGATCCCTGGAGCTGGTCAAACAAATCATCGATGCGTGGCAAAGGATAACGGTTCTTCACCGTTCTCTTGTTCAGCTGCCGGTAATCGATGCACAGTCTCATGGATCCATCCTTCTTCTTGACAAATAGAACCGGAGCACCCCAAGGTGAAGTGCTCGGCCTCACGAATCCCAAGTCAAGCAACTCCTGCAACTGTACCTTCAGCTCCCTCAACTCGGCTGGTGCCATGCGATATGGTGCCATAGAGATTGGTTGTGTATCTGGTAGCAAGGTGATCTCGAACTCGATCTCTCTCTCAGGAGGTAATCCTGGTAGCTCATCAGGAAATACGTCAGGATATTCTGAGACTACTCGGATGTCCTGTATCATCGGCTCCTGATCAGACACCTCCCGAACAAAAGCAAGATATGAATCGCAACCCTGGTCAACAAGTCGCTGGGCTCGCAATACTGAAATGTACTCCATGGTGAAGTCATGTGTAGTACCCTTAAAAGTGAACTCGGGTAGATCTGGAATCCTGAAGACAACCGTCTTCCTAAAACAATCAACTAGTGCATGATGAGCGGATAATCAATCCATGCCCAAAATCAAGTCGAACTTATCAAGCTGTAAGAGTAGACAATCTGCGATCATCTCGTGACCGCCAATCAGTACGGGAATTGCCTGACTATCAGGGAGATGATAAACAACTGGCCACCTGGCCCTCGGATGTGATATGGGGAAGAAAGAGTCTCTGCGACTCTGCCTAAAGAAGCTAGTAGCCTCGAAACAAGGAAAGAATTTGTCGCTCCATGATGTGGTCGGGATGCCATGGCTCTACATAGGAACCATTTTAGTCATAGAAATTGTGGTTCACCGATATTATTATATATGCTTTTTCTCTTCCTTGGGATATAATATGAAAATGAATGAAATTGGTGACATCTGTGGTTATCTAATTCGAATGTCATATTTCCCTTCTCGGATTCACGACAAGTCGGGAGACTGTCTCTATCCGAGAACTTAATGCGATCGGAATAGTAGTACTGCGAATGTGCGTATCGGGGTACCACTGCTCTGATACCAAACTCTGAACCCCCGAGGATCCGGGTACCCGTTTACGCGCATCTCGCAATAATTCATTGACATGAGATCGCATTAAGTGACAGAAAAACAGGGAAATTTTTCGCGCGGATAATTTTCCACATGACATTCACAATCATAACCACAAGTTATTAGAACAATTGTCACCAAAATCTTATTTCATTAACTTCCATATATTTCACATGTACAAAGTCTGTTAGTACATACAGTATATCCCAAAAATCTGACTGAAGAGAAAGAAACATGATACAATATAAATTGAACAAAAATTGGCACAAAATAAACCATACCGTTGGGTATAGAATTTATCTCCTGAAATCATTAACCCGCTACTGTGCTAAAGGCTCCTTGCCTGCCATGCGTGCAAGGAAGAAAAGGCGTCAGCGGGTGCTGGTACTTCCCATAAGTTTATATAAAAATAACAGGCATTTATTATTTACAAAAGAAAGCAAGTAGAGAGGCATGAGCAACTCAAATTTAAAATTTAATTCTACTTGCAAATGTAAAAGGTTTCCAAATTTTTAGTAAGAACATCTCATGATCAACCATTATCCCCACATTTCCCACATAAGCATATTTATATTGTAACTAATTGATCATAGCAAGTATATTTCATTCTCATATTGCTTAGAGGTCATATTTGTGGATTTTGATGATGGAAAAGATGAGATGAGAAGATATAATGATTTATTAAATTCTTAAGTCTAGTGGATAGTCTGTGGTCTTGGTTCTTGTGAAACCTCACACTATGACTCTAAGACTAGGGGAATGTCTTAGGGTTGGGGTGCCTCCGTAGGCATGCGGTGTTGTATAATGCATCCTAACTAAGTTCCCAACACGTCCACTAGCTTAATGAGATTTCGAATTAGATTTAAAGTCTTTTCCATTTACTCAACTTTAATTGTAATCCCTTAAAACCTCAAGTGCAACTGTCTCAGATATAACTCTAGATGATGTAGATATAGAAATGGATGATCTGGATGTAAAAATCAATCCCTTCAAACCTCAGTACAACAGTCTCAAATGTAACTCTAGATGATGAAGATATAGATATGGATAATCTGGATGTAGAATCGCCAAGTCTGTTGGCGAAAGAAAAACTCAAGCGGTGAAGAAGCCAACAAAAGGGCTCTTCCGTCTCGCCCCCTAATTGGAAGGACGGTCCAATAGAGGGATAGGTCTACTCCCCAACTACGCCACTGAGACGGGTGAGAGGGACTTCCCGGGAAGTCGCTCTAGAAAAACAGCCCGACCGGTAACGGGCAACCGAGCTCGTACGTAAAACTGAAAACCAAGGATCCCCCGCCTGGGTATCCTAAAACAGGGTCAGCGGAATGGTCTAAAGTCGGGATCCCAACGAGGCGTAAAAACACTGCGAGCTCGCGTAAAAACCGTGTAAAAGACTGGGATCCTAGACCCGCGCACTTGGCGGCCGCTGCCCGAACTGGGCTTCCTTTCCTCCGCCCAGTTGAGAGTCACCGCGCTCTCGCATGGTCAGGTGTAAAGGATCACCCTGACCAGCACAATTAATTTACAGATCAACACTGACTCAAGATCGTTTTTTTTTTACTGGCATGACTACGCATTCTCTTCTCAATCCTTTATGTATTTGATTTTCCAGATCTAGATCTTTGCCACACTCATCTTTAATGATGTATAGAAATTGTATTCAAGGTCACTGATTCATTAGAACCATTATAGTACCAATTGATCCTGGCTTAAATATTCTACGCATTAACCTTAGCAGTGCCAGGTGCTTAGGTGAATTCAACACATCCACAAACTTTTAGTCTAAGAAGATCAGTCACATGGGATTCAAAATTTTAGTTCAGAGTACCACCAACTGATGAAATCTTTAGTTAATCCGGTGTTTATGCTCCGTGTGCATCTAACAATACATGTGAACAAGGCGACATAACCCCTGTTTAGGAAGGATAGTCGCTACCTATAGAATTCTGCTAAAAATCAAATTTCGCTTCAAAAGAATGTCACATCTGGCTTAATAATTAAATTATGTTCAGTTATGTAGCTTAGATGAATCTGGTTCATAAAAAGTTCCTGTACAGTATATAATGTGCAATACAGTCCCAATGTGCAAACATTTAGTCCAGCATTTGGAAGATCTTCCTACTAGGTTATAATTATAATTCAAGTACCTCTATAGCTAATGGAGCAAATCATCAATATATATATATATATATTAAATTCTGATTTCTATATACATATATACATTACCAAGATTAGATATCATCTTGTACAATCACCACAAGAGGCATTACTGTCAATCTCCCATTTCCAAACTATACTATAGTGATCTGTGCAAGGAGGGGTATGACCATTGGGACTTAATGTGTAACACTACATGTACGGTAAAACTTCATAGCATGGAGTACATATAGTATTCCTTCATGCTTAGACATTAATATTGTCATTTTATAATAATATGGAGATATTGAGAATCATATTCCTTGGAGATAGATATTTTCTCTCTCTCTCTTTCTTTTTTTTCTTCTTTATCCAACCAAAGATCGTGAACAACCCAATAAATATATCTATTATCCGTGCAAATCACATGCAAATCACAGGTGTCTCTAGCAACATAGTCTCTTGGAAATATACCTAAATTATTACTAAAATTGGATATAGAAACTTAGCATAATTGATTGAATCGTAACAATATTAAAAACTATTTCCCGAGTCTACATATAGGAAACTTAGTTTACAAAATTTTGTTATATTCATTGAGATCCCAATTTCTTTAATGTATATGATTGAGTTGACAGTATCCACCCTCCAACCCTATATACTCATTTTTTAACCCCTATTAATATCCGTTTTTGAATTACAATAGTAAAGGTCCGATGCACACGGTTATATAGAACAAAACTTCTGGTTATATTATTTCAATAATAAAGGTTCAATTACAGGATATAGAATCAGAACTTCTGGTTATATTATTTCAATAATAAAGGCCCAATGTACACGGTTACATAATATAGAACAGAATATCTGGTTATATTACATGCATCTTAATCTTATACCCCCAGGGAATCATTTCCATTCAAAAATCTGAAAATTTTCCCAATTATATATATATACACGCATATATCTAAATTCAGTTGCCATGATTCTAAATCTTCAAACTTGGAGTCAATTTATATGAAATTACACAAAAGGGGCAGCAAAAGAGGAGTGATTTGATCCATGCAGCAATAGACAAGGAAGGGATGTACCTATACTAATTTAAGATACATGCATGGCAGCAAAATGGAGGTATAGGGATTGTACCTTTGAATCTTCTAGTTTTTTTTTTAAAGAAGATTTGGGCTTTCATGCAACACCTTCATCTGTTAGACTTGTAGCAAAGGCTGGCTGCATGCAGTAGCAACACTAGAGGGGAGCTGTGGCAACTCTAGAGTTGCTTGAACAGCAGCTCCAGCAGTTCAAGTTGCTAGGAACACTGCAGCACCCTGGAGTCCTCCAAGAATCTCGACAGCAACAAGAAGAGAAGAGGGCTTCGGTTCCTTTTATTGGAAAGGAAAGAATATGAAATTGGGGGAAAACGCTTGGCACTTCCTTCGTTGGAGGGCTTTGAAGAAGACTTAGAGGAGCATAGGTTGGTATAAATAAGGAGGCAAAAGACCTCCTTAGAATGACAAATGGCAGTCATGAAAAGAACAAGTGGGGATGGCATTTAGAGACCATACGGTTGCTGTCTATACAGCTGTACAGACAACATAAATTTAGCTCTTTAGATTTATATACATATAGATATATTTTTAGTGTAGCACAGTCTGCTATGCAGTAAATTTTTTTTATTTTTTTATTATTATTTTTTTATTTTTACCTAAAACTCTATTTATCATACTTAAAGTGGACCGTACGTGCACCTCGAGCTTCCGTTTTTGACGCGAAGTATCTCGATTTGATCGTCTCAGGATGACAATCAATTTGAGTACAATATTGATATACTTTCGGTCGAGTTTTGAATACCCGAAATTTTCGGATACGGATTTTGTTTTAAGGTTAAATTTTACTATTTAAGAATATCATATGACCTCCGATTGACGAACGGTCGATTCCGTTGGTCTCGTATCGTCGAATCGGATCTCATGATGGTCTTGGTTTATTTCGCGGTTTCCGAATTTGCGTCGCGGCTTTTCACGGCACGCATTACGAATTGACCGATTTTTGGTCGATTTCGTCCGAACGACTTTTGATTCATGATCAATTGGTCGTTTTAGGTTGTTTAGTATTGACCGACAACGTTTTTGGGTTCATTAGACCCAAAATCGGACGAGTTCGGGTTTACGCGAATTCCCGGATGTTACACCACCGCCGTCTCCCGCGCGCCGCCGCCTCGCCCATGCACCCCGTCTGCCCACCACCTGCCCGCGCACCACCTACCTGCGCACAACCCCCACGTGCCACCCCCTGCGCGCAGTCCCCGTGCACCACATGCCCTTGTGCCCCCCCATGCCTCACCTGCATGTGTGCCGTTCCCAACGCGTTGCCCTTGTGCGTCGTCGCTTCAGGTGCGACTTCTCCACGTCCTGTATCTCCGCACGCTGACGTCGATCCCCTCGTTTGGTTGATGGATTTGGGTGCATAAGTTTACATATGCATTCAAATCCACCTATGCTTTTGTAGACATTCACTCTTTAGTCTTCACAGCCCTAGTCTTCTACATCCGGCGGTATGTCTGAGAACAAAGTAGATGTACCCGACACATGCGCTTTCAGAGGTCCTGCGCCTATTGTCAAAATGGTCGGGACAAATTATGAGCTCTAGGGTTCATGAGCCTTATGAAGCAAATGGTAAGAAACATATTCTTACCGAGGAGGAGCCGGTAGAGAAGATTAGGGTAACGCCTCGTGGGAGGCGGATGATGCCTATGTCAAAGTTTGGTTCTCTGATACAGTGACGATTGAGATCGCCAATGACGTATTACATCGGCCTACTGCTAAGGCGATGTGGGATATCCTCGCAGCAACATATTCTCAGGCGAGGAATGAGACGAAGACCCTCCAACTCCAGCATGATATATTCACTGTCAAGCAGAATGGACGGGCGTACATTCGCTGTATACATCCTTGAGAGGGATGTTTGAGAAGCTACACAACTTCATGCCTCTCACTGCCACCCCTGAGCAACAGAAGACATATAGGAATGCTACCATGGTTGGTGTATTCCTAGCTGCTCTTGATCCTGAATATGATGATGCTCGCTCCCAGATCCTCGCAGATGCTACAATTCCTCTCATGGAGGAAGCTTTCCGCAGGCTTAACAGGATTACTGTTCCGTCCACTACAAGTAGCGAGACTTCTTCGGCGATGGCAATCTCCTGAGGCAGAGGAGGCTCGTCTAATTTCCGTGGACGTGGACCCCGTGGCAGAGGGGGTCGAATTCGTCAGCCTTGCATGTTTTGTCATCGTCATGGCCATTCAACGGATACATGCTATTCCAAGCATGGTTTTCCTCCATCGACCCGAGTAGCGGAATAGGTCGAGTCTCCAGCAATTCCTACCTCAGATCAACGGTTTGATGACCTCGTGGCCAGACTGAGGGATATTATGCCTCCTTCCACTTCACCATCTCCAAGAGACCATTCAGATATGTCAGCTTCTGCTTCTGCTAGTACCTCTACTATAGCTAGCACCTCAGGTAGTACTTATGCTTTTACATCTTGTTATGGATATGAGATTACAGACTGGATTATGGACTTCGGTGCAACACATCATTTATGTGGAGACAGACAACAACTTGCATCCTATAGACAGATTCGTCCAGGGAGAACATTTGTGATAGCCGATGGGACTCATTCCTCAATCATAGGACATGGAAAGATCACTTTGACGTCCTCGATGCGTTTGCAGAATGTGCTACATGCTCTTGATTTCTCTATGAATTTGCTTTCTATTAGTCAGATTACAAAGGATTTGCATTGTCGAGCTATTTTTGACTCGTCGTCGCTTATTTTTCAGGACATTCTTATGGACAGAGTGATTGGGTGTGGTCATGAGCAGGGTGGCCTTTATTGTCTGGTTCAGGCTCCCTATGCATGCGTATCCTCTCATTTGTTTGGACCAGTCTCTTCGTTTACTTGGCACCTTCGGTTTGGTCATCTACCTCTTTAGAAGGTGTGTCACGTGTTGCCGCGGATTTCACCTGGTTCTTCCTTCCAGTACGAAGCATGTCAGTTGGGAAAGCATCACCGGTCTGCTTTTCCTAGTCGTCAGAGTCGGAGCAGTAGCTCCCTTTTTGAGTTATTTTATGTTGTCATTTGGGGTCTGAGTCATGTTCCTGATCACCAGGGACAGATTTTATCTTGTGAATGTGGATGATTTTTTTCGGTTGTCATGGGTATTTCTTTTGAAAAATAAGTCTGAAGCAGGGGATGTGATCAAAACTTTTATTAATGAAATGCATAATATTTTTTCTACCTTTATGGAATTTGTGCAAACTGATAATGCTTTGGAATTCTGTACTCGTTGTCTATCCCATTTTCTTTCATCTCGTGTGATTATTCATCAAAAATCTTGTGCTTACACTTCTCAGCGAAATGGTATTGCTGAGAGAAATCATCGTCATTTACTCGATGTTACTCAAACTCTTCCCATCAGAGTCGTGCCCCACATTCGTTTTGTGGTGATACGGTTCTTACAACATGCTATTTGGTGAATCGCATGCCATCGTCTGTCTTGGGTGAGAAAATCCCTTTCTTTATAGCTTTCCTTGAGAAGGAGTTATTCTTACTCACTCGTATGTTCGGGTCCATTGCTTTTGTTTACCAGTTGATTCCAAGTCTTGACAAGCTTTCTCCTAGAGATGTCAAATGTGTGTTTGTTGGGTACTCTAGGACCCAGAAGGGATACCGATTCTCCGATCCTTTGCGCAGAAATACTATATCAGTGTTGATGTCACATTTTTTGAGTCTGTGATGTATTTCTCCCCTACAGGTGACAGGTTGGCTTCATCAGACTCAGATGATGAGGTTTATATGTCACCCCTCCTACGAGTCATTCACCGCCTCCTCCTGTGCTTGTGGTTCCACCACCCCTACGACCTCCACCGCTACTAGCTCCTCCAACCCCTCCTACTGCCCAATCGCATGTGCCCATTGTTCCACCATTACCTAAATTCTATACCCCGTCGGACTGCTTCTGCTCATGGTAATTACACGTCATCCATTATGCCCCGGGTTTATTTTGATAACATGGTTTCTAACGATGGGTTTGGAGATATATCTGTGCATGAATCTTTGCAGGAGAACAACCCACAGATGGAGGGGGTTCCCAGTGACCTGGATATACCTATTGCAGTTCGCAAGCAAAAGAAGTCTTGTGCTTCCTACCCTCTTGCTTCTCAGGTCTCCTTTCATCGTCTAACATGGGAATTTCAGAGATTTGCAGTGGCTCTATCTGCCGTGGAAACTCTATGGAATTATCAGGAGGCATTGAAGGATAGTTGCTGGCGCTTGGCTATGGAGGAAGAAATGGCTGCATTGCAGTCACGTGGTTCATGGAGTTTGGTGTGTGCTCCTCCTGGGACGTCTGTGGTCAGTTGCAAATGGGTGTTTACTATTAAACATCATGCGGATGGCAACCTTGATCGTGCTACAAGGCAAGATTAGTGGCACGAGGCTTTACTCAGACCTACGACGTGGATTACTTGGACACGTTTTCTCCGGTGGCTCGTCACTCTGCACTGCGTGTCCTACAGCCATATCGCGATATATCGTCGATATATCAGCGATATATCGGTATCGACAGGTCACCGATATATCGCCGATATGGATATATCGGGTATCGACAGGAGAAAAATGCCTAATGGATACCGGGTTTCGGCGATATGCTTCGATATATCGCCGATATATCGGCGATATATCGGTATCTACATTGTATCGATATGTTGCCGATATCGATATGTCCTTCCCTCCTACTTTCGGTAATAGTGATACGTGATTGGCCTTTGTTTCAGTTAGATGTTTTTTTAAGCCCAAAACAGGGGGACACACTCGGTGGTGTTCACCCCATAAATTAGAAAATAAAAAAAGAGAGGGGAAATACAAAAGAAAAAGGAAACCGGACCAGCAATTACATATCCCAGTCATCCACGAACCTCGCAGATTGTATCCCCACATTTTCGTTATAGAACCTCTGCCCAGAAAAGATGGATGCATTCCTGCCCAGCCACAAGGCCCAAAGAGTGGCTATAGAACCGAGGAGCTGACGCCGAGCCCTGCTCCTATTAGCGAACAACGAATTGCAAAAGGATGCCAAGTCTGCCGTGCATAACCAATCCAACCTTGTCTCCTCCCAAACCACGATCGTCTTGGGGCACCTGAAGAACAGATGTTCGAGTGACTCAACCGCCTCCGTGCACAAGAGGCACCTGTCAGAGACGGATCCTAGAAGCCTAGCACACCGGTCCCTCGTCATCAACCTCTGTCTGCGAAACAACCACAGGAAAAAACCAATCCGCTCAGGAAGGCCAAGACTAAAAAAAAAGCGCAATCACGCACCAGCTCCTCCAAACGCGATGGGGGAGGCCTACAGATCACCCCAAACACCTTCCTGACAGAAAATGGGCCCGAACGCCACATCCAATGATATCTCCCCTCCGAGGGGCACCCCGGCTCCTTGATAGAATCCAGCAACAGAAGAAACTCCTCGAGCCTCTGGTCCGAGAAATTAGAGGAGAAGGCAGGGAACCAGTTACCGTCTGACCAGCAAGCCGCAACCGTCGCATCCTTGTCAACCGCAAGAGCGTATAGGCGAGGGAACCACGTGCAAAAGGGTCCCCCACCCGTCCAATCATCCGTCCAGAATGCGAAGTCATCACCATTGCCAAGCACCGGCCTGAACAGAGCGAAGGAGAAACCAATCAGTCGGGAGAAGACCTCCACCATCCCCTTCTAGAACGGCGAAGGAGAAACCACAAGAGAACCAGAGCTCGGAGGCACACCGCGAACCCCATAAATTTTCCGCAGAGCGCTACAGCACAGGTCCTCCCTAGGTCCCCAAATCTTGCTTGCCCACTTAAGAAGCAAAGCCTTGTTCATTTGATCCAACCTCCGGATCCCCAACCCCCCTCCTTTTTTGTCTGCGTGATCTCATCCCAATCAACAAGGTGAATCCCTCCCGAGCCCTCCCCATGCTTTCCCCATAGGAATCTTTGCATTAGCTTCTCCATACGGTTACGTATGCCCTTTGGTAAGCGCCGATTGGACAAGAAATACACCGAAATAGAGGAGAGAACCGCCTTGAGGAGCACCAGACGCCCCCCTGGAGAGAATCGCTGATTTCCAGCCCGCCAGATGCGCCTCCAACTTCTCAACCACCTTGAGCCAATCCTGCTGCCTCGTTTTTCCCACCGTCAAGGGCATCCCTAGATAGTCAATCAGAAGAAATCCGCATTTCGACTCCAAAGCACGGCCACAAGCGTTCGCCTCTACCACAGAGAGGCCAAATGGAATGACCTTGGACTTAGCCGCATTCTTGAAAAGTCCCGACAACTCACTGAAAAGATCCAGAGCCTCGGCCATGCCCGAGGCCTCCGTCTCGCTCCCCTCAATGAAAAAGATGGTATCATCAGCATACTGCAAAAGCGGGACCACGACGGTGTCTCTAGAGAAGCAAGCCGAGAAACCACAGTCAACCAGCCGGTGCACGATGCGCGCCAAGACGTCCGCAACAATCACAAAAAGTAGGGGAGCAAGTGGGCAGCCCTGGCGTACTCCCCTACGGGGCTCAAAGAAGCCACCCTCCGGTCGGCCATTCACCATGACCAAGAAGGAGGACGTCGTCACACAATGCCTCATCCAAGAAATCCAAATCTCCGGGAAACCTCTCCTTCTCAAAATCGACCACAGGAACTTCCAATCTAAACTATCATAGACCTTTGCAAAGTCGACCTTCCATAATACACCTTGCTTGTCCCCCCGCCTCCAATCCGCAATAATTTCCGAAGAAAGGGTAATACAGTCCAAGATTTGCCTCCCTGGCACAGAAGCAGACTGAAGCGGGGATACGATATGCTCAAGGACCCGACTGAGACGCACCGCGAATACCTTCGCGACAATAAGATAGAGCGCGTTAGAAAGGGCAATTGGGCGGAAGTCCTCAATGCGCTCCGCCGGCGTGGACTTAGGAAGGAGAACGATCAGAGCTTTATTTATCCTTTCAAAGCCCGCATTTCCCCCACAGAACTCGGAAATGACGTCTAGAACCTCCGTGCCAACAAGATCCCAAAAGTCCCTGTAGAACGCCACCGGGAACCCATCAGGGCCCGGGGGTCCATCCGCGTTTAAGTTCCACACCGCATCCTTTACCTCTTCCAAAGAGACCCCCTTAGCTCCTCGCACATCGAAGGTGGCACGTGCGCACCCCCGAGTCCCGTCCATCTCCACAGCCTGGGAATAGTCCTCGTCGAGAAGTCCCGAAAATGGTCGACAATCGCTTTCCCCATCTCTCTGTCACCCTCTAACAACACACCATTAACTGTGATCGATCTCAGGGCATTAAAACGACGCCTCCCACTGGCAACACGATGAAAAAACACCGTGTTAGCGTCCCCCTCTCTAATCCAAGCACTCCTTGATCTTTGCCTCCACTCAGTGACACGCTTCAGGTCCTCATAGGCGATTGATTTTTGAGCGAGCGATCGAGTGATCAGCTCATCCCCCGATAGTTCCCTAAGATCTTCCAGCGCATTAATTCTACTGACCACTGCTTCGGCCTTAAGCCTAGCAGCACATCTGACAACTTTGGTGTCCTTTCGGAAAGCACTCAGCCTCGCGCGTAGGGAGCCGAGTTTCTGTTCAAATCTAGCCGCAGCCGAACCCGAGACCTTTAGAGAGGACCAGTAAGAAACCACCAAATCTCTGAAATTTTCCTCCAGCAGCCAACACTTCTCATATCTAACCATACCCCTCCTCCTAGGGGGGTCACCGGAATCCTACAGGATCAGCGCATGGTCGGACAAGGCCTGCGGGCGAGCCACCACGGAGGAGAGCGCGAAGCGATCGAGGAGCTCGGTTGAAGCCAAAAATCTATCAATACGAGAGCAAGAGCTAGAACTCCGCCAAGTGTAAGCTACGTCCTCCGCGTCCAACACCTCCAGGGCCAGTGAGCCAACGACGTCCGCAAAATCATCCGAGCCCGGGTCCTGACCACCCCTGTAACGTGGTCTATCCGTAGTTCGAAGAGTAACATTAAAATCGCCCCTATGAGCCACGGGATACCCTCAAAATCCCTCCCCGCCTCGTGCATGTCCTCCCATAGCTCCTTTCTCAAAACGTGACAGCAAGGCCCATAAACACAGGAAACCGCAATTGGCGTAGAGGAAGCAACACTAACCGGTATAACCGACAGGACATGTCTCCCTTGCAACACCGAGCTAAACGCCAAAGTCGAAGATTTCCACGCCACCAGGAGCCCCCCAGATGCACCATTTGCGTCCAGAGCCCTGAACTCATCAAATCCTCCAGTACCAAAAGATTTCCAAACTGCGTCCGAGATGGACTGAAGCTTCGTTTCTTGCAGCATTACCACATCACAGCACCACTCAATGAAGCGTGAGCCAATGATCCTTCTTTTGCCCCCATCCCCAAGCCCACGGACGTTCCAGGAGAGAATCTTCATGAGGAAGTCGACCGCCTCCCCTGAATGCGGATCACTCCAGAGGCCTCCGCAATGGAAGCCTTTAGGGCCGAGCAAGGTTGAACCTCGGAAGGCGTCGACCGAGATCTGCTCCGACGCCGGTATCTCTTACCAGATCTTCTGTCAGCAGCCCCCTCGATTGGGCGAGCACCACTCAAATCAATGCGGGGCGAAGGGATCACAGCACACGACGAAGCTACCAGAGATCACCCCCCCGACCGGCGACTAGGGCCGAGTGGGCACTGGCGGAGGACGAAGTTGAAATGCCAGAAGAGCCCCCAGCAGAAAGATCGAAGACATTGGAGGAGCACAACGACACGATGGGGGAAGAAGATGACGTGAACCAGGACCCCCATGGGGGAAGCGTCCGACCACCCTACAACGAACGAGGCAAGTAAGGCGCCGGGTCAGAGAGACCCACTGCGGAAGAGAAGATCTGACTAGGCAAAGGCTCTGAGAAGTCCAAACCGCCCGAACAAATAGCAGCCAGAACCTCCGTCACCCCTTGGGGCCGACCCGCCAAAGGTTCCGAAAGGGCGCATACCACCCCGGGATCCAAAGCCGAAGACAAAAAGAGAGGCGGCGAAGAAAAAGCAGTTACCAACCCTGCCACCTCAGCAGGCAATGAGAATTCTTGGGCGTGAGGGCACGACACCCGAGGAGACGCCTCCAAAGGACGCACCGTATCAACCTCGCGCGACGTTCCATGCAACGTGCCCCTTGGAAACCCCACCGCCAAAGCAGAAGGTGAAACGACGTCCGGTAGCCTCGGGACATCCGGCAGAGGAGGAAGGTCGACGATCCTCACCTCCACCAAGAAGTTATACCTGCCCACCTCCAAAGACGAGAAGAAGACCGTGTCAGCAGGGACAGCCAACAAAGCCTTGCCACACTCCAACATCACACGCGCGACCTCCGGGTCCGAGCCGGGCGACAACCCATCGTCAATCACTGCGAGAACCGTACCCTACCTCCGTAGGGCCCTCCTCAGGCAATGCACCGATCGGGACATGAAGGGGACCATACGAACCGTCGCCACACAAACCTCCACTTCTGAAACCGCACCATCCGCAAAGCGAAGAGGGCACCAACAAACAACGCCCAGCCCGCCGCATCGGAGAAGGCCTTCCTTCTGGCCCGCAGACTGTCCGCGGACGCAGCAACGACGAGCGTCAAGAGCCACCACATCACTCGCGAAACCTGAACCGAAGAAATCGAACAGGTGTCCCTTCAGCTCCTCTACAGAGATGCAACAACGTAATACAAAACCGACGACCGCGTGCGACATATCAGCTTGCACATCGACCTCTACACCACCCGCATCCTTCGCAGCAAACGAGACCTTCGGTTCACCCGCAACCTTCGTTTCACCCGCCACCTTCGAACCACCCACGGGCTCTGCAGCTTCCGAAACCTCCGCTACACCCACCACCACATCTGCGAAAATACGATACCTCCGGCCACCATCGGCTATCGGTGAAGCATGAAGCACCGAGCGCCCTTCAGGGCCATGCATTGCAGCACTAGTGGAGCGACGACTAGAACCAAACCAGCAAGTGGCACGACAGTAGCCCACCCTCCCGCAAGAGAAACATCTAGGAGGCAACGAACATGACGATGTCGCATGGCCTCTAACCCCACAACGGAAGCACCTCTTCCCCGGTTTCTTGTGGGACACATGCACCCACTCCTCGCCACCTCCAGCACCACACACCTCGCCGCCAACTCCGCCAACTCCGCCCCGTAAACCCCCAAACTCCCCGCAAACCACCTGCTTCCCCTTCTTGACTTCAACGCACCTACCCCCAGCGAGTAGGCCTTCGCCAACCCCCTCCGCAACCCCAACCGCAGACGAGGCCCCCCTGAAGCGAGTAGTCCCCCCTCCGCGAAGAAGGACTCGACTGCGCAGGGCCTTCCTGCTCCCCCGAACTTCGAACTCTCCACCAGCGCTCCATCAAAGTCCGGTGTTTGCTGCTGAGGGGGAGTGTCAGTTGGTTTATAGACTCCATAAGGTGATGTATGGCCTTAAACAAAGTCCAAAGGCATGGTTTCAGAAGCTCTTGGATCTAATCGAGAAGCAAGGGTTCAAGAGGTCTAATGCAGACCATTCACTCTTTGTGCAGAGGACACCTAGAGGTACTGTTGTCACAATGGTCTATGTTGATGATATTCTTGTTAGAGATGATATGCATGAGATAACGACGACAAAAGAATTTCTAGGCCATCAATTCTTTACTAAGGATCTAGGCACCTTAAGGTATTTCTTAGGGTTGGAATTTGCTAGGAATGCGCAGGGTCTTGTGATGACCCAAAGAAAATATGTTACAGATATGCTTGTTGAGACGGGCTTGATTGGGTGTCGACCCTCTACTACTCCTATGGATCCTAGCATGAAGTTATACGATGATGATACATATGAGGTTGATAAGAGGAGATATAGAGAGATGGTGGGAAAGCTCCTTTATGTTACTATTACCAGACCAGATATCTCTTTTGTAGTGAGTCGAGTGGGTCAGTTCATGGAGCAGCCTCGACAAGTACATATGGACGCTATATACATGATATTGAGATATCTAAAAATCTTTTCCAGATGCAGGATTACTTTTCAGGAAAGGAGCAACTCTCTTTGTATCTGCGTATGCTGATGCTGACTATGCAGGGTGTCCTAAGGATAGGAAGTCTACTTCGGGCTTTGCAATATTTGTTGACAGCTCTCTTGTTTCTTGGAAAAGCAAGAAACAAATAGTTGTGGCTAGATCAAGTGCCAAATTTGAGTATAGGGCTATGGCACAAGCAAGTACAGAAATTATGTGGGTTCGAGCAGTGTTAGCAGATTTGCATGTAGATGTTCCTCTACTCATGCAGTTACAATGTGATAATTAGACTGCTTTATTCATTGCAAACAACCCCGCATTCCATGAGCGAACGAAACAGATTGAGGTAGTCTGCCATTATACTAGAGATATGATTCAGAAGGGTTTGATTTCTACCTCTCATGTTAGTTCAGGAGAGCAAACAACAGATATCTTTACCAAGACATTACTCAGGAGGCATTTCAGAAGTGTTCATCTAAGCTGAGCATGATTGCATGGCCTCAAATTTCAACGAAATTTTACCGAAATTCTTCGAAATTTCCATTTCTTTTGGTTACCGAAATCAAAACGCACCCTTATTTCTTTTTTCAGGATTTCAACGAAATATCACTGACATATCAACAAAATTTCATCAAAATTACATGTCATTTCGACAAAACAATAAAAATAAGGGAATCTACCCTTCACTTTTATCGAAATTTGCATATATTAATGAATTTTCACTTGTTTATTTGCTAAGGTGTTGAGTTGTTAGAGTACTTTATATTGTTTAAAGAAGTTTCTTTAGTTAATTTATATATTTTATATCTAAATCCAAATCAAATCCATTAGACACAAGATTTAAGTGTTAAATTAAAGTTTTAACTGAAGATATTTATATTTTGGGATTTTTACACCCATAACCCTGAGTAATTTCGCAATAATATTCATAACCCTGTATAATCGCGAATTACATGAGAAACCCTGAGTAATGCTTAACTCTTACATGACATAACCCTGTGTCATGTTCCGTTTGGGATTTGACATTATGTTTGACGGTTTCTGTTAAAAAATACAAAACTACCCATAATATCCATTCTTATTACAAAACAGGCCATCCTTCTCCCTCCCCTGCCAACCAGCATCCCCCCCTGAGCAAGCCCTCCGCGAAACCCTAATACCTCCCCACCGTCGAGCACCTCTACAATCGATCACCGTCGAGCTTCTCCCTGTCCTGCCTCGAAGCCCGCCATTCCCTGTCCCGACCTCTGCTCCGCGCCGAGTTTCCCCTGTCATGGAGCCCCCCACTGCCGCCCCCTGTGGGCCGAGCTTCCCCTGTCCCCAAGCCCCCCTCCTCCCGTGGGCCTTCCACTGTCCCGAAACCCACCACAACCCTCCCTCCCCCCACCCCGCGCGCCGAGCTTCCCCTGTCCCGAAGCCCCCCTGCGTCGAGCTTCCCCTGTCCCGAAGCGCCCCCCCACGGGCCGAGCTTGCAGGTCGGTGCCGACCTCCCCCCGTCAAAGCCCCCCTCCCCCCCCCCCCCCCGGCTGCCTGCAACAAGCCTCCCCATCCCTCTGTACCCACTCCCCCCCCCCCCCCCCCCCCCCCGAGCGAGCCATCTCCCTACCCCCGTACCCGCCGTCGAGTCGACCGCCTGCAACCCCACGTCGTCTCGCCCTGCAAATCTTCGTCCCCAAGCCTGCAAGCCAATACAAGTGATATCGCTCATGCTAAGGACTTCCATCTTCGGGGGTCGGGGCTTGGGGAGGAGGGCTTGCAAGCGCAGCTGGTGGGGGAGGGGCTCCTGTTGTTGGGGGGGGAGGGCAGGGGGGGGGGAAGAAGGGGAGGACGAGGGAGGTGGGTGGGGGTGCCTGCGGGCGGAGAGGAGGGGAGGAGGTTGTGGCTGCGGGCGGAGTGGGTGGCTGCAGGTGAGGGATGGAGGAGGAAGAAGGGGAGGGGATCAGGACGAAGAAGGCTTTTTTTTGAAAATTTAGCAGCCATTGGATATGCTAAGGGTTAGATTAACCTAATAGTATGGTTGGGTTAATGAGAAAACTAACGGAGGGTCATGAGTGTGAGACGGAGTGACTACTCAGGGTTTCCCGTGTAATTCACGATTATGCAGGGTCATGAATGTTATTGCGAAATTACTCAGGGTTATGGGTGCAAAATCCCATATATTTTTTGTTTTTCTTTATTTTGATATGGGTAAAATGGGGCTGCCCTATGGTGGAGCTAACTTGGCTCCCCTGCACCATTTTCTCCCATTTTTTTATTTTTTAATTGCTTCCGTGGATTTTCATCATTATATCCCTATATTATGTCATTCAAGTTTCGTGTGAAACAAAGACTCCTACAGCTTCCATCCAGACGGGGTCAATTTCAACAATTCTGCGACCATTAAAAAATGATTGCTTAGGTGGACGCCGTAGGAGTCCCTGTTTCTCATGAAACTTAATGACATAATATAGGCATATAGTGATGAATTTCCACGGATTCATTTTTCAACAAAAAATAAAAAATGAGAGAAAATGGGGTGGGGGGGCCAAGTTAGCTCCCCCAGGTGGTAGGCCTATTTTCCCTTTTGATATATATGTTTTAATTAGTAATTATCATATTTGTCACATCATTCTTGTTGAAGAGGTGTTCACATGTCACCGTTCTCTTCCTGTTAAAGAGGAGAAACCAATGACTTAATTACGGTTCAAAATATGGTTCTGATTTTGAGCAGCATACTTCTTTTTTGATTGTTGGGATGATTGGATGGAAATTTAATGTAACATATCAAATTAATATCTTACTGTTAGAAAAAAACTATCTTTCTATCTCATATTGAGTTAAAGAATATTAAAATATTTATTTTTTTAAATGAGTTTTCGAGTAATTTCCTCAACTCCGGCAATTTCACCGAAATTCCATCGAAATTCCACCGAATTTCTCTTTCCAGGCGTACCGAAACGAAACTGAAATCCGACATTTGAGGCCCTACATGATTGACACGGATGCTCCATATTGAGGGAGAGTGTAGAGATATTTCTATGTTCTACCTTTTCTATTATTTTATTTCTTTATGTCTATCTTATGTAATTTACCTATAGGTCTCCCCTCTATATGAGAGATCCTAGGATTCCTAGGTTTGTTCAGCCAGTCCAAACCCACCCCATTCCAAATGGGTGAAGAGACTCAGCAACGGAAAAACAGGTGCTCCAAAGTCTCAGTTTCAGAACTGCATAGAAGGCATCTTTCCGAGACCACCTCAAAAAGTCTGGACCTACGATCCCGAGTCATAATACGCTTCCTTCTAACGAGCCATAAGAAAAAATCGACCCCCTCCGGCAAGCCCAATGCCCAGATAAATTTGCAGTCCCGAACCATATCAACCGACAAGGATGGAGGCAGCCGACAAATGACGCCATAGGCCTTCCGCACCGAGAATGATGAATCCCACCAGATCCAGTGATCCGCCCCAATAGAGGGCCTCCAAACCTGCCCTAGCGCGTCCAGAAGACGAAGGAACTCCTCCATGCGCTGGTCCGAGAATCCAATTCTGAAAGTCGGCATCCAATTACCACTATCCAGCAACCCACAACTCTCACATCATAGTCCGTAGCCAAAGCAAACATACGAGGAAAACGGCTGCTGAGTTGCCCATCGCCCGTCCAATCATCCTCTCAAAAGCTAAAAGTCTCTCCGTTCCCAATCACGGGGCGGAAGAAATCACGGAAGCGAGGCAATACCTTCAAGATCCCCTTCCAGAACGCAGACCTCCTCTGTCCCTGCCGCTGCAAGTCTGGGTTCGCCATGGAGATGTCATATAGGCGACGGATTAGGTGACAACACAAACCCTCATCTTTTCCCCAGATTCTGCTGACCCACTTTAACAGGAGATCCTCGTTTATTGTCTGCAAACTCTTTATCCCTAGGCCCCCTCTCTTCTTCGGCTGAACGGTGGTTTCCCAATCTACACGGTGAGCCCCGTGTCTTTCCTGCCCTGATTTGCTCCACAAAAACCTACGCAATAAACCCTCTATCCTCCTTATGATGGCCGCCAACATCATGCGAGAGGAGAAAAAGAACACCGAAGTTGCGGATAGGACTGCTTTGATCAGAACCAGCCTGCCACCCTGTGATAGTAACGTTGCCTTCCAGCCAGACAACTTCCTCTCCATTTTCTCAACCTACGGCAACCAGTCCAAAACCTTAATTCTTCCGCCCGAATGAGGAATACCCAGATAGCTGAGGGGAAGGGAGCCACATGCCATGCCCAGTCCGAGCTGCAATACATAGCCTCCTCTTCCGACATGCCAAAAGGAACAACAGTGGACTTGCTATGATTCAAATGAAGATCAGACATCTCCGCAAAAATCTCAATAGTAAGACCTATGCCCCCTGCCTCCTCTTTCCCACCTTCCATGAATAAAATAGTATCATCCGCATATTGTAACAATGGAATGACCACCTCACCACATCTGTATCCAGATACAATCCTGTTCCTTTGAGCACAATCGACCATGCAAGCCAACACATCAGCAACAATCACAAAAAGCAACAGAGCCAAAGGGCACCCCTGCCTGACCCCTCTCTGCGGCTGAAAGAATGCCCCCTCAGTGCGACCATTGACCATCATTGAAAACAATGATGTGGTGATGCTCCGCTTCATCCAAGAGATCTAGATACCCGGGAAGCCCCTCCTGTACATCACAACCCATAAAAACCGCCAATCTAGCGAGTCGTATGCTTTGGCAAAGTCCACCTTCCATAGCAAAGCCTGCTTGTCATTACGCTTCCAATCACAGATAATTTCCGCAACATCACCAAACTGTCACCAATCTGACAGCCTGGAATGAAAGCCATTTGAACTGGCGAAACAATATGACCGAGAACACGACTTAGACGAATCGCGGGCACTTTTGCTACAATGAGGTAGATGCCATTAGAGAGGACAATCGACATGTAGTCCTCAATCCTTTCTGACGCCCCTGTTTTTGGGAGAAGGAAAATGATTGCTTTGTTCAATTTTTCAAACCCCGCATTGCACTGGCAGAACTCTTCCACAACCTCCACGACCTCATCCCCTACCACTTCCCAGAACTCTTTATAAAACCAAATGGGGAAACCATCCGGACCCGGGGCCCCATCGGAGTTCAGATTCCAAACCGCGGCCTTCACCTCTTCCTTGGTAATAGGTAGCACAAGATTTGTCGCATGTTATTCAGAGAGACACGAAACCCCCAAACCACTCTAACGCCACGGCCTGGAAGCAACCCTCCTCGAAAAGTCAAAAAAATGATTCGCAATCGCACTACCCATTTCTCTGTCCCCTTCAAATCTATCCCCACTAACCACCATAGATCGGAACGAACTGATGCGTCGTCTTCCGCTAGCAACTCTGTGAAAGAACGCCGTGTTCGCATCACCCTCCTTCATCCAAGAAACCCTTGATCCCTGTTTCCATTCTGCTGCCTGCTTCCTATCTTCTTCCATCACTAGTCTAAGTGCATAATCCCTTTGCCTCAGTTCCTCAGCGTCAAGCTGCCTAGTATCCTCCAGTCTATCGAAAGACCGTATCTCCAGCTCCGCAACCACCTTCCTTGCTTTCCTCGCAACTCTAATCTCCTTCTTGTACGCATATAACCTCTGACACAGACCTTTTAGCTTTTCTGAAAATCTCAGCGCTGGCGAACCGGTTACCGCCATGGAAGATTAATGCGTGCTCACCAATGCTCTGAAGGATTCATCAAGAAGCAAGGCACACTCAAACCGGAAGAAACTCCTCGACGGGGTCGAAGACCCAGAGTCCCAAACCAGTGGTGTATGATCCGAGCGCGTGCGGGGTCTGCAAGTTGCGAAGGAACAAGGGAACAAGCCTACCAGCTCAGAGGAGAGAAGAAAACGATCAATGCGTGAACGAGATCCTGACTTTTGCCATGTATACTTTGTATCTGCAGCGTCAATAACCTCAAGTTCTTGCTCGTCAATCATCTCGGCAAAGTCAGTGGACCCGTGATCCTGACCACACCGCAGATGCGGGAGATTAGACGAGAGTAACGAAACATTGAAGTCGCCCCCGATAGGACATGCACAGTCAGGGAACACATTTCTAGCCGCACGGATATCCGACCATAACTCATGTCGCGTGGTCGACTGGCAAGGTCCGTACTCACATGAGAATGCAAAAAGGGACCAAGTAGAAGAGCACTCCAGTAGAACCGTAATCACGTGCGAGCCTTTCAGCTCCGCCCGAAATATGAAAGAACAGTCCTTCCAGGCCAGAATTAACCCTCCAGAGCTACTCGATGCATCCAAGGTCCGGTACTCAGAGAGCACGACCGTACCAAATGAGTTCCAAACAACCTTATTACTAGAGTCCAATTTCGATTCCTGCAGAAGGATGACATCGCACCCCCACTCCACAAATCTCGCCCCGAGGGCTCTCCTTTTCTCCAGGTCACCCAGACCTCTGTCATTCCACGTGAGGATCTTTATTAAGCACGACTTTGACCACCTGATGTGCTTACTGCTCCCACGATCTCTGCCACCTGCGCTTTCCAGTTTGAAACCATTTGCGTCACATCGCTCGACGGTCTTTGGTTCTTTCTCCATTTGTACCTCTTGCTAACCCCTTTGCTGACACCCGACTTTGCAGCAAACCCTTCTAAACGGGGGGAAACACATGTATCTCCAAAAACAGGCACCACGTTGCCGCCATGGTCCTTCTCCTCATATTTTGCCTCAGAAGAGAATATAACCGGAAACGAGCATTCAGGAACCCGTTGCATACATGATGGCAGAGCGCCCTGAGTGGATGTCGTTTCTCTTTTTTAAGTAAGTTGTTTCTCTTAGTGGACGCATTCAGGAACCCGCTGCATACATGATGGCGAAACCCTTCTAAACGGGGGGTTACACAATCTCTTCTTCTTCTTCTTTCAGTAAGTCGTTTCTCTTTTTTTTTCGGAATTTAGAGATAGTTTCGTCTTATATAGGGTGATATTTCACGGAAATTTTCGACAGAGTTTCCCCTTATATCGATTGATATTTCAAGGAAAATTTTGATAGAGTTCCCCCTTACATCGGGTGATATTCCAAAGAAAATTCGATAAAGTTTTTTCTTATAAAATGGTACAACAACAACAACAACAAAGCCTTTTCCCACAATTAAGTAGGGTCGGCTACATGGATTCTTCGCCTCCATTCAGATCTGTCTTGGGTCAATCTCGGACTTATATCCAAAAAACTAAGATCTCTTCGTATATTCTCTTTCCAACACTTCTTGGGCCGTCCTCGCCCTCTCTTGGCCGGCTCAACATCCCAACACTCGCATCTCCTAACCGGTGCATCAGTTGACCTTCTTTGGAAATGACCAAACCATCTTAAACGGTTTTCTCGCATCTTATCCTCGATCGGAGCTACACCAACTTTCTTTCGGATTGCATCATTCTGAATCCGATCTTTACGTGTATGTCCACACATCCATCTTAGCATTTTCATTTCTGCTACAGCCATTCTCTGCACATGTCTATGGTTCACAGACCAACATTCAGAACCATAAAGCATAGCAGGTCTCACGGCTGCTTTGTAAAACTTTCCTTTAATTTTTAAAGGAATTTTCTTATCACAGAGAACAGCGGAGGCTCCTCTCCACTTTAGCCAGCCTGCATTTATTCTATTAGTAACATCTCCATCAATTTCCCCATCATGTTGCAAAATAGATCCCAGATATCTAAAAGAATCTCTCTTCTGAATGTTATCGTCACCAATCTTCACCTCGATTCCTTCACCATTGCTTCCATCAAAGGTGCATTCCATATATTCCGTCTTAGCCCTACTTATACGAAAACCTTTAGTCTCCAATGCATGTCTCCAAACCTCAAGCTTCTCATTTACTCCATCTCTAGTCTCGTCAATCAACACAATATCATCAGCAAATAACATACACCAAGGTAACTCATCTTGAATTTGACTTGTCAATTCGTCCATAATCAAAGTAAAAAGAAATGGACTCAAAGCTGAACCTTGATGTAAACCAATGTTGATATCAAAATAGTCAGTCTTCCCCGTCGGGGTCCTTACACAAGATAAAGCCCTATCATACATATCCTTTATGAGATTAATGTATAGGACAGGTACTTGTCTCTTCTCTAAAACTCTCCACAGTATCTCTCGTGGGACGGAATCATAAGCCTTCTCCAAATCAATAAAGATCATATGGAGATTCTTCCTTTTAGCTCTATAAATCTCCATTGTTCTCCTCAGCAAATGGATGGCTTCAATAGTTGAGCGACATGGCATGAATCTGAATTGGTTTTCTTTTACTTGGGAAACTTGCCTTAACCTTCTTTCGATCACACGTTCCCAAATTTTCATAGCGTGACTCATCAGCTTGATACCTCTGTAATTTGAACAATTTTGAATGTCTCCTTTGTTCTTATAAAGAGGCACCACGATACTCCTCCTCCAATCTTCAGGCATTTTCTTGCTTCGCCAAATAACATTGAATAGATTCGTAAGCCAAGTCAAACCACGCTCACCTAAAACTTTCCATACTTCTACAGGGATGTCATCCGGTCCAACACCTTTCCCAGGTCTCATAACCTTCAAAGCCTCCTCTACTTCTTTTCTTTGTATTCGACTATAGCATGCACGATTCAAGTAACTTTCACTACTAGCTAGATCACCCAAAGTGATCTCTCTATTTCCTTCTCCAATGAAAAGTTTATGGAAGTACTGCTCCCATCTAGTCTCTATATCCTTCTGAGTAACAAGCACGTGACCTTCCTCGTCCTTAATACATCTCACTTGAGAAAGGTCTTTGGTCCTTCTTTCTCTTGCTTTGGCCAACCTGAATATATCCTTCTGGCCCTCCTTAGAGTTGAGATTTTTATACAAAACCTCATAAGCTTTTGACTTAGCTTCACTTACAGCCTTCTTTGCTTCCTTTTTCGCTATTTTATAGTCTGTGACAGATTCCTCTGTTCTATCCTTAGACATAGCTTTAAAGCAAGCTCTTTTAATTTTTAGCTTCTCTTGTACCCCTTCACTCCACCACCAAGCCTCCTTTTGACCCGGAGCTCCTCCTTTTGACTCGCCTAGCATCTCTTTGGCTACCTTTCGGATACAAGATGCTACTGCCTCCCACATCTCGTTTGCACTACCGCTACAATTCCAAGATAAGTCTTCTAAAACCTTCTCCCTGAAGCGTGATTGCTTCAGCGGAAGATTCCACCACCTAGTTCTAGTGATCTTAGGAACCTTCCTTTTCTTTACCAGCCCTTTTATTTGTAAATCCAAGACTAACAAGCGATGTTGGGTTGTCAAACTCTCTCCAGGGATTACTTTGCAATCTTTGCAACACAATCGATCTCTTCTCCTCAACGCAAAGTAATCTATCTGTGTTCTAGTTGAGCCACTCTTATAAGTAATTAAATGCTCCTCCCTCTTCTTAAAAAGAGTGTTTGCTATGAAAAGATCATATGCAGTTACAAAATCCAGAATGACTTTTCCCTCTTCGTTTCTATCCCCAAAACCATGTCCTCCATGCGCACTTGCATACCCTGAAACATCTTTTCCCACATGTCCATTAAGATCTCCACCTATGCAAACCATCTCTCTTTGTGGGATTCCTTGTAAAATCTTATCCAGATTCTCCCAAAAAGCTTGTTTAGTCCTATCATCTAAACCAATTTGCGGTGCATAAACTGAGATGATATTCAGAATTTCTTCTTCAAGCACCAACTTTAGCAAAATAATCCGATCCCCAAATCTTTGCACCTCAACCACACAATCCTTCAAATCTTTATGAACAACCACTCCAACACCGTTTCTGCCCTTATCTTTACCTGAATACCAAAGTTTAAAGCCTGTCTTCTCGATCTCCCTTGCTTTCTCTCCAACCCATTTAGTCTCTTGTAGACATAATATATGAATCTTCCTTCTTTCCATTGTATCCACTATCTCCATCAATTTTCCAGTTAAAGTACCGATATTCCAACTACCAATCCGTAACTTCCTTTGCAATCTCTTTTGGACTAACTTCTTTACTCGCATGCGTCCATTATGCGAGAACCCTTGCAAATTTTGGACTGCATCCGGGCGGTGATGCAGCGGAACTAGTTTATTTACCCGTATGCGTTCCTCATGCGAGAACCCTTGCAAATTTTGAACTACATCCAGGCTGCGATGTAGCGGCCCTTGCCAATTTTTCATTGCATTCGGGCGATGCAACGCGTCGCAAGTAGGGAACGCCCCAACGAAATCTGTATGTTTGCTTAAATCCATGTTTAAAAGATCCGAACGGTTTCGAGATAAATTCATAAATAGTGTTCTTAGAAGAACTTTAAGAACACTATTTACGAATTTATCTCTCTTGCGCTGGCTGTCGGCTACCTAACGCGCAACCCTCCTCATTTACCCGGGCTTGGGACCAGCCATGGCTGAGTTTTTCTTATAAAATGGTATTTGAAAAAAAAATGAGACTTGAAAACAAGAATTAAAAAAGAAATGATGCATAACAGATACATCTCACATCATGGGTGGGTGACGTGTATGTTCACCGATGGCCCAGCTGCTTGCACCCAAGTAGGACAATATTGAGGTTTCTACATCATATAACAACACTATTAGCATTTAACAAAGGATCGATTAGTCTCAGGACATGGGTGAGTGATGTATGTTCACTGACGGCCCAACCGCCCGCACTCAAGTAGGGCTATGCTCGGATATCTCCCTTATATGCTAATACTAGCATATGAAAGGAAACAAACTTGAAACCCTAGATCAAGATAGACTTACGTACCTTCTACTCGAAACCGTCAAGTAGATGATCTTTTTTCCATATGGTTTATTTTGTACGATAGCCTTTTTCAAACAAAAAATCTTTTTCAACCTCGGTCCAAATTGACCCATAAACTCATCTCCTTTTTTAAAAAATACGTGGATGCGTTCTCCCTTTTTTATACTGCAGCCCAATTGGGCCCAAACACCTTTTTCCTCTCTCATTTAGAACTGGTCTTGTTGGGCCCTTGATAGGGCTTCTAATTTTCGGCAAAAACAAGGGTTCCAAGAGGAACCCATTACTATCGATCCCCCCTTTAGGGTTCCTGATGGAATCTATATCTCCTGGACTCCGCCGCCTTAGAAGAGAAGGTGCAAAGGGGTATGCATTGGGGAATCCAAGCCTACAAGCCTCGCTTGGGAGATCTGGAGAAGGGTCGTGCATGCAGAAGTGCTGGCAGACATGGGCACCATGTGCACAAAAGAGCTAGCGGAGGAGGACAACATCACCTACGCTGCACCTAGAGGAGTCCTGCATAGGAATCACCTTGTGGAGAGGTAGGGAGTCCCGAGTTGCTACTTGTTGGTGATACAAATTGGGATCTAGGGGGTGACCAATTGCTGGGCACAAGGGCTTCGCCTAGAGGTTCATTTTAGATCTCCACGGGATCTCATATCTGAAGTGGCAGTGAAGTCATGTGGGAAGAGAGCATCGAACCCCGCCATCCCCTTCTTCTTCTTCTTCTAGAACTACAATAGATTTTTTTTTATAAAGGGTTTGAATAACCCATGCCACCGTCACCTTATGCCATTATCAAATAACCTTTGAGGTGATGCATCATGAAAATTGTGAGTCTTGGAACCTTTGAGGGAACCTTACACGAGTACAACAATAAAGGAACGTGTAGGTTCCGATCTGGAGTTGTGTACGCGAAAAAGGTGCGTCATTTAAATCGTCAGATTCATAGAGATCTGGAGGGGCCGTGAGACCTGCAACCTATGAATTAGGGTTCCAGAAAGAACCCTAGATAAATCCTGCTCGCCAGAACTTGCTGGATGAATCTTGAAGCTTGTGCATAATTTGGGTTTCAGAAACCTTAGAATTTTCTCCAATATGAACATATCACGAACATGAATATAATAAGAAATCTTTAAAAACGAAAAACCAAGAATCGAACCCGCTTCGATACCATGTAGAAAACGAGAATGTGGAAGCATAATCAGAGATAAATAATATAGAACGATAAAGAATACCATGATTTTACGTGGAACCCTACTCCATAAGGAGCATGATGAAACCACAAGAGAACTGCTTTTAATGACTGATTTGTATAATGAACTCTCTCAATGAATACATAAGGTGTGTAGCTTCTTATATAGTCCCAAAGACCAAGTCCCACTATTAGAAGATGTGGGATTAACATTGGTGCATGTGGTAATTGGACCATGGAAGGATTCAATTACCCACCTATGGATGTATACTCTTAACACTCCCTCAAGATGGAGTATGTAATGCTCAACTTGGACAAATAGAAAGAAATCACTTACTCACATAATATGAGACTTTACGAAATATTAACTCAACATGTACTCTACTGGCTGCCTGTGACACCCGCTCCCTCTCGGATCCGAGATACCCGTTTACACATCATTCGTAATATCGTGTTCGCTAAAGATCGCATTAGAGTACTGAAATTCAGGGAAACAAATTTTTTGCATTTACGAATGACAATCACATTTAACTAATAAGCCACATAACTACAATATGTCAGCAATCTATTGTATAAATTTCCATAGCATTTAACATGTAACAAAAAAATTGCGTAATGTACATGTATCCCAATGTTAGCAGAAGAGAAAGAAAAGCATTAAAATATCTTGAATAAAAACTATAACAAGCATACTTGATTTGTTTTACTGCGGCAACTTACGTTCAGCTCTCCTAATACCACTGCAGGTGTTTTCTTGCAATCCATGCATTAGGGAGAACAGAACGACAACAAATGTTGAATAAATCTATTTAATTAGAATAACAAGGAATTTAGTGGCTCCAAAATAAAGCAAGTAAATAGGGCTTGACATTTGAATCTAATGAGCTACTTGCATTGACATATGTTTTCAAGTTATTTAGTATGCAAAACCCTAATCTACTCATCCTACATTAATTACCCATATTAATCATTTTTATACAAATATTATATGATACATATTTAAGTTATAATATATGTTTGACGGGTCTTAGGAATGTGAACGATGAGTCTCTGATATGATCATTGTTTTTATTAAATGCTTATGATGAGTCTGGTGTTTTGATTCTTTTCTTGTTGAATTTCTCAAGCTTAGTGGATAGTCTGTGGTCTTAGTCTGGCTAAGGACTCACACTATGACTCTAAGGCAATAAGGAAGCCTTAGGGTTGGGGTGCCTCCGTAGGCATGCGATGGAGTAAAATGCATCCTAACTAAGTTCTCAACACGTCCACTAACTATATCTAACAACCAAGGCCTTAAATGTCTGTTTCGGTCACCATTTCGGTGACGGTCAAAACCGAATTTCGATGGAATTTCGGTCAAATTTCGATCGAAATTTCGATCATTTCGGTCATTTTTTGTACTAGGACCCCCATATTTCGGTCATTTCGGTCATTTCGGTCGAATTTCGATTTCGACTGGATATCGATATTCGACAGAAATTCGACCGAATTTCGCTGAAATTTGAGGCCATGCTAACAACTGTGATAGCAGCTCGTGGTCTGATAAGGATGATTTTCATAATATGTTCTTTTCTCTTCGTCTTGAATTACTAGTGGAACAGTAACTAGTTCAACGTAAACCAACTCAACTGTAACCAAGCTTTCATGTAGCCAACTTAGTTGTAACTAATTTAACTGTACTCCATCTCAACTTTAGCCAAACTCATTTGTGACTCATTCAAAGCTCAATTTTAACTCCTCCAAATTCAACTGTAACTGATTCACATGTAGCCATTACTAAGTCTATTGGCGGATAGGTAACCAAAACTCAAGCAGTGAGGTAGTCTCTTAAGAGATTCTTCCTTCTCGCCCTCTAAGTAGAAGTGCGATCCAGTAGAGGGATAGGTCTACTCCAAAACTACATCACTGAGACGGGTGAGAGAGACTCTCCAGAAAAATCACTCTAGAAAAACCGACTCGATCGGTACGGGCAAACGAGCTCGAAAAATCAAAACCAAGGGCCCTCCAGCCTAGGTACCCTAAAGAACAAGGATCAGTGGAATTGGTCTTTAAAAGAAAACCTGTGGATCCCAGAGAGGCGTAAAAACTGCGAGCGCTCGCAAAAAACTGAGAAAAGATTGGGATCAGAGACCCGCGCACTAAGCGTCCGCTGCCCTAACTGGGCTTCCTAATCTCCCGCCCCGCTGAGGGTCACCGCACCCTCGCACAGTCAGGCGTAAAGGTCACCATGACTGGCATTCATAATTATCAATCATTGTTGAATCACCACCACTGACTTGATTCCCCAACCTTTCTTAATCTCTGTTGTGGTTGACTGTACAGATCTAGGTCTTTTTTCAATAATTCAGTCAATAGTGATTTATAGTCAGTAGAATATGATTAAAGAATTAATTTATGAAGATGATCGGCATTTGTAGTCATAGTTTATCATTTCTAGATTTTGAGATCATTAGATATTTATTGGAGGTAATATTTACAGCGTTGTTTTATAAGTATATGGACAAAACTGTAACTCATTACAATTGATTCTACATTTCAGTTCAACGGATTATCTAAATGTCATGCCCAAGATCTTCACGTAGATTAGTTTACATATTTGCATTTGATCAATACTGGATTATCAATCAGATACATTGTCTCTGCAAGAGGAAATTGAGTGATATATTAAAACTTGACATTATTCTTCTCCGGCACTCACATCAAATTTCACGGCATTCGTATCATTTGTACTGGTTCTTAGAATAAATTTTCATTCAAGTGAACCTACATAGATACACATGTTCACATACTTTTATATGTTGCTTTACTCTCTTTGTGGATTGTTGTTATTGCTTTATTACTGTTCCAAAAAGAAGCCATTATGAAGGCTAGAATCAATTCTCAGAAGATCATCATATTTGCTCCTATATAAGTAAGATATTAAATCTGGTCAATGTTTGTACACGGGAAATTAACCAGTGGCATCAAGGAGATTGCCTATGATGATTAAGCCTTCTTATTCGAGCATTGTCTCATATGTAGATAGAAGTCGATCATAATATGGCCATCCATTGTCTTTAATAAAAAATGTGGCAGCAGGGTCATATGTTGCAGGGCTTACAATGTTCATCTGTGAAACAAGAGTTTTACTAATTGAACAATCCTCAGTAGATTTTGATTTCGAGCGATTGTAGCCAATGGACATATGCATCTAATTTCGAACTTCTATCCAAAAATCTGTTCAGAAGGTATCATTCCCCCAACCTAGTTTACACAAAGTTACAATGGTTTAGATAAAGGTGACTATGATTTCTACAGGTGGTGGGAATGTGAACTTTCAATAGTGCAACATAGTCACAATTCATGAACAATAGCAATGATTAATAAGGACATTCCATTCTGCAACAAAGATAGGGAAAATTACTTTGTTATTTAACCTATTTAATCTTCCCATACTGTTTCTGATTAATTAGTCATGATTTTGTGGTTTAACAAGAATTCATTTGCTTCTTGCTTACTTGGTTATGCTGCTACAATAGGTTGCTCTACATTGCACAAGTAGAATACCTTCTTGATGTTGCCCATACTCTTCTTATTCATCTAGTTCATGATACTCCCTTGAAGATCCCGCATCCACTTCATGTCAAAGTATTTACATTAAACAGACAAAGTCCATAACAATCCAAATCTAGCCCTTCATCAAACACTGCTCAATATGCTTCTTTACCTCAGTTGGTTTCCCTATGTGAAGGGGTGAGATCATGCGTTCACCATTCTATCTCTAATTATTACGAGTAATGACTTATCTGATCCCGAATGCAATCCATTGATGTACTATTAACTGTATTGATTTTAAGAGATTATATTGATATATTACAAAACTCTAACTAAAGTTAGGTAATGAATGATAAGAAGAATGCTCCTCTAACCTCATGCCCTTTATTTTGAGTGTCACTCTTGTTTCCTGTCGATGGTTATTTCCTATAGAGCATACACTTGATGATAAGGTTGATTAGCTTAAAGAGGGGCTTTCAGTAAACGAATTCTCTTATACATATGGAGTTGATTACATCAAAACCTTTTCTCTAGTAACCAGTATGGAGTCTAGGTGCACCAAAAGTTGGCTTATTTGTGAGTTTGATATGACCAATACTTTCTTATAAGATAATATCAAGTAGGAGGTTTTTATGTCCCAACCCTAGATACCTAGAAGGCTTTTGTAATAAAAATTTTATAGGCTAAGTCATGCATGTAAGGCAGCAAGAGGAGGGAGAAAGATTGTACCTTTGATCATCTAAGTTTGGAAGGTATTTGTGGCTTTATCTAACATACAACAATAGCTAAAATACCTGATGGACAACAACATAAAAAGGGAAAAAAACTGAATTAGAAACTTCAACATTGACTTTAATGAGAGCAAAGAGGAGAGGGATTTGTACCTTCAGATATCTCCAATTTGGAGATTCAAACTTGCATACGGCAATCTCTTCTTGACAAGAGCTTCAGTTTATTCAGATCCGGATGTTACACTGCCTATGGAGGACGTTGCTTATTATGCCCCGCTGATGGGGAGGAATTGAAGGGCTGGAAAGTGAACAGAGTCTCCTCGTCGGAGAATGTGTGTTCTGTAATATGTCTGTTTGAGTTGTCTGAAGTAAACCGAGTCTCCTCGTCAGAGAACTCGTGCTATGTATTGCGTATAACCTCTGAAATTGGAGAGAGTCTCCTCGTCGGAGAACTCTGGACTGCAATTGTCTCCTTCACTGAAGACCGCACCATCTCTCTGATGAACCAAACAAAGAACGTCGTGGGAAATATGCATATGTAGATCTCTGAAGATGAATATCTCTCATAGGAACCTCAAAGTGGGTTCTCTCTTATAGGAACCTCAAAGAATCTCGTACTGGAATTCACGATCACTAGAGAATGGAGTCTAAGATCGAGTTTCTTCGTTGGAGAACTAGGTCACTCGAACACAAAGTGCCTCGAACTAGTAGAGTCTGAATCTTAAAGCTTAACACATTACTCCCCTTTCTCCAATACTTGTATGTAAAAGATGGCGTCGACCACGTTGAGAGAACTGAAGCGGGGAGAAAAAAATCACAATCTCTTATTTTTTTCAATAAAATGCTTCTCTTTTTCTTTGGCTTTCTTCTCTTTTTTTCCACATCCAACGTAATCGAATCTTTTAACATGGATTTGAGCAAGAATCCATGTAGCCGACCCTACTTATAATGGGAGAAGGGTTTGCCATTTTTTCTTCTTCTTTTTTTTCTGTATATTGTCTTGCACGATGGTCCAGTGGTCTAGTGGTAGTACAGTGTGTCTATCACACAAAAGACCAAGGTTCAAATCCCACTCTTGCAGGGGTTGCGTTAGGTAGTCAGCGACCAACGTAAAAAATAATTGAATCTTTCAACATAGATTTGAGTAAGAATCCATGTAACCGGCCCTACTTATAGCGGGAGAAGGCCTAGTACATTTTTATTGCCTTGCACTATACATTTTTTTAAACAAAAAATTATTTCTTCATCATCGGCCCAAAGTGGCCCAAAACTCATCTCCTCTTTTTTTTTTAAAAACACGCAGCAGCCTTCTCTCCCTTTTGTTATATTGCAGCCCAATTGGGCCCAAACACCTTTTCCTTTTTTTAAGAACTGGGCTTGTTGGACCCCTAGTGGAGCTTTTAATTTTTAGCACAAACGAGGGTTCTAGGTGGAACCCATCCCACCACGACTTGGTATCGAGCCCCACTTTAGGGTTCCCGATGGAACCTTTATCTCCTGGACTCCCTTAGAAGAAAAGTCACAAAGGGGGACTCTTTGGGGAATCCACATCAGCAAGCCTCGCGTGGGAGATCTAGAGAAGAGTTGTGTGTGTAGAGGTGCTGGTAGAAATGGGCACCATGCGTACAGAGGAGATAGCGGTGGAGGGCGTCATCATATGTAGCTGCGCCTGGAGGAGTTCCTAATTACTGCTTATAGGTGACTCTAATCGGGATCGAGGTGGTGACCAGTTGTTGGTGCGAGGGCTCCGTTTAGAGCTTCCTATTGGGGCTCCACGTGGAGGGATCTTGCATTTGAAGTTGCGAGGGAGTCGTGTGGGAAGAGAGCATTGAACCCCTCCTCCCTCTTCTTCTTCTTCCTCGAGAATTACAACATAAATTTTTAGAGGGTTCGAATAAAACATGATGCATTACGAAGATAGCAAGTCTTGGAACCTTCGAGCAAATTTCTCGCGTGTATAGCAATAAAGGAACCTGGGGATTCCGACTTGGAGTTGTGCACACGGGAAAGGTGTGTCATTCAGATCGTTGGATGCATAGAGATTTGGAGGGCCTGTGAGACCTACAACCCGATGAATTAATGTTCCAGAAAGAACCCTGGATGAATCTTGCTCACCGGAAGTTGTTGGATGAATCTTGATGCTTGTGCATAATTAGGGTTTCAAAAACTTAGAATTTTCTCATATATGAACAGATCATGAACATGAATATAACAATAAATCTTCAGGAACGAAAAAATAAAAACCAAACCCGCCTTGATACCATGTAGAAAACGAGAATGCGGAAGCATAACCAGATATAAAGAATATATAACAATTAATAACATCGAGATTTTACTTGGAACCCTATTCCATAAGGAGCAGGATGAAATCACGGGAGAACCGCCTTTAAGGGCTGATTTGTATAATAAACTCTCAAGGAATACGTAAGGTGTGAAGCTTCTTATATAGCTCCACTAGTAAGGCCAAATCCCACTAATAGACGATGTGAGACTAACATATGTGCATGTGGTAATTGGACTTGGAGAATGATTGGAACAATCAAAAAGTAGGAGCGAGTGGAGCGATTGGGATGACGAGTGGAGCGCGTGGAGCGAGTGGAGCGAGTGGTCGCGGGTCTCTAGTAGGTGGTGTGCGAAGCCGGAGTTTCGTGGCAGGCTTCGGTAGTGCGAACCTCTCCAAGGCGTCATCGACTGGGTCGAGGGCGGTGCTTATCGCCTCGGAGGTTCACGTCAACGGTGCGAGGGTGGTGTCTAGCAGTTCAGAGGGCGCGGTCAAGACTACGGCGGGAGGGATGGACGCTGTCTATTCCCATTCGGCTTCGGAGGCGGGCTGGACTTCGGTTTCCCATCGGAAGGCTGGGAAGCGATGCTTCAGGTGCGGGGAGCGAGGCCATATTGCTCCTGCTTGCCCTCAGCCTCCTCGCTGCTTTGCATGCGGGGATGCTGGTCATTGCCGAGCTTCTTGCGGATGGCTTCGTCGGCGCGGTGCTCTCAGGCCTGAGAGATCTTCCTTCTCGGTGCGGGCGGTGGCGGATCCTCCTCCCCGCCCCTCCATTCGGGGGCGCTCTTTCGCCCAGGTGGTGGCTCCTCCTCCGCCTCCTCCGCCTCCTCTCGGGGTGCCGTCGGAGCCTCCCCACCTGTTACTTGATGCTTCTAATGCTGACGGTGTCTCGGCCGGTGGACCCTCTTCTGTTCTTATTGGGGTCGCGCGCCACCCGGTTGTTGGTTGGGACGCGGTGAAGGACATGGTCCTACGCGTGCTCGGCTCTTCGTTCATGGGGGACTTCTGCCTGCTGGATGCCTCCCACTGTTGCCTCCGTGGCCTCTCGCCGCAGCTGCGGGATTTCATGCTCTCGCACGGCTCCTCCGGTGCGGTCCTTTGGCGTCCGCCGCGGGTTGCTGACGGTGCTTCGCTCTCTACCGAGGTCTGTGTTGCCTCCATCTCGGGGGTCCCTTTTCTCTCAAGAACCATTCCGGTGCTCAACAAGGTCTTCCGCCGGTGGGGATCGATTCTCTCTATCTTCGACGACGGTCTCTCCTCCGGCGCCGACTGGCATTCCGTCAAGGTGCTGTTCGAATGCTCCCCGGACTTCCTCCGCGAGTCCAGCGAGCGCTCCATCTTCGGCTCTCTCAAGGTTGGCTCCTGGAGCTTTCGCCCGATCCTCACTGTGCTTCCGCCTCCTTCGTCGGACACTGATGCCCATTCGCCGCCTGATGTCCCCTCTCCGCCCCCCGTGGCTGACGTCGTCTTGCCGAAGCTTGTTGTCGTCTCGTCTTCGCCGATCCACGTGGCATGTGGCGCTTCCTCTTCTGGTGGCGCTTCATCTTCGGGTGGCCACGTGGTGCGCGACGCTTCATCTCCTGGTGGCCACGTGGATCCGAAGCCGCTCTTCTCCGTAGTGACGACGCCTTCGAATGATGTCGGCGCCCTTACCGAGACGCCCCTTCGATTCTCTCGTCTGGCACGCGAATCTTCTGTTTCTGCAGGGAGGGAGGCCTTCGATAACGATTCGCCTTCTTTTCTCATTAGATTCGGTTCGTCGCCTGTGGTTCGGGTCGGGTGTTCGGACCCGCTTGCGGATCTCACTCTTATTCGGAGCGACAGCCCGTCTTTTGGCGGTTCGAGGCCGCGGTTTTCGGGTTCGGGGCCTCGCTCGCCCCGTCGAACCCCCTTGGTATTTCAGGTGGAGCCTCTTCGTCTGCAGGTTTGCCCCTCGGTGTTGAATTCGACTCCATCTCGCCCCCCCTCTCTCCCCCCCGTGGCCCCATCTCCCCTGGCTTTGGGAGCCTCTCTCACAGGTGCAGGGACGGCCTCCGCTTTCAGACGCTACGGGGCCTCGTACTCCAGGCGATGCTCGTCCTCCTTCTCGCCTGCGTTGATTTCTTCTTGCGCGACCCTCCGCCAGGCTGTGGCAGTCGCTGCGGGTGTGCGCGCAATCTCGGATGACTCGGACTCTGTGGACGAACAGGTGCAGGAGGCGGATCCTCCGGGCTCGGCTGGTTCCGATTGATGCTGCTGGTTTCTGCTGACCGTCTATCCTCTCGGGCCTTTCTTATTGTGTTCTTAATGAAGCTTCTCTCCTGGAATGTACGTGACTTGGGTGATGTGGTTAAGCGTCGAACTTTGGCCTCCCGGCTCTTGGAATGGGAGTGTGATGTTGCATGTATCCAAGAAACTAAGCTCGCAACTCTTGACGGCTACTCATGGCGTTCCTTTGGTGCTGGCTCTTTCTCTGAATTCCGTACGATTGATGCGGTTGGTGCTGCGGGCGGGTTGTTAATTACGTGGCAATCACGGTTGTTCTCTTTCCGCTCAATGCTTACGGGACGTCATGTTCTCTCGGTTGTACTGGATAACGTCCGCTCGGGCTCCCCTATCGCTATCTCCTGCGTCTACGCTCCCTCCTGCCCCACTTTGCGTCGGGAAGTTTGGGAGGACCTTCGTTCCGCGGACGAATCTTTCTCCAGAATCCCCTGGATCATTGGCGGGGATTTCAATGTTACTATTGACTCTTCGGATCGTCCTCGTGGTCGGGGAGGTCGTGATCCGGACTCTCAAGATTTTCGGGATTTAATTCATGAATTGGCGCTTACGAATTTGGTCCCCAATGATATCTCATACACGTGGCGGAACAATTCCTCTAGATCCAGGATCGACCGTTTTCTCGGTAATGGCGCGGCTTTGGATACTTTCCCCCTCTGCTCTGTTGCCTCCCGCCCGCGTGCCTTCTCGGACCACTCCCCTATCATTTGGGATGACGGATCTGGCCTCTCCCCTCGTGGCCTATTTCGCTATGAAAAAAGCTGGCTCCTCGAACCTTCATTCAAGGACATCGTTACTAATCATTGGACCCACTTCCCGGCCTCGGGATCGGCGGCGGCAATTTTATCTCAGAAGCTTTCCTCTCTTCGCCGGGTTCTTGTCGACTTCAAGGCCTCCATTAGGCATTCGCGCAAGGCTACTCGATCCGAGGCCGAGAATATTATCATGCGCATGGACTCCTTGGAGAGCGATCGTGATCTTTCTATGGATGAGCTTCTTCTCCGCTCAAATGCTAGTGCTCAGGTTCAGGCTGAGGATAAGAAGAGATGTATTGAATGGCGCCAAAGATCTAAGGTTAAATGGCTCAAGGAGGGCGACGCCAACACTTCTTTTTTTCACCGGGCGGCTAGCAACCGGCGACGCTTTAATTTTATCAGGTCTATCTCCATCAATGGCCTTGTTTACTCGGATGATCGTGCGCTGGGAATTGCCATCTCCGAGCAGTTCCGTCGTTCTTCTACTGCCCTCCCCCCGCGGCGTTGGCGTTGGCTTGGGGCAGGGGCTCCCAGGATCTCGGATGCGGACTCCTCTCTCCTCACTCGCCCTTTTTCTTTGTCCGAGCTTAAATCCGCTGTGTGGAGCTTGAATGGTGACTCTTCCCCGGGGCCGGATGGCTTTCCGGTCTCCTTCTACAAGGATTTTTGGGAGGTGGTTTCGGGGGACGTAGTCGCGGTGGCTTCTGACTTCTACTCGGGCAACCTTGGCTTTGATCGTATCAACCAGGCGCACATCGTTCTTATCCCGAAGAAATCACCCGCCCTCTGTCTCGACGACTTCCGCCCTATTGCCGTCTCCAACGCCATCTACCTTATTATCGCTAAAACCTTGGCCAACCGTCTTTCGACGATCCTTCACGGACTCATCTCGCCGGTCCAAGGTGCGTTTGTCAAAGGTCGCCATATTGCGGATTGCATCCTTGTTGCTTCTGAAATTGTGGCTGATTGGAAACGTGAGAAGAAGAAAGGTATCCTTTGGAAGATCGACTTTTCTAAAGCTTATGATTCGCTTGACTGGAAATTCCTATGGGCTGTTCTTCATCGGCGGGGCTTCCCAAGTGCTTGGATATCTTGGATGCGCAGATGTATCTCCACGGTCTCCCTTTCCGTGCTTGTTAACGGACGTCCGGTTGGCGGTCTCTTCCAACCTCGTAGGGGGGTGCGGCAGGGCTGCCCGTTAGCCCCTATGCTTTTTGTTCTCGCCTCGGACGTCTTGACCAGGATGGTGCATGGTGTCATTGATGCTGGCCTCACTGCGGGATTTCAGAAGGATGGCCTTTGTGTGCCTATTATTCAGTTCGCGGACGACACCATGTGCTTCATTGAGGGGAACTCCGACGCGGTGGCTGGGATGGCACATGTGATCTCCCTATTCGGTGAACTATCGGGTTTAACGATCAACTTCGACAAATGCTGCTTCGTGCCCTTTGGCTTGTCCGCGCCTGAGGTGGCCGAGTGCAGCCTTATCCTCGGTTCGCGGATTGGGGAGCTCCCTCTCACCTACCTCGGTGTCCCTATTTCGTCGGGCCGGAACCGCTTGAATGACTGGAGGATGATCCTGGACCGGGTGGACTCGCGCTTGGCTGGCTGGAAGGCCTCCTTACTTTCTCGTGGTGGTCGCCTCGTTCTTCTTAAGTCGGTTCTCTCTGCGATTCCCATCTACTTTCTTTCGGTTCGCAAGTTACCTGTGGGCGTTCGCCTCCGGCTGGAAAAATGCATGCGAAGATTTTTATGGGGGCGGGCGGATGGCAGCGGCCGCGGGATTCACTTGATTGCTTGGGATGTGGTTACTCGGCCCAAGAGAGCGGGGGGCCTTGGTGTTCGGCCCTTGGAGCGGGTCAATGAGGCCTTGCTTTTAAAATGGGTGCTTAAGGTTTGGGGCAAGGATGAATCATTTTTTGGCAGAGTCCTGCGTGCGATTATGGGCGTGGACTGGATTTCCTTCATCCGTGGGAGATGCCCGGCTCACTCTTCCCCCTTTTGGCGATACATTTTTGAAATATATCAAAAGAACCGTTCTCTATTCTCCCCGGTGCTGGGATCGGGTGCTATCTTCAATTTCTGGATCGACGACTGGACGGGGAGTGGCGCTCTCCGGTCTCGCTTCCCGCGGCTCTTCTCTTTGGCGTCTAACCGCTTGGCCACCGTTGCTGATTACTGGAACCACGGCGGCTGGTGCCCCGCCTTCTCGGGGTCCCTCTCTGACCAGCGCGTCAACGACTTGGCCTCTCTGTTGGAGGCTCTCTCTTCTTCCTCCTCCCCTGCTGGCGGGCGGGATCACTGGGCGTGGTGGAATGGCCCGTTCTCCTCCCGCAAGGCCTATCTTGCCCTGCTCCCTCCTCCTCCACCTCTGGATGCCTCCCTGGCCCGTGACTGCGCTTTCCTTTGGGGGCTCCGCTTACCTCTTAGGATCACCTTCTTCTTCTGGGTTTTTCGACATCGAAGACTGATGACTCGCGATCGATGCGCCTCCCTTCTTCACTCTTCCAACACTCCGTGCCAGCTCTGTGGGTTGTCTGATGAATCGGCGGACCACCTTTTCTTCCTTTGCACTTCGGTCTCCCGGATTTGGGATGAGGTCGCCTGGGCTCGATCAGCCAATACGGAGGATTTCTGGGACATCCTCTGGGCCAACAGAAGAAGACCCCGCCCGCATCTGCTCGGCCCTCTGGCGCGCCTTTGGTCCATCTGGAGGGCTCGCAATGACTCTATCTTCTCGGGTGCGCGCTTCTACGTGGAGAACGTCGATACCGCGGCTTCCATATTAATCGCTGACTGGTCTACGTAGTTGGGCCTTGGGGCCGGTTGCCGTTTTTTTAATATTATTTTTCTGACCCCTCCCTCTCCCTTCTTTCTTTCCCTCCTCGATGTGTAAGTATCTCGCTCTATTCTTTATTTATAATATTATTTTGGGGTGAACACCATCGCGTGTCTCCCCCTTTTTGAGCCTTCAAAAAAAAATGTGGTAATTGGACTTTGGATAGATTCAGTTACCCACCTATGTACGCATACTCTAAAAGTTTGCAAATGATGAGCCAACCAATATTATGCAAATGGAAGTGCTAATCATTGCATTGCACATGCTTGTATTAAAACCTTGTGAAATTTTTTTGTTTGAAAAATGTCAATGAATCAGCCTCATTGTCTAGAAACAGTCTGCTGATAATAATTTCCATCTTTAGTTTCTGCCGTACTTTGTTTTTTCATTTTCTCCTCTATAAGTAATATTCGCATTGCCCAGTTCATCTTTGTGTTAATTGTCCATTTGTAATTTGTCTTTTTATGAACTTTCACTGGACTTCGTTGCATATCTGAGTTAAACTGTTAATATAACCTGTCAGTTGAAGCCTTTTTCCTTCGAATAGTAACATTTTTCTATTATGTTACATTGTACCAAATTTCTTGTACGATTTTTGCTTTTATGTGCAGCTATTTTATAAATTAATGGCCTCGGGTGTAGAGATCAACCTTGGAACTTATTCAATACTTCTGAAGTACCTTCACTCTTCAGGAAGGTGGCCAAAGTACATCGAGGTAAAAATACCTTGTTAATGATGAGTGGCACCCACTTTATTATATTTTGTTCATTGGAAGAAATTGGATGTGTTGGGATAGTATGCATCTTTTTGCTGAATTTATTATTGGTAATTATATTTGCCATCGATTTTCTTAGGTTTTAAGCCCATGGAAATTCGATATCCATCATAGAAAAAATCTTGTTTGAACCGTTGAAGTTCAAGCTTAAGTTGAGCCCTTTGTATTTGAAGTTAGATACTTTACCCTATTGCTCAAGTTCCAATAAGTGACTCATATAGATAACTCCATGTTGAAAGGTATATCTGGGTAAAGGATATTAGGTGTGAATCTGTTTAGCCTTTGATTATATAAATTCTGAATACATCCCACATTTATTGACCAAGTGGGAAAGAAGGAAACCTAGAAAATGATGTGCACTAAGTCTTTTGATTGGGGATTGTGTTTTATGTAGAAGTTTTCTATGTATTAGCTACACATGATGGGCACAAACATCTTTTTTTAATAAAAAAGGGCAGTATGCAAAGGTGTCTGCCCCAAGTATATTAATCTATTGGAAAAATGCCAGATTTACCTTACAGGGGCCATGACTCGAGGGGATTCTTAGCATGGAAGATTACATTCTCCGCATAAAAACGATCAAAAGATAAGATAACCTCGTTACGAGAGAGCCAACTCACTCAGATAGTTATAAAGGGAGGAGCATCTCACTAGTGGCTCGAGATCTATAAATGAAGACTGAGTTCCAAAAATTCACAAGAATATTGCAGTCGACTCGATCTCCAAGTCATGCTAAATAGTTTTAGATTTTTCGCATGCAAAAAACATGTGATCAATTGACTCCACTACAACCTCATAAAGAGGGCACCTATCATCTCCATTTGGGAAAAGCCTAGACCAACGATCTCTCATCAAAATGCACTCTCTACACGTCAGCCTGAGGAATACTGATATGATATGACATCTCCATCTGGGCTAGCAGAATTGAGGACTTCGGCCTGATTGCTATTTCGAATGTGATTTTTCTGATTGTAGTCATGGTGTTAACGAATCGTCTGAGCCTCCTCCTTGAGGATTTGGTTACCCCAACTCAGTTTGCTTTCATTCCTGAACACCTGATGATGGATACTGTGGTCATTGTTTCTGAGATGGTTGGTGAATGGAAGAGCAATGATGTGAAGGGTCTGCTTTGGAAGGTGAACTTCTCCAAGACCTATGACTGTGTTGATTGGGGTTTCCTCTGATCCACTCTGGCGAAGTGTGACTTTCTAGAGAAGTGGATTTCTTGGATGAAGACATGCGTCACCACTTCCGCTCTCACAGTTTTGGTTAATGGGCGCCCGGAGGGGGAACCTTCCAACCCCAACAGGAGGTTTACCAAGGTTGTTCGTTAGCACCAATGTTGTTTATCCTTGTAGCAGATGTCCTCGTCGTTATGGACAGTGAAGTGGTGCTTCATAGGATGACATTTGGGTACTCGAGGGAGATTTCTCTATCTTGTTGCTCCAGTATGAGGATGATACCATTTTCTTCATTGAGGGCGGGTTTGACAAGGTCAGGGCCATGAGTACCATGCTCGACATCTTTAGTGAGCTTTCTAGATTGGCAGTAAACATATCTAAATACGTATTTTTGCCATTTGGGCTTTCGGACTATGAGATTGAGGAGTGCAAGGGAATCTTGGACACTCCTTGAGTCATTTTACCTATCAACTACCTTGGTTTACCTTGACTAGTGGGCTCTTGAGGCAGTTCGACTGATTGTCGGTGATTGAGAAGCTGAAGCGGAAGCTGGCGGGGTGGAAGGTCTCCAGTCTCGCACTTGGGGGAGGCTTGTACTTATGAGGCGATGTTGGCAGCAATATCCATATTTTTCACTTCTACGCGTGCCGTTCCAGTTGGGTTCGGAGGCGCCTGGAGTCGTGCATGCGTCGCTTCTTCTGGAGTCCTTCCATTGGGCAGACGAGAGGACTCCATATGGTGAATTGGGAGGCGATCACTTTGTCTAAGGAGGTAGGGGGTTTGAGGGTTCTCGGGCGAGAGGAAATAAATAAATCCCTGATGTTGAGGTGGGTGACGAGGCTTTGGGGTACAGTGCAGATCTTACTTGTAGACTTCTCTGTGACATTTACGATGTTCGGGTGCAACGCGAGTGTAAGCTCATCTCAACACCACTCCTTGGCCTTTTGGAAGGGGATCTGCTTGGTGATTCAGGAGCTTCCGGCGCAGATGCGTATGGTGGTTAGTGACGGGGAATCCTTCTTGTCTAGAAAGATAACTGGTGCGGGGAAGGATTGCTTCTGGAGCGGTTCCCTGACCTTTTTGCTATTACTGAGAACCAAAAGATGTATGTGAACGCTTGGGGTGGATGGCTAGTGGATGCCATGTTTTCTCCTCTCCCTTATCTGAGCAGTGCTTTGGTGATTTTATGCAGATGATTGAGGAGATTACATGTAGCCATGGCCCAACTCGTGGATGACTAGGCGAGACCACTGGATTTGACATGACGGGCTTTTTTTCGTGAGATGGCCTACAATGCTCTTTTGAAAGGTGGTGATGTGGTTCCAGTTGATAGGGAGAGGGGCTGCAACTTGATTTGGACTCTGAAGGCACCGATGAAGATCAAGGTTTTTCTTTGGCTCCACAAACTTGGGAGATGACTGACTAAGACGAGAAGGTCATCCTTCATTTTGGGGGATGACACTGTGTGTTCTCTGTGTGTTGTTGCGGTGAAAAATTTGGATCATCTGTTTTGCTCCGGTGCTTGGGTTCAAGAGATATGGCCAGAGATTGGTGTTTAATGGGTGGATCCTTCTTCCCATGCAGGCTTTTTGAACTCCCTTTTTGCAAACCGGTTCAGATCGTTGTTGGAGTTGTTGCGCCCAATCTCTACTATCTGGGCGATCTAAATCTCTTGTAGGGGGCTCCTTTTCTATTTGCGTAGATTTTATGTATATAATGTAATTCATCCAAGCTAGGTCTCTCTTCGCGACCTGGATGTTGTAAGTTTTTCTGTAATCCTTTGCTTTTTAATGTCTTAGGATGGACACCTACAAAGTGTTTCCTCATTTTTTGATTTAAAATGCAATCTCGAACTCTGGGACAATCTTTCATTTTTTTAAGGAATTCTACCCTCGAGGTTTCCTTGGAATTCGAAGGTTTATGCGGTTTACGGACAGATTAGATCATTGTTGCGATCAGTCAATAAGCATATATTATTCAATTGAAATTGTTACCTGTGAATGCTTCAGATGGTTCAACAATGTGATCGATCACTTTGCCTATAATGACCAAGCACTATTTCTCTTGATCCAAACAAGGACGTACTGTGACCCATCACTTTTTCTTGCATGTTCAATTGTTCTATAAAGTGTATTGATCAATGTCTTCATCCTGACCGATCACCTCTAGCCAACGCTGAAGGCCTGGTTGTGCTGCTTTGTTGATCATTCAAGCCAGCCTACCTAATCAACTGATTCAACTCCTTTAAGCTATTTGGTCACTCTGTCCTTGTCTGATCGATCAAATTTCTCGTATGATTGATTAGAAACTGGTTCCTGGGAAGATGGGCAATTAACATGTGCAACCGTGCAAGTGAAGGATGTCAATATTGGAGCTACCTTATTTATGAGTATACCTAGAAATTAAGTGTTCTGGTAAGCTTACCAGAGATAATTGGTGCCTTCTTTAGATGGCATCTGCGGTGATGGGAGTTGTTGGTAGAGGATGTGTTGGTCGTGTCTGTATCTGAAGAAAGTTTCTAAGAAGGTTGATCATTTTTGGGCATGGTGGTCAATTAAACATTGGAAGGTTAAGATATGGATCACTGAACTTCTCATTGTTAGGAAGAAGTATATGTACCCCATCTAGACCACCCTTGCCAACATGCCTAGTCAAAAGAAGAAATAGATGAGGATCTATGAACTCACCTGTGAATTACATGAACCATGACATGAGGAATTATCATTGGCAAGTTTCTGTAGGACCCAAAAATCCAAGTGAGAGGCTGGGGGCCTCATATCAGCATTTAAATGTGTGAATCTATATTCTCAATACCGATGTACTCCCTCCATTGAAGGAGTGTATTCTCAGATACATGAAGAGGAAGATTGACGACATGTGATGAAAATCAAGGTGGTTGACTATCAAGATGTTCTCGCACGACATGGTGCTTTTGTTACCCATGCTAATGATGGGAGCAATAAAACCACCAAATGGCCACAAACAAGAAATGCTCTCTTTGCAACGTGCCTGGTCATCCAATTGAGAATTGTTAGGCCTGAGAGGGTAAAGTGGGGGCACCACAGTGGTAAACAACAATTCCAAAATCTGATGCGATGGTTACTATTGATCCACCAATAGGTGGAGAAAGTAGCCTAAAGGACATGACAAAACAATTTAGGTTACTTCAAGGTGTGCTCTCCAAAAGTGCTCTCCAAAATCATGGTTATGGAAGAGAAAGGTTCAGACTCAGCCAATACTAATCAAGCCCTACTTGTCCAAGGTGGGAAACATATTTCTTCTCATAAATCCATGTTGAATCAGTGCAAAGTTCTTAAGAAAGTGCATGCTTGAATCTGGTCGAGATTATTAGTTTTTGTTGATTATTTTAATGTGGCCATTTAAGGAAATGGAACATTACAATGTGTGATTGCTTCACTTTACCACATGCTTTCCATGTTCCATACCTTCCACTAAGCCTTATTACCATAATGAAATTACAACAGAACTGAACAGCAATTTGATTTTTCTGTGGATAGTTGTAATTTTCATGATTGTGATGCCCTCGGATTTGGGTACCCGTTTACACGATACTCGCAGCGTTACATTTACTATAGATCGCATTAGTTTAATAGAAATTGCGGGTAAATTTTTCGCGTTTTGCATTGACATTCAAATCAATATACACAACCACATAGCCAACAAGATGTGCCACTAACTTTCCATTACATTAATTTCCATATAGTTTACATGTAACAAAAGGGAACATTACATCATGTACATGTATTCTCAAAAAGTGACAGAAGAAAAGACAAACATTTATACATCATCAATTGTACAGAAGTAACAAAAGTGTACCGTCTGGTATAGCAGCGGATGCTCAGAATCATCAGCCAGCTATTGCGACACATGCTTTTTGCATGCCAAGCATGCAATGAACAAAAGAACGTCAACGGATGTTGTGTACGTTCCAACATATTAAAAAAAAATAAAGAGTGTCAAAAAACATATTAAAAATAATAACAAGTATTCTAATGTGTTCAAAAGAAAGCAAGTAGAAAGGCATTGATATTTAAAATTTACAACTACTTGCGTGGAAAATAAAATTCAAGTTGTTATGTTTGTAAGCCTCAAGATCCACCCATCATCCCAATATTTTCGATATAATATTTTCATTTATTGAAATTATATGATCTTTATGTATAATATTACCTTTTCAGAGACCAAATCGATGGATCTTGGTGTTGAGGATGATGGGTCTATGATCTGATCATTGTTTCTGTCTAATTTCTCAAGTCTAGTGGATAGTCTATGGTCGTGGTTTGAGTGTGACCTCACACTATGACTCTAAGGCGTGAAGAGTACCTTAGAGTTGGGGTGCCTCCGTAGGCATGCGGTGGAGTGTAATGCATCCTAACTAAGTTCCCAACACGTCCACCAGCTTATTCTATTACTCGTAGTAGTAGTTCTAAGATCCGATTGATTGTCGATAATTGATGATTGACAATGATTAATGATTCTGTACCAAGTTCAACTGTAGTCAACTCAACTGTAACCGATCTCAACTCTAGCTAAACTCAACTGTAACACATCGCCAAGCTTATTGGAATGGTAACTAAAACTCAAACGGTGAATAAGTCTCCCAAGAGACTCTTTCGTCTCACACTCTAAGTGGAAGTGCGGTCTAGTAGAGGGCTAGGCCTACTCCTAAACTACGCTCCTGAGATGGGTGTGAGAGACTCTTCGGACGAGTCACTCCAAAAGTCAACCCGACCGGTACGAGGTAACAAGTTCGTGAGAGAAACTAAACCGAGGGCCCTCCAGCCTAGGTACTTAGGAATAGAAGGTCAACAGAACTGGTCAACAACTTAGATCCCAACGAGGTGTAAAAATACTGCGAGCTCATGTAAAATCGTAAAAGGACAGGGATCTTAGACCCACGCACTTGGCGGCTGCTGCCCTAACTGGGCTTCCTATCCTCCGCCCAACCGAGGGTCACTGCACCCTCGCATAGTCAGGTGTGGGTCACCTTGATCGGCGCAATATTAATCGTCATTGACTCTTATTAATCATCTAGGTTCATTGATTATATATTAATACCTCCATATCTTTTATGATTGGCTTTACATGTCTAATTGAACGGTCCACTCCATCATTGTGATAAGTCGTATTCATATAGTAGGTTATACTAACGATCATTAATGAAGATGACTAGTATTGTAAAAACACTTAGAATTTCACCCAATTTTTATTTTAACATTACGAAATCTAGAACCAAGGACTGATCTGGATATGAGATTTGATTCACTAAAACCCCAATTATTGAGTTCTTAAACATGGATTTTAGAGCTAATGAACAGATCTGAAATTGAGGTTTAATTCACACTAAATCCCCAAATTTTAAGTTGTTAAAACATGGATTTAAGAGTGTTGGAGTATTTGGTATATGCGTCACATGTATGAGAGATGGGTAAATGGATCTCTCCAGGATCCATTTACCCCATCCAGAGTTTAGTCCCACATCTACTAGTGGTGGGACTTGGAAGCTCTGTGGAGGCTATATAAGGAGCCCTAGACCTCCTGTATCAGATGAGAGAAAGTGCAATGCATAACCTGGCCCTTTGAGGCCTTCTCCCGTGGTTTCATCCCGCTCCTTAGGGAGTAGGGTTCCATGTAAATCCGGATGTTCTTATTGTTATTTATCATTCCGCTTCCGCTTCCTATTTTCTAACATGGTATCAGGGCGGGTTGATTCTTGAGGAGTTTTATGTTTATTTTTTTATTCGAGATTCATTTATCAGATACAATGTTCATTGTTATCGAAGATTATAATTTTCAAGATTCGATTATTGTTTGGAGATCTGTACAAGTTTTGGTTCCTGACTTCTAGGGTTTTTCGAAACCCTAGATCCACAGTTCCAGGCCGAATTGCATCTTCAGTCATCTCCAGAGCCAGTAGGAAATGCCAAGTAAACAGGAGATCATCCCATGCTTTCAAAAGGGTTTCATATGAAACCCTAATCAGTGCGATTTCAAGTTCCTGATATGATTGATTCCAAGCCACATCTCCAGGCAAGAAGCCCTATCAAGGCGACTGATCATCTTCGAGTAATCGATTTATTTCTTCATCTCCACGAAGTCTCCAGGCCGCCAGAAGCCAGAAGCCGACTATTATCATCAGGTGGCACATAGCACAAAGAGGATGCGTTCCTCCAGAACCTCGCTGCGAGCTTCTCAACGTTCTCTCAGGCGGCGACACAGGCATCATCAGGCAACTCCTGCAACAAACATGCGATCCCTCTGTGCAGGCGGCTCGATCATCTTCCTTCCTATGTGAATCCAAGCGGCATCTCCAAAAGCTGTGCATGGCAGCGCCACCCTCTTCACCAAGTACTCGCACGATCCCAGGCACGCACGGCTCCACGCCCAGGCGATATTGGTGGCCTCCACCAGATCCAACAGGCAGCACAATCGGCAGCTCCCTCCTCCCCTTTGGCACTTCCACTCTCCCAACCCTCGAGAGGCGCCCCATCGTGATGAACAAACCCAAGCGGTGACGAGATCCCCACACCAGCCCTCTTCCGCGACGGTGAAATCTCCAGACCGATCTCGGTCTCTCCCATCGCACGCGCCTCCCCTCCAAAAACCCTTGGCGGTAGGAATGAAGCAGAACCCCTTTGGGGGCGCGGCGGCGGCATTCTCTCCTTTCCAGAGAAAGGGTTCCCATCGTGGGAACCCTAGGGCTCGTAGGCCCTTCTTTATATTATATATATATTGGTTATTTGTTTGGAGCCCAACAAGTGGTCGGTCTGTTAAAAAAAACGAAAAAGGGGAGAAAAAGGCGCATACAATTAAAAAGCCTTATGCAATTTAGGAAAAAAATGATGATGGAAAGCCGTATAAAAAATGAAAAATGATGTAACATCTTAAAAAAAATAAAAAAATGTACGCGTTGGCTATTAAAAAAACAAAAATAGCCTAAAAAAAGGGAAAATTAAAAAAAAGAGCCAAAAAAATTGTGAGTTAGGCTTATTGTTTTCTTGTTTTCCCAGATTTTCTTACCTACATTGTCGATGTCATTGTTTTCCGACAAGTACGGGAGAAAGGGGGAGTTTATGTAGAGTTACAGGTCTATTCAGATGTCAGATATCCAGATTCCAGGCCAGTTCAGATTTTCTAGACTCTACAGTTGTTCAGACTCGATGTCAGATGTTTCCGAGTCTCCAGTTTCAAACATGCACATGGATGCGGTCTTCTTTTCAGATGAGCAAATGATTGCCGTCATTTGTAGTGGTCCCCATCTTTCTTTTTGTTGTTTCGGCCAGAGTTTTCATGTAGTATCTTGGGTACTCTAGAGTAGTGTACAATTCTCTGTGCGAGATGGGAGAGACCCGGTTCTCCGACGAGGAGACTTCTTTCAGACTCCATTCTCCATCGACCGTGGACTTCGACGAGGATTGCACTTCCACGACCTTTTCAGTATGACCCTTTTCAGAGATGGAGCAGTTGTCCACATGTTGTGGCGGGCCAGAGTACTCCGACGAGGAGACTCATTTCCAGTTGCAGTGACTCTGACATGAGCAGTTTAGAGCACATGCTCTCCGACGAGGAGACTCAGTTGACTCACACTTCAGCTCGTTCGTCCTCCTCACCTGCACGGCATGAGAAGCAATGTCCTCGATAGCAGCAGTATCAAGTATGTGAGTTGAGTTTCTTTCTGTTTGTCCAAGCTGAGCATTGCATGCTCCAACTTGAGGGGGAGTGTTGGAGTATTTGGTATATGCGTCACATGTATGAGAGATGGGTAAGTGGATCTCTCCAGGATCCATTTACCCCATCCAGAGTTTAGTCCCACATCTACCAGTGGTGGGACTTGGAGGCTCTGTGGAGGCTATATAGAGAGTCCCAGATCTCCTGTATCAGATGAGAGAAAGTGCAATGCATAACCTGGCCCTTTGAGGCCTTCTCTCGTGGTTTCATCCCACTCCTTAGGGAGTAGGGTTCCACGTAAATCCCGTTGTTCTTATTGTTATTTATCTTTATTTCCGATTCCGCTTCTGCTTCCTATTTTCTAACAAAGGGCTAATGAACAGATCTGAAACTGAGGTTTAATTTCACACCAAAACCCCTGAATTTTGAGTTGTTAAAACATGGATTTAAGAGCTAATAATCAGATCTGAACTATAAGATAAAAGATGCAAAAACCCCTAAAATTTTTTTCTCTAAAACATGGATTCTAGAGCTAATATTCATATATGAATTCCTAATAAAAATTGTTTCACAACTCCTTAATTTCCATCTTTTAAAACCTAAGATGAGGAGTTAAAATTCCGGTACTTGGATTTGGAATCAAATTGTGTGAATCTTACACAAAAGTTAACAAAAGAGAGATATAATTATACATGCATGTAGGGATGAGCATTGGGCTGGGCCGGCCCGGCCCGGCCCGAAGCCCAGCCAAAAAGCCCGGCCCGGTCCCAAGCCGAAATGAATATTGGGCCGGGCTTAGGCCCAACATTTAGGCTCAAATTTTTTTTGGGTCTGGCTCGGGATTGGCTCGGCCCAGCCCGACCCGGCCCAAGGGCCCGGCCCAAAGAGAGCCCGAACCCTTCCCATATCCTACACGCCTGGAAACTCTCACCTATTGCATGCACACTCTGTTCATGTATCCTGTCTTCATACACTGTTTATAAATTAAGAAAATCATGTGTGGGGCATATGAGTTGATGATCATAGGATTTCAATTTGGAATTAATTTTTCTTAATTACTCTATAGTTTAGATTCTGCTGGTTATTCTTGAATTTATTAGTGTTTATTTTTTCCATCAGAATATTTTCTATTATTGAACCTTTACCCAATATGGGCATTATGCACATTTTTTTAACATGTAGTGCCTGGTTCACATGTTATTGTTAACTATGTAAGTTTGGTTCACTCTTTCAATTTCTGTAATGAGAGACATTTATGGTATCTAACATTAAGTGCACTTGTATAAAATGAGAAATCATCTCCGGTAGAATTGAGTTTTAGTTGTTTCACAATTATTATGGCATATGTTTTAAACAATTTTAGCTCGTCTAACTTGAATTGAGATTGACTTTAAGCAAAAATTCAAAGTTAATAATCTATAATGGGTGGAGATGGGCCGACCCGGCCCAAGCCCGGCCCATAGGAATTGGGCCGGGCCTGAGCTTGGGCCGAACCAAAGAAAATTTTGCGGGCCTAGGCCCGGCCCAAGGCCCGAAGTTTTAAATGGGCTTGAGCATGTGCCCTTCAGGGCCTGGCCCAGCCCGACCCATGCTCATCCCTACATGCATGGCATCAAGGAGGAGGAAATAGGATTGTACCTTAGATGATCTTCAAAATTTGGAGAGATTAGCTTGGATTCAAGGATTACAACAACCCAATTGGAGCAGTACAACAACAGTTCTAGCAATAAGGTGGGGTGTTTGGGGAGAAAAGAGAAGGAAAATAAGATGGAAAAATAGAAGAGAGTTGGTGTTTATATAACCAAGGAGGGGGTTCTTGGATTTGACAAGTGGAAATAGAAAATAAGCCAAGTGGAAAGAGGAGAGGAGGTTAAATAGAGAGAGGAGTGTCATCTGCTGTTTGTACAACAGTCTACTGTACAAAAATAGAAAATTTATTTTATTTTTTGAAACCATTTTCTCTTACTTATTTAAGATATCAAAGTTGACCGCATTCGTGCCTCGAGTCTTGGATTCAGGTGCATAATATCTCGTTTTGATCATCTCAATGCGACGAACAATATGAGTATAATATTCATATACTTTGGATCGGGTATGAATTCCCGAAATTCTCAAGACACGGTCTCGATCTGCGACTAAATTTTATGATTTTAAAATATTAACAACGACCGATTCCACTGGTCTTATTTCATCGAATCGGATTTTTTGGTGGTCTCGATTTGTTTTGCGGTTTCCAATTTACATCTTGGCTTTTTCGATGGCACACATAACGATGCGATCGACTTTTTGTCGATTTCACCCGAATAACTTTTGATTTACAATCTATTGATTGATTTAGATTATTTAGTATTGATCGATAGTTTAATCAGATCAAAGAGGCCCTAATCGGGTCGGGTTCGGTTTATTCAGACCCAGATGTTATAATGATGTAGTGTTATGGAGGATGGTTGTGATTGGTATAATCTCGGACGGTCTTTGAAGGTTACTTGTTGAGGTTTTTCCTCTCACCTCTGTCTTATTTAGCAAAAGTGACAAAAAGAACAGTCATAAGTTAATTCTATTCTGGCGCGATTCTCTTGATTGTCTTCATTTCAAAGCTCGAAATATGTTGTTTCTTTCTTTATTTTCGAATGTCAATGTGGAACCAGTTCAATGCGAGATTCACTATCTGACTAAATATATTAAGACACCACTTCCTATTTTCGAGAATAAAAGTTCGTTCTTTTTTTCAAGGCCTTAAATGCCGGTTTTGGTCGCCATTTCGATGACCGATTGAAACGAAATATGTCATTTTTGTACTAGGGTCCCCCATATTTCAACCATTTTTGTCATTTCGATCGAATTTCGGTAATCTGTCGAAATCAAAATTTTGACCGAAATTCAGCTGAATTTCGTCGAAATATGAGGCCATGCTTCTTTTTAGTTAGTAATTTCGATATTTAGGGACTAGTATAGAACTGATCCTTCCACAATAAGAAGTACTTTATCACTTTAAATGGTGGTTAGTTCACATTCTTTGTTATTTAATTAAGCATAGCTTTGAAATTCCTTTTACTGTTTAGAACTTTGTAAAAATGGCACACAACCAATTCGTGAAGTCTATAAAGAGACTGTATGTGGCACCACAAGATCCGGATTACCCATTTACAATGTTCACATTATTTAATTCACGATTGATCACATCAAGTTACTAAAAAGCAGGGAATTTTTTTTGCCAGATTGAATGGCATTTACAATAAATTAACAAATCACATATAATCACATGTCACCAAAGAAGCAATGCAATGTTACAGAAATCGGTAGTCGATACTCGACCGGTGGGGTCACCGGCTAAGGATTAATCGACAGTCGAGCGACTAGTCGGATTTAGTCGGTTTTGAATTTTTAATTATTTTAAATATATAAATCATTTTTTACACGCATTCTTATATACTTGCATAAATTTATACATTTTCTATACTTCGTAATGAAACAAAAGAAGTAATTGACTTTAAATATACCATTAAGCATATTAGAATCAGTTTTCTTTTAAAAAAGTAAAAAAAATCTCTATGTAAAAATCGGCCGAGTAGTCAACCGACTAGGGCGATTAGTCGGCCCGATTAGTCGGGTTGACCGACTAATGGTCGACTAGGTCTAGTCGAGTCGGCTACCCCCTGACTTGACTAGTCGGCTGACTTTTACAACAGTGAAGCAATGCATAAATTCTTATACAGTCTATGTATCAAAAGAAAATTTATTGTTTTATACATTTTTTAGAAATATTGTTTTATACATGTATTCCAAAAAATATGGCACAATAGAAATACATCTATCTATACAAGGGTGCCTTGTACCGTCAAAAGTAGTCGTCATCTGAACACCAAAAGCTAAGAGTCCTGCTAACCAAGCTAGTCTGCTGCAGGCGCCTTCCTTGCCATCCATGTTAGGGACAAGAGACGCCAACAAATGTTTGAGTACAAACATTAAATATTAAAAATAAACTGGAGTTTGAGTGTTTACAAAAGGAAGCAAGTGGACATGTAATAACTTTATACAATAATTTGTCTACTTGCATGGAAAGGAGGTTATCTAACTACTCAGTACATTAATCCCTTTCTCTCATTCACCATACCCAAGATCAATGTTTAGCAATTTCATTTACTAACTATAAGATAATGTCGGAGTAAAGAGTTCTAGATTTATGTCACGTCTTTTCATTGATGTCATTTGTAGGATCCAATGATAGATCTTATTGAGACAGATGATAATTGGTGATTTCCAAGTCACGATATTTTCCAAGCTAAAACCTACTGGTGGAACAGTAACCGACTCAAGCAGTGAAGAAGCCGCCCTAAGTGACTCATCCGTCTCGCTTCCCCATTGGAAGGGCAGTCCAGGGGGAAACTAGGCATAACTCCAACTACACTCCTGAGACGAGTGGGAGATACTCTTCGGTTCGAGTCACTCCACTCCTGCCCGAACCAGTGTAGGAACAAATCAAAAAAGCTCAGAGAAAAATCAAGGGACCTCCAGCCTAGGAACCCCTAACAGATGTCAGGGCCTGGTGAAGTGAAAACACATGGATCCTAGAGAAGCGGAAATCTGCGAGCTCTTAATAAAAAACGGGGAAGGATTGAGATCCTAGATCAACGCACTAGGCACCTGCTGCCCAATCTGGACGTTCTAACTCCAGCCCAGTTGAGGATCACCGCACCTCGCACAGTCAGGTGTAAGGGGCATCTCAACTAGCACAATTATCTGTCATTACTGATTCTCATCAAATCAATTATCTGTGTCAACATCCATTAGTTACACAAGAATAAAGATGTATATGAAAGATTATATTGTTTGTCCCTAAAATATAAGGAAGTGTTAATATCTATTACTTGTTTAACATATCCTGATTTGTAATTAATAAGGTATTCTCATATAAATAAATAAATAAATAATGGACATTCATATAATGAAATGCCCATTAGGTAGCTCTTTAACATGAGTTTCGAGAACATGACCACATATCTGCATTGCTCTCAAGTTCATTCATGTCCCGCAATTCGAACCCAAGAATACAATTCTTGTACACTGTCATCTCACATCCAGGAACCTAAATGATTCATTATAATTTACGAAACATTTGTGCAACACACAATTAATTATTGTTTCTACCCTCTCCCCCTTTTTAATATGCAACACATGAAAGGTTACACATAATGACATTATTTTGATCTTAACGTTATACTTATACCATAATTGATTCCAAATAATAGATCATGTATTACCAAAACGTTTCTAAGTAAATATTAGTTTGTCCAAGTGATCTAAATCTACTAATGTTAAAGATAAAAGATCAGATTAGACATTCAAACAAGGATGAGTGCTCAAGAATTTAGAAAAATGTATATGGTTCAGTGAATATAAAAAAAAATCCGTTTCAATTGAAAGAAGTGTTTCAAAATATATTTGTAACGCTCGGGTTCGAACCATCCGAATTCGAAAGTTGAACCCGACCCGACTTGGTCCATGTGATCTGATAAACTATCCAATTAATATCGAATGAGATCGGATCAATCTGTAGATCACTGATCGGATCCCGTTCGGATGCGATCGACCAAAAACCTATTGCATCATACCTTGTGTCGCAGAAAAAGTCTGTGACGCATTCGGAACGACAAAATGAACGGAGACCGTCACTAATTACGTTTCGACGAATCAGAAGCAACGGAATCGATCGTTTGTCAATCGGAGGTCGTTTACCGGTTTTATCGTAAGAAATAATCATAAATCGAAACCGTATTTTTGTCAATTTCTGAATCCATCTTATTTCATAAAATTATGAATATTACTCATTTTGACTGACACTTCGAGACGGTCAAAACTAGTCCTCATACAATCGAATCAGAGATTAAAGATGATAATTACGATGCTTTTATTGTTTTATTTGAAATATTTATAAAAGTTGAAAAAAGAAAAGAGAAAGAAAGAAAAACATGCGTACATTTTTTTAAATTTCCAACATCTCACCCCCTTTTTCTTAAAAAAAATTAAAACATGCCCCCATTCTTCCTTATTTATAGGGATATTTACACCCATAACCTTGAGTAATTCGTAATTACCCCAAAAATCCTCTATAATCACGAATTATACATATTACCATGAATAAATGTTCCGTTTTACACGCATAACCTTCCATTAGTTTAGTTCTTTAACTCAACCATATGAATGAGTTAATCAAACCAAATCACGATCTAACGGTTAGGATTAACCAAAAGTAAAAAAGAAGGAAAAGGGAAAAAATTCTTGCAGGAGACGAGCTTGCAGGCAAGGCAGGGGGTTCTTGCTGACAGAGGTGGTGGGGGGAGGGGGGGTTTACTGGCGGGGGTCAGGCTTTCCACCGGGGGTGTGGGTTTGTTCTTGCTGACGAAGGCGATGGGGAGGGGTGCAACGATGGTGGGAGGGTTCCACAACGACTTGTGGGAGGAGGGCGACAATGGTGGAGGTTGGGGTCGGGGAGGGGGCCGACGATACTGGAGGCTGAGGTCGGGAGGGGGGGGGCTTCGAGCTTGCAGGCGGAGGCAGTGGGGGAAGGAGGGCTTCAAGCTTGCTGACGAAGGTGGGGGGGGGGTGGCTTTGAGATTGCTGGCGGAGGCGGGCAAGGGGGTGCGAGCTTGCTGGCAGAGGCGAGGAGGGAGCTTCGAGCTTGCTGGCGGAGGCGGTGGGGGAAGGGGCTTTGGGGAGGGAGAGACGATGTTGTGGAGGTTGGGGTCGGCCGTGTTCGATGGGGTGCAGGGGGGTCTCGTGTGGTCGATGCTTTCAACGGGGTGCATGAGGGGCTTCGAGCTTCTTGGTGTAGGCGGCGCTTGGAGGGGGCGACGATGGTGTGGAGGCTAGGGTTGGGCGTGGTGGAGGCTGGTTGGGGGGTGCTTGCATGCACAGGCGGGGTGGGTTCTTGCTAGCGCTTCGACGATGGTGGAGGTTGGAAGAGGGGAGGAGGAGGTTGTCAGCCGGGGGAGGAAGTGGAGGAGGTCGGGCGGGGGGAGGGTTTATCTGGCTGAGAGGAAGGAAGGGGAGAGGAGGCCGTTGCTGGATGGAGGAAGATGAGGAGTGGTCATTTTA